>JAGFPH010000480.1:54866-81637 GCA_018207615.1 Philaenus spumarius
AGGAAAGAAGTTACCGCAACAAGGATAGATTAGATACAACAGCTAGGCACTAGTAGTGTTGTTGCCACCTGCCAGTTGGATTAATCCGTTTTTCTCCTCCATTTTCGTTATCTCGAATAAATTTAATTTTTTTCTCTATCTTTTTTCTAGACGATGCGGTACTAACAGACAGATTGTGGAATGACAAAACTGACAGTTTGAACAACCTATCCCTTCCCTTCAGTTTTTAGAAGAAAACAGAATCGTAATGCAACGGAAGGAAAAACAGATGGTGTAAACCTACACCAAGGCGAGGTCAAGAGCATTTGCCCCTTCTACTTGTGATATGAGTTCAGTTTGAGCATTCATCTTCTCCTCCCTTTCCTCCGAGCCAATCAACCCTACATAGAACTGACACTAGCAGATGACCCGCACTTAATTTATGCCTTAACAAGTTAATACTTTGTTGTCCAAAAGTTCAAATTAAACACAATTTTTACCATTGTTTTAATGCAGAATTCTAGGGACCGGACAAAAAATTTTAATTATTCAAGTTTCGAATTATAGAAGTTCGAATTATCCAGGTTTGACTGTATAAAAAAATTAAAACTTTACATGTGTTGAAATATTGGATGTTTCAAAAACATTATTTGTAATTATTTATAATGAAGTTTCCTTTTGTCCAATCCTGGACAGGCACACACTGCTGTATGTAGGATGTAAGGGATTTATGAATTATCTGCTTATTGGATTGTTGTAGAACTATTACTAGTATCAGGACAGCCCATTTTCTAAATGGGCCATGACCTAGGGCAGCAAATTCCCAGAGATAGCAATTTTAAAAAAAATACTTAATATGCTTACAGATTAAAAAAATTTACTTGCAATGGTATTTTTTACTATTTTGGTTGTAAGAAATAGTAAAATAATCTTTAAGTTTAGAAAGCCTAAGCAGCTAGAATCAGTCCGATTTCGTGTAAGCAACTACTCACTGCTTCGAGTTGTGGCTTGCAGCGTTGTCTGATCTCCGTTTTTCAGAGACATTAAATTATTTTTCATTATACTGCACTGAAAACAGCTGTTTTCTTTACCTGTTCATAGACAAGTAAGTCCTTCCCCGTGCACCATCTCATTACAAATAAAAATAAACAAAACACATATATTTACTACAGGTTAGTTCCAAAACTTGAAATAAGTGGTTTATGCATCCTTTGTGTATCTAGCAACTTTATTAATGCATTTCAGCAAATATAATGAGCCTGACTTTTAACCAAAAAAATTGTACTCCTGAATAAAGGATTAAATATCAAAAACAGCACTAATTGCACAATAAACATAAATTTCAAATAGTAAAATAATTTTTCTAAATAAAATATAGCCATGCATTTAGTTCAAATTGTAAAAAATAATTGAAGGCGTGTTATTTTCTGAAATTAAAAGACGTTATGATTAAAAGTATGTTACTTTTATGGGAAATAAAAACTTTAGGCTTCCTTTAGTTGGAGATGTGTCACTTTCTAAAATCATAGTAGGGAAATATCATTGCTCTAGGATCGGGATAGGTAGGAATAAAAGTCTTACCAGGCCATTGTTATAATAATAAATACATTTGATGAAAATTTGATCTTGTTTATTGTTCTTGAAACAGAGATGTAAAGTATAAATGCATCACATAACAGATTTTTGCATTCTAATCAGATTTAAAACAAATTACTCTGGTGAAAGCACAGTAGAATCTTGCTGATTCGAACCTCATTAATTCGAAAACCTCTATAATTTGGAACTTCATACTCCCACTCAGAAAATCTCTAATATTCTAAAATAAATATTCCGTTAATTCAAAGTACTTTTAACATCATATAGCCTCTAAAATTCGAATTTTGTTTTACTCGTGCCTTTACAATTCCTTTATAAATCAAAGTCTCATAATTCAAACTTCCTTTAATACCAACAAAAATTACTTTCCCTTGGATGTTCTACTGTATATTTATTTGCTACTAGTGGAAACCCCTGCGTGCTCCGCATGCTAACCCCGTTGGAACCTTCTATACACATAATCATGTTATGTTCACTCTATAATAAATGTGTAGGATTAATAATAACCCCAAAGCTAAAATGGTAAACAATGTTAAATGTTCTAATTAAATTATTTTGTATGTTTTATAACAGCAGTTATAATATAGGTTAAAAAACCACCATGGCTCAGGTCTACACTTTGATAAAAACCTAACCTTAAAGTTAGATATACAAATAATTATTGTTTCAAAGTTTGAAATCTGCTGTTAATGGAAGTATTAGAGCAAACATCTGTTTTATCTGTTATTATATTCAATTGGTTACTATGGTAATGAATGTAAATACAAGTATTGCTTCATCAGTCTAGGCCTAACCTAAGAATTTTTCCCACTGAATTTACAAGTATTGAAATAAAAAATGTTTATATCAAAATGAATTAGCCTATGTTACTCAGGGATAGAATAACCTTTTTATTAATAAAACTATTTTTTCAATCGGTGCTGTAGTTCCAGAGATTACCCCCTACATATAAACAAACTTTACCTCTTTATAATATTAGTATAGATAACACCATGTTCATTGTACTGGTGAACCTGTATTGTTTGACAGTCATTCAATAAACTAAATCCGATTTGAATGCTTTAAATCTTTTTCCACTCTTGAGCTACATCTTGCTTTCATGTTTTTATACTTCCCTCAGATAACTAATAGTGACTATAATAATTAACTGTAGTTTATTGTTTCAGCCTCCAAACGGTACAGTACAAGCTTCAAATGCTAGCAATGAGAAAAAAGTGAAAGTTCAAGAACAGCTGCGAATAATCAAACAGCTGTTTAAACGACTTCGTGTCATCTATGAAAAGTGTAATGACAGTTGCCAGTTGCAAGGGATGGAATACATGCATATAGAAGTGAGTATGTCTGCATTATTGCCTATTGGTTTACAGTTACTGTCAAATTATATTTGCAAAAGAATATGTAATGAGGAAAAGATGTAATCCTACCAATACTATGGCTGTTAGTTACCCCAGTGGTGTCCTGGCGTTGGTGTGTTTCCCTTTCTTGTGTGTCTTTGATACTCTTGCGGATGTATGTACACTGTCGGGATAGTATTGGTGGAAGAAGGTGAGAATAGTTTTCATGTGTTTCTCTTACATACGATTGTACCTTCGCTATATTGTAGAAATAATTTTTAATACAAAATGATGGAATATTTAATTGATATAGTTTTTCATTCTAATCCTTAAAAAGGTTATTTTAGTAATACTTACGAAAATGATAGAGTTATATTAGCAATGAGCTGAGTGAACATTCCCAATCCGTACTTTAAATACGGGGTCTTTCAAAATGATTATCGTGTTTTTAAGGCTTTGTAGTATTTATTAGGTTTAATATTAAATGTAAAAGTAATTCAAACAGTTTTGTTGGTACAGATATTGGCGTAAATCCTGGCATTTGGCCTCGCCCTGGCGCGATGTTCCGGGGGTATGGGGAAAGAGCGTAAGTGGAGAAAAAAAACATTTTCCCACACCGCTTCCTAATGTGACTCATCCTTCAAACTAACTAGTGGATGTTTACCTCACCCTTAACACGTTCACTGCTATGCAAATTTCATATTTCCTATGCTTGTTAGCTGACCTTTTATTTTTTATATTTATAGCCTAAATGAGTAGAAATTACTTTACTTTATTTTGTATTTCTGAACCTTTCTACGTTATAATCACTAATATTTTAAAGCGGACGCACATAGGCTTAAAATTGGCGCAATGCATTGTGTATTGAAAATTCTCTCAATATGGGGGTTGGCATGCGAAGCACACAATGCACTTTGTATTGAAAATACTCCCAATATGGGGGTTGGCGTGCGTATGCATTGTGAATTAAAAATACTCCCAATACGAGGGTTGGTGTGCAATGCACTGTGTTAAGTGTCAAGCTCACATGTGCGTCCTTAGCAGTGAACGTGTTAAACAGAGATGATGTACCGGGTACTATGTTTTTAGTCAGGTTAGTAGCGGTTCGCTCAAGTGTCAGCATTCGCGCAGGTATCTGTACACCTGGGTGCAAGCACTGTTTCCACTGTCTTCCGTAAGAAAGAGCTAGCAGCAAAAATGATGAAGATTTTCTGGATCATTTCGTCATCATTCATGAATCGACATTTCACCTAACTGGGACTTGTGAACACTCATAATCATTGGGGGTCAACAAATTATTGGTAAAGTTGCAACGAGACTCTCCTAAATTGAATGTTTTTCTGTGCCATATCCCGTCGGAAAGTTTATGGGCTTTCTTTTTAGCTGGAGCAACTGTAACTGCTGTTTCTTATCTTGATGCGCTACAACTATGGCTCTTTCCTCAATTGGAAGAAGCTGAACCACAGAACTTTATTTATCAGCAAGATGGTGCACCATCTCATTGGTGTAACTCAGTATGGGGTTGGTTAACCCTTTTAAGGCCAGGCAAAAAATAACATTCTTTCCTAAAAGAGCTAGTGATTAAACAGCACTTGTAAGCCAAAAAGGCCAGATGAAAATGGGCGCTTTGTCAAGTTGTTATAAAAATTAGTGTTACTGATCTAAAAATACTACTACAGTTGTACTTTTAACTTTATTTTACTTGTAAGATTATGGACTATAGATCTAATTAATAAAAAATAAAATTTACAAATTTTTTGGGGATTAATAAATTTTATTATTATTATTATTTTTTTTTTATTTACTTTAGAGTCAAATAGGTAACACTAAAAAAAATACTATAGAGTTTAAATAGTTGTTTTCTAATACATTGATTTATTCTGTTCAAATACTGAAAATTTCAAGAGAATATCTTAATAAATACTTTGTCTGGTCTATATAAACAAAAAATGTTTGTGGGCGTTATTTAGGCCTAGCTTATTCACTTCATCAGTAAAATTTGCATTTGTTTCTTGAACTTCTCTAATCAATGTATCTTCACTAATTGGTGAAACACAATGCCGTTTTTTACTCATACTGAATAAAACAAACACTAAACTATAAAGAACTACAAAAACAAATACTTAGTCACTAAGCACACAAAAAATATAACCCTATAAATACTTGCACAGACGTAAACAATGAACAAGTGAATGTAGGCAATGATATTGGTTCTAAAACTCCCAGCTGTCAAATAAAGGCCAAACGAAACACTAAACTACAAAAAATTAAACAAATACAAATACTAAAACACTATAAACACAAAAATATAACCATATAAATACTTGCACGGACGTAAACAGCGAACACCTGAATGTAGATATTGTTCTACTACTCCCAGCTGTCAAATCAAGGCCTACTCGATTTCATGAATAAACAACAGATTTACATGAAAATAAAAAAGCTTAATCTCGATTTGATTACTAGTAACAAGCAATTTGATTCTTTCCTTTTCACTACAAACAAAATTTAATTAAAATAGTAAACAAAATAAGTGTGTAATCACTAAAAGAATAACAAGCCGAAATATCGGCTCGCAGCCGTTTTGGCGTTGTATTTGTTGAGCCAATATTTCGGCTCGTGGCCGTTTTCAGAAGTATTTTTGTAAGCCGATATATCGGCTCATGGCCGTCAAAGGGTTAAACGACGTTGTTTCTCATGGCCTCAACATTCACACGATCTGATGCCATGTGATTTGCCTCCGCTACCAGCTGACCTATGCGACTTAGGAAACAGGATTGAAGCATTTATTGTAAAAATTGCTCCAGACACACTGAACAAGGTTTGGGATGGACTTGATGGTGCTCACATTGAACACTCGTAGGAAAACTGTTTGAATTGCTCGTTTATTTGATGTATTATTTATAAATGTAAGTTAAATGTAATAAATACCGGAGGGTGCCTTAAAACCCTGATGTTAATTTTGAAACACCCGGTACTTGAGTATCGTCAACTTGTAGATTGTATTTTTTTCCTGCAAATATGCCAACTATTCATGGTACGCATCTAAATCAGAAGTAACTTGTAAAAACATTTGCTTTAGTACAATCAAATGGTACTTGCATCTAGACAAAGTTCAAGTAGTTGGTTTCTCTGCGGTTCTATGTGTTTTTTGGGATGCTGAATTCGAACTAAAAGTTTCCACCAAAATTTCCGTGAGCATTCTGAAATATTTGCAAAAAATAGAAAAAAATTTGCGCTTTTTTCGTGCTTGCAACAACGAAACCATGCATTTTATCAAACAGATCACTTTATACAAAATTAAACAACACAAAATTTACTATAAATTTCATCCGCAGTTTTTGAATGTAGGAGCAACGCGTGAGGAGCTAGAGTAACTGGGATATTGAAAAAAAAATGCGTACTTCGCAAAAAAATAACATTCTTTGTCGGTTTTTCACAGATAACTCATAGTCTATGCATTTCTCGAAGGGGCGAACTATATACTGGTACATAATGAAATAGTATTAAATTTTATTGTTAATATGTGAGAAGTTGAGCAGCCTTTTGAGCATGAAGGAGTATTTCGGTCATAGCTAAAGTCTTTCCACTAGTTTGGTTTGTCTAATTTACCCAGTACTAGGGGAAACTTCTGTGTGTTCCGCAGGCCAACGTCGTTTGAACCTTCTATACACATAATCATGTTATGTTTTCTTTATAATAAAGGTGTAGTATTAATAATAACCCCAAAGTTAAGATGGTAAATAATGTTAAATTTTCAAATCAAATTATTTCATACATTTTATAACAGCAGTTAAAATAAAGATTAAAAGAACCAGCAGCGCTCAGGTCTACACTTTAATAAAAACCTAATCTGAACGTTAGAAATACAAATAGTTGCTTCAAAGTGTGATATCAGGTGTCAATGGAAATATTAGAGCAAACATCTGTTTCATCTGATATTTTATTCAATTGTTTGCTGTGTTAATTCATCAGTCTAGAATTTTTCCAACTAAATTTACAAATATTGAAGTAAAAAATGTTTTTATTAAAATATATTATAACCTATGTTACTCAGGGATAGTGAAGCTTTTTATTAGTAAAATTACTTTTTCAATCGGTTCAGTAGTTTCAGAGATTACCCCCTACATACAAACAAACAAATTTTACCTCTTTATAATATTGGTATAGATATAGACTAGAACATTTTTACCCTCCCTACCCCTCATTCAGTGTGATCCAACTACCTGCAGAAAGTAGTAGAACACTGATTGTGTTCCCATAGAAAGTAATAAATTTTCTCTTGTTATTTCTTCAACTTACGAATGTTTCTGAGATCGCAGTTTTTGTAATGAGTCTCTGTTGTAAAGCGATTATCAAACTCAGTGTTGTTTTTAATTTATTTCCAGAGTTTGATACCATTGAAAGAAGAATGGGATATGAAATCAGAAGAGAAGAAAACTTCAGAGCAGTATAGGTTGGCTTGTGATGAAAGTAAAGAGATTATGGAGGTTAGAGTACTTGTTATTGTTTGTGACAATTTAAGCTGTAAAGTTTTGTATGTGTGTCAGTAACAAATCAATTTGTGTATTTGAAGGTATGTCACTTCAAGAGTTGTAAGTTCAACCTATATTTACTTGTGTTATAATTGCCTAATGATTTCTTAAAGTAACCTTTCTTAACTAATTAATGCATTGTATTTATACATTTTACAAATATGTGATGCTGAATATGATAAGGGACCTCTTTTCTCAAATTTTTGAAATTGTGTTTTTGTTATTTCCATAAAGAGGGTTAATTTGTGAGCAATTTAACATAAAAATCATAATTTTATCTTAAAAATTAAGGAAGTTATGGTCAAATGAAAATTAGTTACAAAAAAATGTAGTTTTTGAGAAAACACAATTAAAGTTTTGAATAATAATTGAACTTCTATTTATCATATTTCATGCCAACGCCTGTATTATTTATGCAGCTGCTTACCACAGAGTAAGCTACAACCTTGAATAATTAGACATTTTTAATCATTGTGATTTTTAGCAATAGATATTGTCACAATTATTGAATGAAACCGGGAACCACAAATAGAAGGAACAAAATACAATAACAAAACAATTTGATGAAAAGTTATGTTCAATGTACTACCCTAATGCTCATCCTCAGAGTAGTGTTAAAGCCGTCTGAGGATGATGACTATGTCATTGAAATGTGTATAAGGGTAGTACAATAAACATAACTTTTCATTAAATTTTGTTATTGTTTTTTTGTTCCTTCTATTTGTGGTTCGGTGTCTCATTCAATCATTGTGGATTTGTCACCTCAGTGCTCTTCAACCTTTGTAATAGATATTGTCTAAATTATTATTATTTAATGTTATAATACAAAAGGTTTTAAGCCTGTTTTTATTACATTTTTAACCAGTCAAAGAAAAAGTCCATGTTGTCGGGAATGGTATCAAAATAATCAGAAGATGTTCTACTATTAGTAAAAACTGCAGTTAGTTGCCTGAAACGTCGCTAGATTACAGGAGATGCTACTTTCTGAGACACTGCAAGCAATGTTAGTCATTAAGAAAAGGGACCGCCTGACGCACTCAAGTTATTTCTCCATAAAGACAAGAGGTTCCTTTTCTCAGACCTAAAATCTGTTGCTTAGATACCATTTTTGGATTATTTCTCGACTACAAACCATTTTACAATTGATATTAGCTTGTAAATAAGGAGTTGGACAACAATAATCGATAAAAAACCAAAAGTTGATATTTTTGACCCTCACTACTTATTTTGCCTGTACTGAAAATTTGACTTTCCCGAGAAGAGGTCCCTTTTCATTTTCCGCATCACAAATAGTTTTTTTTTTTTTAATTCAATCTAGTTGGATAATTTATTTTAGACCATTGTTAAATTTGTTCTGATAATATTCTTTTGTTCTTAAAAAGAGATCTAAAAGATAAAAGCCAGTTTCAGGGTAGTAATGTTTGTTTTGTGTTTTCAGCAAGTGGTGTTAAAGAACAGGCAGCTGAAAGAAGTTATTGATCACTTACGTCGAATTATTTCTGAAATAAATACAATGCTCACCATGAGAAGGTCTTGAAATGTATTTCTATTCGTTAAAGGTATATTTTATTTTATGTAACTAAAAATTCTTACACTGAATTTGCTTTGTAAATGCACGGTGTTCCAAAAGTAAACAGCCAAACTTCAGGGAATGGTTCTATGGGTCAAAATAAGAAAAAAAGTACATATAAACATAGGCCCGAAAAGGCTATCCACCATTTTGTTTTTTATGGAAAATAATTCATATCTAGAGAACGGTTTTACTGATAGAGTTCAAACTTGGCATGAAGTTTAACCTAACAATGATATATCTCAAGAAAAGTAAGCGATTAAATCCAATCATGTGTTTCAAAATGGCAGGTGTTTGAAAATTTCAAACCTAAATTACTCAAAAGCCGTTCATTTTAACAAAAAAATGTCAAGACACCTTTTTGTAGCCCTTTTGATTCCCTATCGGATTTTGTAACTGTCAAAACAATCAGATGAAGGATAATAGCTAATTTAAAGATAATGACAGCAAATGTACAAACAATATTGCAGTAATTTACTCTGTTAGTATAGGATGCCGGGTTGAACAAACCAATTATTACACATTACTTAACTAATATCCTTCATCCGATTGTTTTGACAGCTACACCATCTGATAGGGAATCAAAAGTGCTACAAAAAAGGAGTCTTGACATTTTTTGTTAAAATGTACGGTTTTTTAATAATTTAGGTTTGAAATTTTCAAACAGCCGCCATTTTGAAACGCATGATTGGATTTAATTGCTTATTTTTCTTGAAATATATCATTGTTAGGTTAAACTCCATGCCAAGTTTGAACTCAATCAGTCAAACCGTTCTCTAGATATAAAGTGTTATTTGTACAAAAAACAAAATGGCGGATATCTGGAAAACGAAGCGTTTTCGGGCCTATGTTTATATGAACTTTTTTCTTATTTTGACCCATAGAACCATTCCCCGAAGTTTGGCTGTTTACTTTTGGGTCATCCTATATAGATGTGATATCAGTGAACAGACATCATGAAACTTTATCTTTTAGTTGATTAAGGTTTAATCTTTTGTAAAAAATGTTCAGTCTTAGAGGTTTATAGTTGATGAGGGTTATATATCTTGTCTGAACTACTTAAATACAAGAATAGTTTAGATAGTTTTGTGTTGGCATAAGATCAACTGTTGCATCTGTTTAAAAGTTTAAATGAACTTGATTAATCCCGTAACTTTTGTTTTGTTTTAGTATTATGTTGGCACAAAGTTAAATGCCAGTGGAAGTGGAAGGCACAACGCCAGTCCAGGTCGGATGTCATCGTATCTGTCCTTTATACTCTATCTATTTGTACAGTGTACATAATCTCGTGTATTATATTACCAAAGTTATTTGTTTTATAAATGTTATTAAATGCAGTTTTATAAGACATATCTTCTTTTATTTTATAATATAGTCTGCATACCATACAAGCTTGTGTTTGGCACTCATGGCTGGATTTCTTCTTGTAAAGAATATTTCTCCCGATTCTGGCTCAGTTTTGAATAAATAATTTTGGACGAGCTTTCCTCCATCTTTTTAAATTTCCACTCAAATCAATGTTTGACTAAATACTATCCTGACTCTTTTAGTAAAAACTATCGTAAATATAAAGTTTAAATTGTGCACAGATATGTAAAATTATAAATATTTAGATAAAATAGTTTCAAATTATAAAAATTACTAAAAGTTTTAAATTTCTCAAGCTTTTGATAGTCTATATTAATATTATAAAGAGGTAAATTTTGTTTGTTTGTAGGGTGTAATCTCTGGAACTACTAAACCGATTGAAAAAATAGTTTTACTAATAAAAAGCTACACTATCCTTGAGTAACATAGTAGAATTAATTTTGATTTAAGGGTTAAAACAACCCCTAAAATAATAAATATTAATTGTTTACTTTCTTTAAAGCTAGAGAGCTGAAATTTTCTACATTTATTTCTTACAAGATACATAGAAAAAGTAAACTAGATTTGCATTTTGTCGTGTGCTGCTAAAGGGTGAAAATGTGATAACAACCTCTAAAACAATAAAAATTAATTGTTATATTTTCCTTAAAGTTATTAAACTGAAAATGTGTACATTTATTTCTTAACATATTTATAAAAAAGTATCATATATTGACATTTATTCAATTTGCATGCTGCTAAGGGGTGAAAATGTAGTAAAAATTAAAAATATTGGTTGTTATACTTTCCTAGCTAGAAAATAAACCCTTAATAAATTAAGGAATTTAAAAATAAGAAACCACTATGAGTCATCATAATTAAAATAAATAAGACATATTAGAATTTAATAGTAGGGCCTTTTTATATAAAATACCTTTTTGTATTTGCTTCGATGCGAGTCACTGCGGGGGTTAGCGAGCGAAGCGAGCAGGGGCGGAGCCCTCTAGTTATAAATAATACGATCACACAGTTGAACCGCTGATGTGAGATGAGTGAATTTCCAGAATTACGTTCATAGAGTATGTATTAGGGTTTTAACCAACTTTTTAGGAAATTTGATTGAAATAGCGCCCGTCTGTACACAATATATAGAATGTTTGCGCCTCGACCTTGCAATTTCGGATTATGGACTGCGCTTGCGAGTTTGCTCCTCCACCTTTTGCTCTCAGATTATGGACTGCTTTGCTTTACGAGTCAGATCAGACGTGGGGGTCAGATCTGACGTTGCCCCCATGTGAATTTGAACCAGGTACTTTTATGGTATTTTAAGTTTTGATTAATTTTGGGGAAGCCAGACGAGCTATAAGGTCGTGTAAAAAACAAAATATGCAGAATAATATCCTACATTTATTGTTTCCGGTTGTTGGATTTTTTGGCTAATAAACTCGTCCGAGCGACTTAGAAAACCAACGTGTGTACCAAATCGGAAGGAAACTGCAGCCATTAGAGTGCGAACACATGTATAGACTCTCTCTATACAGGGTGAGTTTTAAATGCCCCCCCCCCCTAATTTTTTCCGCATTTCTTAAGATATCGACTCCCAACCACCACCGAACATCATTGATTAGTTTATACTTTCTTTTGATGAGGTTCACATTTTTTGCCACCATCTTGGATCCGCCATATTAGAATGAACTTTTATTTTTTAAATGTAAAGGTAAGGTTGTGACCCATCATTTCAAACTTTTTTTTTTCCGTAGAACACGATGCCGCAATTGGTTTTTAATTATCTGCTTTCGTTCTCGAGATATTAACAATTTTGTAAAAATTTCAAAAATCCCTTGTTTTATTAAATTTAAAAAAAAATATCGACCCTTTATCATCAGATATCACAGTTTGGTAGTAGCTTATAGATTTTTATTAAGTTATAAATTTTTACTGCCATCTTCAGTAAATTTGTTTGATTTCAGTGTATTAAGAACTTTTCTCTGCAAAACTATTAGGCGGTCCCCAATCAGCCCGATCCATACGTTTACTTTGAACCTTGTCTGACTGCGTGATTCGCGAGCCATATGCGGATTTTCAACTGCATAATGATGCTCGTTGTGGAAGTTAAAAACTCCATCTCGCGTAAATGACGATTCATCCGTCTACAAAATTGTCTTAAGAAAGTCGCCGCGATCATTATGTCTAATCCAACGACAAAACTGAAGTCTTTGAGGAGGATCTCTCGGTTCAAGAGTCTGAACGCGGATGAAATGGTACGGCTGCAGTCCTTCTTTACGAAGTAGTTTTGATACATATGTCTGAGATACGCCCAATTCACTGGCCACAGTTCTTGTACTTGTCCACGGATCTTCTTCTACTCGGTCTAGCACATCTTCTTCTACGGCAACATCTTGCATAAAATTGCCAACTAAGCGACCATTAGTAGGAAACTTTCCATTTTCACACAAACTCTGATGTACCCTGGTAAAGGTTCTGACATCAGGAATCCTTCTGTCAGGTAAACGACGATTGTACTCGCGACGGCTTTCAGCCGAATTACCGAAGCAAAAGCCATACACAAAATGCATATCAGCATATTCTAAATTTGTAAAAGGATCCATATCACAGAATGAATATCTTACAACACAAATGCCTAGTTCAGTTTGATGTGCACATTAAATGAAGACTCAATTAATTATTACAACAATGTAGTATTAACAACAGCTGATTCAGGCTGCGTGATAAATTATAATACCATTATAACAGATGATTTCAACCAATACCAAGTTACAGCTGATTTCGTAAAACAAATAAGTACATCATTTCAGTACATTTCTTTGTTAAAACCAAATCAGTAAAACGTGTTTTATTCCAGTTTCTTAGAGTTTTTACTGTCATACCTAATCGCAAAACTTAACATTTGTACATCATTTTAAAGGTTATTAAATGAGGAAGTTTTTAATTTCATTTGATATTGCCTTACGTTTCATTTAAGTAGTAAAAAAGTGTCTTGAAATGTAACTTAAAACATTTACTTACCCAACTTCTTATTTTATTTCCAATTTTGAAAGGCATTATTGTTAACAAATCATTACAAAAACTCTTGGTTTTATAGCAAATTTAATTCTTGTTCTAATGGTTTCAATTGCAATTCGGTACGTTTATTGGTTTTATTTTTATCAAACAAATAGTGCGGCAAAATAGCATGATTTTGAAAAAACACAAAATACGCGACTACAGCCAAACGGTTGAGAATCGGACATGGGTCCATATGAAATTTTTTATTCCATTTAGTGAGTAGAACACACTGGCGAAGTTAATGGTGTCAGTAGAAACTCACCCTGTACAATCCGATTCTGTATAGCCCGCTAAGGTGTTTTGTGTCGGCCTGTATAATTAACTCTGAGGCTATTCAGGAATTTGAGACGGATATAACCCTATATCGCATTGTGCTCTTAAAAGATTTATTACTTTTGTAGAAAATAAATGCTGCAGTTACCGTACTCAACCCATATGTCACTTACAATATTTACGTGACATTTGAAACTCTTCTCTTCACTATTGCCAAGAAGATGACTGGATTAGACTGGCATTGTTCCAGAAGCGGTAAATTATATTTTACTTCCTAATAACCTTGAGCTAAGTATTTGTTTATGTCTTTGTTCTTGCATCTGGCGTCACGCAATCATACATCTGAGCACAAAGAGACCCATCTTTAATGAGGAAGATGTACGGTTCTAAAATTAATGATACCTCTGTTCTTCAATTACTTACAGAAATGAATACATCTAAGCTATACACATATTTTGTTGATTTAATGCAAATTTTGAAATACTGAGCTCCATTACATCACTGAACAAGAATAATATGTAGCTAGAACAGAACTTCAAGTATCTAAATCTGTATATATATATAATAAGAGGCTTTGTCATGACTGGTAAAGCAAAAACTGTTTAAGATACAAAAGGTATATTCTTATGGGGTCATATACGCTCACTAAGAAAGAATTTTGCTAACATTTATTTTAAAGCCTGAAAATTCGAATAAACAGCTTTTACGATCAGAAGCTTAGCAACACATGTTTGTTTGCATTCATTAGCTACCAACTTAGCTAATTTTTAATAAGTTAATATTATTCTTAACCAACAGCTTTTTTAGATTAGGTTAGCAAAATAAAACCAAACACAAACAAAATGTCTACGAAAAGGGATACTGTATAATTCAAATATCTGTTGTTACATATTAGCTTCAGTTAAGAACTTACAGCTTGATTTCATATTGTAAACAATATTTCTCTACTTCCCGACTCACTTGAATAATTAATTTTGAACGAGCTTTCCTTCATCTATTTAAATTTTTACTCAAATCAATATTTCACTATATACTGTCCTCCCTTTTACACAAAAACTATTACAGATATTCAATTAGTAGTTTCAAATTTTGAAATTTCTCAAGCTTTTGCTATTATAAAATAAACTAACTGACCCATGCGAAAATTTTGCAAGTTAGAGTACGTATTTAATTTAATATGCTGATTTAATTCAGTTAGTTACGTTGGTTTATAAACAACAATTTATAACGCTTTACGTTGATTTAATTTGATTGATTTGCGTGATAGATTTATTACCACAGCAACCGAATTGGAAAATTTAGAATCAGGTAATTATTCTTCACAACTAACAGCTGTCATGTTAGTTAAACATATTGTTAATAGAAGGTGCTTTTCATTAGGGACCATATGAACTTTTATGTGAAAGTTTTTTCATCAATTTTTGTAATGAAAACATTAATTTTAAGCTGTTTGTCTATTTTTCGTCAATTGGGGAGAACATAAGCTTTAAAATTATGTTTGAATTATTAATTTTGATGAATAATTAAGGTAGATATGGCATTGCCACAAAAAAAAAACACCTTTGAGGAATAATATATAAGAATATTGAGCTTGACTTCTGAGAAAATATACTTAACAGAATAATACTTGACACCCAGAATCTAATAGTTTATTTACTCAAACCCGTTTCATCAACATTGTTTTCATCTTCAGTGATGCACTAGATACAATAATTTAAAAAAAACTATTATTGTAGTTTGTGCATCACTGAAGATGGAGACATTGTCATTGAAACAAATTAGACTCTATGTTCAAGTTTTGCTGGTTAAATAAGTTATAGCCTAAAGAGGATTGTTTCCTTAGGTTTTACTAGGAAATCAAGTTTAGCAATTGTTATAAACGCTTCCTTTGTTTTAAATTTTGTTGGTTTAGGCAAGAAGTTAATCATAAATTTGTTCAAATGTCATTCGTTATTTGTTACTCTTTTACAATATAGCTTTAAAAATAATTCAATTTTTTTTTGTCGGTGCTAGTATTTTTTCCTCCACCTAAGAAATCTTTTCCGCCTAATTAATACGGTAGAAAAAACACTTTATCATTTGGGGGTGGAAGAAAAAATTGAGTTAACTTGGCTGAAAAGTGTCCTCATTGCTTTTTATACAGGTACATTTTCACCCGCTAAATCATATGTTAGTAAATCAACTGCTTAAACAACAATGCATCAATGAACTTCCGTGACTGTTTATTCTTGGTATAACCTCAATCGTTTCTGTAAATATGTATGTCCATGATTTAATAAAGTTTATTAACTAGTAAAATGCTAATTATTTACTGAAACTGGAGGAAAAATGTTATGTGTCTTACAGGAAGAAAGTATCTTATTCTCCCTTAAGGAAATTAGGCCTACCTGTCCTTTCGGGATGACAAGGTTATACTTTCCTCCCTTAAGACACAAATAAATATTTGATACTTATATACAAAAAATATAAGAATTCTTAAGAAACAGACAATCTACTTATTCATACAAAAATGGTGGTTCAGATTTAATATACTAGTTTAAAGTGAGAGTTGCTCTATTTGAACACACAAATGCAATCTGTACTCCTCATTACATAATAATATATAACATAAAAACTTAGTCTTGTCTTTAAGGATAGTTTTGAAGGTATTGTAAAACAACTAAAACTTTTGATACAAACAATCCCTATGACAAAGAGTGAACAAACAGAAATTGCTGAACAGTTAATGCATTAGAAGACACAACACAAGCGTGTTCGAAATTGTTGTAAAATCTTATAAATAGTACTCAAATCTGTTTACTGAATCTTTTTTGATAACAGCAGCCCTTGGCAATAGGCTAATACATTTATTACTTAGCTTATAGTAAATGGAAACTTTGAAACCCACCAAGGCAAGTTGAGAGCGATTTTTAAAATAAGTTTCTTATTTACCTTCTGTAAAATATCTACTTTCAAATGTGTGCAATATCATGACGATACAGTCCTCTTTAATATAACTTATATTTCATCGAATTTAGAAGATAATCTTTGGTATTTGCAGGAAATAAAGATGGCCCAAATGGTTAATTAAATTACAAGTAAAAAAACATGGGCCATGACCGAAATTCGAACCCGGGACCTTAAATTTCAAATCCCGGTCTTGGACCATGTTTTTTCACTTGTAATTTAATTAAATTAACCCTTGATGAAGAAGTATGTAAGCAAAAAATAATAATAAATTTAAAAAATTCTTACTTATGAACATGATGAAAAACATGATTTTCAATCGATTCACCTAAAACATCGGGGCAAATTTGATTACCAAAGCTTTTGGCAAATTTAAATGCTGTACGCACATGGCGGAAACTAAAAATAAGACCGGCACTAGTAAAAACTGAAGTGTTTACAAGTGTGTGTTCTAGCAATGAATACAGAAAATAGTCTCTGTATTCATTGGTTCTAGTCACGCTATAGGCTACCCTTCTCAAGGTTGGCTTCACTAACTGGATTCGATGGTTTTACTCAAGTGGTGCCTATTGCACACCCTTAATTTGATCTAGTGGAACTCCAAGAGGATATTAATGTAATCACAATTAATTAATATTTCCCATTACTTGATGCTCAAACTTTAATAAGTATAATGTTTTTTATGAAATAAAAATAAACTTTTATTTTTTGTTTTAACATTTAAAGTTCGGTACATAATTTAGTATATGGTACATATTATATCAGTGGTGTAAATCGGAGTAGCTTTGGAGGGGGCGTCTACTTTGTGGAATACTCTACCCAGGGGGTGTAGAATATCCCACTTGTAAATGGCAGTCTGGAAAATGTTTTTAAAATTACCTGTTAGATCAACATTTTAGAGCCTGCTGGTGCTAGTTTTAAGATAAAATATCATAAACGGTGATAGAGATTAGATTTTACTATCACAAACACTAAACAGTTTGTTAATTAGGTTATAGAGTAGCAACAAGTTGTATAAAATAAGTTTGTAAGTAAAGGAAAGGAGTTTGATAGTTAAATATTTGTAAACTAGATTGAAAACCAGTCTTTATAAAGTTTTATATTATGTTAATTTTGTCAAACTAAAGGACTTTATAGTGTAAGTGTAGTGAGTGTAATAACGTTTAAGTGTATTACTAATAATCATAAAATGTTAAATACTGTTTGTAGGCCTACATATTTTAGAGAAGACGGTGTCTAAAATGAATAGAAACCGCTGACCTTTGTATATTTAAAAGTGTGCATTGACAAACATTAATAACAGTTAATGCTTTTGTGTAGCAGCTAAATTACAGGACAAAATCTAACTTTGTGGGTTTCTCAGCAAAATCTTGTATGATCTCGCAAACAAAAAGTAACAAATCAAGACCGATATTTTAGTTTAAAGTTATTCAAAACATGATGAGTTAAAGTTATTTTTACAGTGTTATTCACTTGCGTGCCTCGACTTTTATTTGTTTATTCCCATTGATCCCTTCTATTCCCCTCACCCTCTATATTTATGCCACTGACGCTTATACATAAAGCCCATAAAGATTATATTAATTAACGGTCACTAAAAAAGAAAAATTGTTGCCAAGCCTCTGTGACCTTTTCGAGATCAAAAGCACTAACTTATAATTAGTGTGGACTCACTGAAGGTAATGATTTGACAATGAACATGGCACGAGTCCAAATCTTTGACACAATGTTGTTTTTCAGTGATGAACTGCAACACCTGTTTAAAAATAAATACCTACCGTTGGAAAGCTAACATATTGATCCCCAGAATAGAAGTGATGAAAAAGTTTGTTCAAATAGACCTGGTCCATGCGTTGAAATTTTAAGCTGTGTGTGGGGGTATTACATGATATTTTATATTTATATTTATATTTCAACAGTCAATAAAATTTCCATTTTTAATTGCGTGAAAATGTTGTCCTGCCAAGTCTTTACCCTTTGGTAGTCTCGTAGGATATGAAATGCTGTTTATGTGCAGATAGTAAACATTCAGTATTTTGGGTGAAAATTCTTTACGCGAAAACATTGAATAAATCAATTCTAAAAAAGTACTGTATGGAATAATTTTGAATTCTAATAACTAAATTGCTGCTTATTTGTTCTTGAATGTAACGAAAAGTGGTTCTGAAATTAGATTTTATGTAGGCCTACAGTACGAATGTTTTAAATTTTTCGTTCACTGTGATTGTGTTGAGACCACGTAAAACTTGTTCTTTACAATTATTTTTACTAACTGACATATTATCCTTTGGTAAGCAGGTTATAAAAACAACACTTGGTGATTTAATTTTTGTTGCACTTTCCTCATTTTTAACTTTCATTATTCAGTAAAGTACATCAAATTTTTAACATCATTGGTGACATAAGAAAGGAAAATAAATAATTTATTTCAAACGCAATCAAATTTGAATTTGGCTACAACAGTCAGAGTAAAATAGTAGGGTATACATTTTACGATTTTGTATCAAGATTTAAGGTTGGTCATTGAGAGCATCTGATCTTCCAGTAGGTGGTTTGACTCAGCTGTTTTCAGTACCTGTTAATTGCAAGTTGATTGCATGTATTATTATGTGATCATTTTGCACCAAAAGCTTTTATTTATAAATATCACATCTCCAATAAACGTGTATTTGAAATTCAATCGTACGTGGATCACAAACACCAAAACTTAATTTGATTAACTTCAACTGAGGGGCCAGTGAATATAAAAAAATGATGAAATAACTCGCATCACAGTTGCTAGCCGAGAAGCCGACTCATAACTATGACAATAACTTACTTGATATGTACAAGGTGTGGTTAAAAAATATGACAAGTGAATTTTATTGGTCTCCATGATTAAAGAGTTGGAACTATAATTTCAAACTAGACAGCTACAAAATCATCCACAAACTCCAATAAAGGCATAAAAAGACTGAACCTCTTAGAAAATTATGAAATCTTTAAGTGTTTCAAACAGGATGATGATATAATAAATGAACAAATTTTCCCATTAACCTCTCAAATTATAAAATACTTAGGGTCTACTGTACTTTGTACACCTATAACCTACCTAACCTTGTCTAATAAGCGAATTTCCGTGAACACAAGCTAATGCAGTGACCCTTTAACTCTTGGTAAGACCAAGATCGGGAAAGGTCAATAAGCACCTATCATGGACTCCACAACATGTTTAATGGTGTGTAATAAAAATGTAAGTCCCGCATTTCATGTCAGATTTGGTAGGCTACAGGCATTGATTTTCTAAGTCGCTTGGCTTAGAGTTTGTTAGCTAGAAATTCGAAGAACCAAATTAAAGCACGTTTTTTGACAGGATAGGCTACAAGTTTTACTTAAATGCAATAACTCCAAGTGAAATTCATATTTTTGAAAAATTATAGTTCATAAAATCAATTAACCGTCATGGTTCTTTTCGTGCAATAAAACCTATGAAAATCAAGTCATATTTTTTTGCCTCACAATTTCATAAATTGTAAACCACCTATTTTCTCTGGCTTATATCCCGGAAATCATATTTAGCAGCAATAATAAATCGTTGGTTTACCTATTAATTCCCAAAATACAATAATAGAAAATATCTCAATACGTCTCAATAGAAAATAAGTAACGTC
This sequence comes from Philaenus spumarius, assembly GCA_018207615.1. Classification (NCBI taxonomy): domain Eukaryota; kingdom Metazoa; phylum Arthropoda; class Insecta; order Hemiptera; family Aphrophoridae; genus Philaenus; species Philaenus spumarius. The sequence goes on from JAGFPH010000480.1 coordinate 75,163, forward strand.
AAACAAAAGATTTAGATTATAAAAACGAAAGTAGGCTTAGGCCTTAACCTATAAAAACAAAACAGCAAGGCGACAGAAAACAATACGAACTTGTAAGTATTTCATGTACTTGGTAGCCAGTAAATTCAGCCTAAGTATTTTGTTTTTATGAAACGACTTCACAGCAATGAAAAGTAAGTTCCAAAGTTATTTAGGTATTTTAGAAAATACGCCTTAAAATAAAACAATTTGTAAATCTAAAATGACAACTTCTGTTAATTGTTATATAAAGTTTAACTACAATGGTAAAGAGTGCAGCACCTGCCGGAACTGGTATAAAACTTTAAATTCCATTGTGATTCGATATATCAGCGCATTCTATTTGTTTTTTTTTTTTTAGGCGGAAAAATGCGTTTCGTGCAGACCTCAATCCGAATTAGAGGTACTGTGGGGCTCAATCCAGAGCGTACTGGCAATACCCACTAAACAACCGCCCTCCCCCCAAGTAAGGAAGTCACTCTGGCTCCGAACACAGGCACAAGAGTTACAAATCGTTGCTGAATAATACATTTATAAGTCCTCAGATGGCAGCACTTTACAGTACTGAATCAATTGAGTTTCAAAATTTGACTTACAGCGCATTCTAGTAAAATCTATTTGGAACTATTTTGGAATTGTACATTTTAATGTCTCCAGGTAGCAGCACATTACGGGGCTGATTACAGTGACTAGATAGAGACAGTGTGGCCAAGTGAGGTCTTGTTTCCTATTGGTCAAGATGTCGGCAGCCATGTTTTTCCTAAATTCGTATCTGTTTACATTACATTCATTCACGTTCACATATTCTAAAAGCGACTTTACCGATTTTTTAACAGATATTTGTTAGTTTTTACTTTAACATAAACGTAATAGTTATTTTAAAGCTATTTGTGTTGAAGTATGTGATATTGCACCAAATTAATAAGGAAATGACAGCAGATTAGGCTACTCCCGCCACTCTACGGAATCATTTCAGCGCGCATATTTCAGAAGTAAGTACATACCAAAAGTCTTTTATTTACAACATTTTAAAAAGTTCATAACACAGGCTAATCCTTTTTATCAATAGAAAAGATAAATGCAATAAATATTAGTATTACGTAATTTTAAGAACTGTTTTCGTCCCAAACCTATTATTTCGTCCGTGCGTTAGCCCTACGTTTGTTTATAGTTTCAAATTAAATTGTCATCGTTATTTTTTTTTCTTTTAGTCTTGGTGAAGGTACAATCTAAGGCAAGAATCACATTAATAATTAGGCCTAACTGAAATAATAAGGGAAATTAATAATCAAACCTGTTTTTCGGCTTTGAATAACTTAAACTTGAAAATCTTGAATTGCCTAACCTCAAAATCAAAGAATTGTAATTTCGATGTTAAATTGTTGTTAGAGACATTAATTTTATTATTAGCTTTCAATTGAAATAGAAATAAATTAGTTAGTTAGGAAAGTTTTAATTGCTTCGCTTATTTAAAAAAAAAAATCAGATGGAAATAAATGCATTGTAAAAATCTGAAAGTAACTTTGAAAATATTTAATGATAAAAAAGGCTAATTAACAACAGGATAATAATTTTGCATTTTGATTTAGGCCTATTCGTTGTTTTATTTTTCGTTTTGTTTTACTTTGAATTTTTTATATTTTAATTTATGCATTAAGTTAGGAAAAATTTCAAATTTAGCTTTAAGAAAATCATTTTTAAGATTTTGCTTTTCAAACTGAATTGAAACCTAAAATCAGTAAATACAAATTTCATAATTAACTTGCCACAAAACTTTAACTCTGGGGAATTAAGCAACAAAATTGTTGTTTAAAATTTATGGTGCATTTGTTATTGAATTTTGCATTTGTGAATATTTATATAGGCCTATGTGTTTTCAGCTCAGCGATTTACAAAAGACTTTCTTATTCCCTATTTGTTACATTACCAGTTAGAAACTTTTACCAACTCATAAACACAGACAAAAGCAGCCCCTAGTAGTACATTGTACCCTAATTACACAAACCTGATATAGCTTTATTAGTTTGTAATTAACGTCAGTAGGCTACTCAACTATCCGCATAGACTAGTAAAAAATGTGGTAGTAGGTTAAAAATCATTATTTTTTTATAGGTTATTTCATTTTAAACAATTTATCTGCTTTCTAACTACTTTTTAACATTTAAAAAGTTGTTTACGAGGCCTTTATGAAATAAAACAAAAGGTTTTATAAATATTTTGAAAATAAATTACATTATACTTTATGGCAGATAACATTACTTTTAGGAAAAACATGGCGGCCACTTTCATGTGGCCACACTGTCTCTATCTAGTCACTGTAGGGCTGATGCGAAAATTTTGATTACTACTGCCAACATGATCCCAACATTTTTGTAAAATAAATCTTCAGAAATAGGTATCGGTAATTCCTCAGTGAGGCGGCACACTTTTTTTTAGGAAACAATAAATTTGTCACGTCTCGCTGTTAAAAATCATTCCAAAACAGAATAATAAATCTGTATTCAATTTACCGAATATTTAATCTCTGTAAACAAATCTTTGTAACCGTAAGGTGCTGCTACCTGCTTCGTTATTATTCGAAACTATTTACCGTAACTTTACAATAGTCCCCAAGATGCTGCTATCTACAATAAAATTATTAATTTGATTGGTATTAATTAATCGATCCGTAAGATGCTGCCACCTGATATGATAAAATTTGAAACTGTTTATGGTAATATTACCAATATCCGTAAGGTGCTGCTACCTACATTAAAATTAGTTACTGGGATTTATTTTTCTATTAGTTTGTCATTGCAGACAAAGTTTTGACTTATTGTCTCGTAAGGTGCTGTCTCCTGATACCAAAAACAAATTGGTATCTGCAAAGCTACAAATGAAAGATATTTTGGACATTATAACAAATTACTGTTAAGTTATGCAGCTATTATTAGGTTACAGTTTTCTACGTTGCATAATTTTTCATTTCACTCCAGTAAAAAATAATCTATAATCATGTATTACTGAAATAGGCCAACATATATTATTATTAAAGTCTTAGGATGTCAAAAATAGCACTGAAATTGCTGATTTTGAACCCTCCCCATGCTCGTTCCGCTCATAAAATTTAATTTAGCTCGATGTTTTACTGTGGTCTAGGCCTAACCTTAAAATCAATTATTTAGCCTTTATTTATTTCATGCACCAAACCAATATTTATTTTAGAATAAAAATCAACAGTCTGTTATAAGCTATTTATAAAGTTTTGTTGTCTTATTTGCCTTAGTAATTCAAAAGTATAGTTAGTTAAAGTAGGCCTATAGATTTTGTTTTTTGTAAAAATGAAATGTTTTGAACAGTTATTTCTAGAGTTCTACTTGACAATTTTTTATAAATTGATTTCATTGAAAAATAATTTTGAAAGAATCGTCTTTTAGAAGAAAATAAAACACCCTGGAAACCAATTAACTTAGCAAATTTTTAAAGGCACTTTAAATACGCTTTTTGTGTTTTCAGTGAGAAAATTGGCTTGTTGGGAAAGTAAGAAATACATTATGTAGGGTTTGATTTTCTGAAAGCTTAAATTTTTATAAATTCTGAAAATGATTTTGTACCATTTTAATAATAAAAACAATAATATGTGTATTGTGTATGTTAATTATTAGATTTAGACAATAGTTTAGATTGTAGGCTACTTAAGGTTTTTTTAAATTGATTTTGAGATATTAGTGGATTATTTATTAGTCCAAACAATTTTTTTGTAGTAATATTTCACACTGTTCTGTTTTCTACAAAAACAAGAATATACAACAGTTTAGAGATTCATATTAGACAAAATTTGCAAAACATTCCAAGCCAGTGGCCAGATAATTTATCATATCTCGTTAGTTTGGAAGCTACACAACAGTCCACTGCGACCCAAAATGGATAATTTGTGTTCATCCCAAATCCTGTCTAAGCTTCATATGAAGCAAAGGAGGATCTTGGATGATCCCTGCAGAATTTCTCAGGACCCTATAAATGCTCTGCCGAAATACATATCTCACGCAAGCAATTGTCTCACACTCGCACAAAGATATTCTGCCGACTGACTCCCACCATAGAACAGACAGGAGTCTTCCGCAACCAACCACATTTCTTTGAGGTGGTATCTAACCGGGCAGTGACAAATTAGCACCTACCATCTGCCATAGATCTTGGTTGCCCACAGATAGGAATCTGTCGGCTTTGGACTTGTAAAGCTGGTTTCAGGAGCTAAATCAGTTTAGGCTTTAAGCACATTTCTAAGGAGTCATTATGACCTTCCACAAAATGTTTCTGGTCCAATGAGGGATCTATTAACTCTCCTACTGTTGCCAGGCGATTGGCCACTTTTAGGGCATCATTCACTACTAGGGACTACCATCAAACTCATTGATTTTTGTTTATGTTTGCTTTTAGTTTGTTAATCTAACCTAAAACAGCTGTTGGTTGTGAAGAATAATTAACTTATTCTAAATTTGTTACGTTGGTTGCTGTGGTAATGAATGTACACAAACTTGACACTAAACAAATCTGAAGTCGTAGTTTGAATTTGGGACTGTGAAACAAATATAGTATAATTTTGTGACATTAATGAACAAGTTGATAATTTCAATATTATTGGTTTGTTGTTACCTATACTTGTCCATCCCGCACGGGAGGTACAGACTAGCTGCACCTACTAAGAGGGGTTTGGCGTCCCTCGCGGTACCCGAGTCAAACAACACCTAACACATTCAACACACACAATACATCCATCCAATTACATACATTACCACTCTCACCTTCTTTTAGGATTTCGAATGTGCCTTTCTGTTTGACCTTATGTCCCAAACCCTCGACGTTGTTTTAAGTGTCAAGGGTTTGGACAGGTAAATTCTACTTGTACAAAGCAAGAAACATGCGGTAAAAAAAGGTCATAATAGTGAGGGCTGCAAAGATGATGCCAATTATCCAAATTGTGGCGGCGATCATCCTGCACGGTCCTTTAACTTTGAGAAGTTCAAAGAAGAAAAAGCAGTCCTTATTATTATGGCTCTATTAACAATCTCTTTTAACAAAAAAAAAATTATATAAAGCCTCTAGGCCTGCTTTAGAAGGCAGATATTTTGCTGCAGTGGCTTGAAACAAGAGCAACATTCCATGCGCTAATTGTGGAGAATTGGCAAAAACTGTAAAAATCTTGACTTATCAGGTTGCTCAGCCGGTCGCCATATTTTCTAAAGTAGCTCCTTCCGCTTCCGCTTCTGCTTTAGTTTCTGATCTTCCGTCCTCTAGTGTCGCCGTCTCAGAAGCAGAATTAGAACCATCTATCCTTGCTCTTGATCAGAGAACTAGGGATCAAGAAAAACCTATCATGGAAAAGAAAATTACTTCAATAACTGGAGTAAAGCAATTTCTTAAACAATCTTATACTTTTTCTTCCGTAGTAACAGAAGGAAGTCCTGAAAACCTGAAACTACTCAGCGTCTTTGTGAGTAAACTAATTTCCCATATAGTTGGTTGAAACCCTAAAACATATAAACTTAGTTTTGGAAATTTGCTCAGCTCACGTCAGCGGTTCAGCTGCGTGATCGAAATTTTTTGTTTTATTGGGAGCAGGGAATATTTTTGCTCGCCTCAACCAGTCCACCAGTTTGTATGTGTCCAATAAATGCAAGACTTGTTTTTTGGCAGTACCTCAGAATTTTTTTTCAATCTCTGATCGTTCTTTCTTTGATATTGTTGTACAATTATTCCGGCAGCATTTGTTGTATTCATTTAATTTCAATTAATTGCTGTTAGCCTCAGAAAAATACTCCGTTACACCTACAGTGTGTAAGCCTTATTGAAACCTAGTGGTTTGAAGCTCCAAAACAACATCTGATTATCACAGATAGTGCATTTGTTACACGGTAAACTCCACCGTGAACAAACACTACATAAAACAGATTCTATCGCTCTTCAAACAATTTAAAACATTGTACAACTAACAAATTAAAAGTCACATGTTTCACCATGACATTTTCAATAAGTTTTCAGGATTTTCAAGTAAAACACAAGTCAAAATTTTAAATTAACATTTTATTATTTCTTTCTACATTTATTTCCTTAGTTATGTTGATATAAAGGTGTTGCTATCTGTAATTAAAATAGGAAGTTGCTACAATATTTCTGTACTTTTACTTTTATAATCTTCATAATGTATGATTGAAGGCACGAATCAACTGTATTGTACGTTTTGACTTGCTAAGGCCGTGTCAGGACGGGAATTAAGTACCGCACATTTAAATTACTATACAATAGTTTCTATGTATTAACTATAACTCTTGAGCGACACTATCCGACTATGTTGCTCCGCTCAGATCCCATGGCAAATAATATTATCGAACAAATAGAATTTTTTCGTTACGATATAAAATGAGCAACCGTATTTAACTATAAATAATAAACTAGCCTTAAAATAACTATGGAATAT
>JAGFPH010000480.1:86905-102255 GCA_018207615.1 Philaenus spumarius
AAGTTTACATTGCTAAAATACTGCTACTAAAATGTTTAAACTGTGGTAAAATTAGTAGAAAAATGTAAATTAATCCAAAACAAAAAGTAAACGACCCACAATATAAAAATACAGTATGAGGGTCGAACAAAAAAAAGTGAAATATTGTAAGTGAAAAGACAATTCAACAGTAGCACAAACTTTCAAACTGCAAAACACATTATTAGTACTTACACTGTCCTAGATTGAAGTGAAGTATAGATTCAAAAAGAAAAACTACTGGGTGTTGCAGGATGTTGGAAATAATAGTGGAAGAGTTTGGGATACTGCACGGATAGAACAATTTAAAGGAAGAATATTGTCAGCATAAATAATATAAGAAAAAACTATAAGTTTATATCATCTATTGCAGTGTTTTTCAACCTTCTTGAATATGCTACCCATTTACTAGTAAACAAAATCTGGGGAGGGGGGAGATTACCCAAAGAATTAATCTAACTTTAATGTCCATCTCATTTTGCATTAAATGCATCTTCAATAATTAAAAATTATAATATAAAGAGCAAGGCCATAGCCAGGAAAACTTTTCGGGGCTGTCAGGTCAGGACTGGGGTTTTGAATCTAAACCCTTTTAACACGTTCACTGCTAAGGACGCACATGTGAGCTTGACACTGAACACTATGAGAAGCGGCCGAAGCACATTGCATTGCACGCCAACACCCGTATTGGGAGTATTTTCAACACGAAATGCATTGCGTGCTTCGCGCGCCAACCCCGTATTGGGAGTATTTACAATACACAATGCATTGCACGTCAACCCCCGTGTTTTGAGTATTTTCAATACACAGTGCATTGCACGCCAACCCCGTATTGGGAGTATTTTCAATACACAGTGCATTGCACGCCAACCAACGTATTGGGAGTATTTTCAATACACAATGCATTGCGTGTTTTGTTAGAGTAAAGTATTTTTGTTGAACCTTCATTTTCTTATTTAATAGATACTGCATCTAGTGTATTGTACGTTGTAGTTTAATCAAGTAAATCTAAATATCAGTATGCATGCAATGCACAATGATGTAAAATACAGTATGTTGTTGGATCCTCTGTTGTGTTGTCTATTTTATAATTTAATTTGCACTTTTTAAACCTAGTATTAATTTTTACTACTAAATTTCGGCCCTCCCCCCCCCCCCTCTGGCTACGGTCTTGATAAAGAGTGTTTCGCGAGAGGTTGGCACAACTTCAGGAGATGATAGAGGACCTAAATAACTGCAAAATTGTTGGTATGAACATAGCTCCGTAAAAGCTTTGTATTCGATTTATCCGCCATTTTGTGTTTTTTACAAAATACTAATTAAAATTTTTTTAAATGAACTCCTATACAAGCAAGAATACGTACGAGCGTACTTGGACTAACATTTAAAGAAGAAATAATATAACTTAATAATTTAATTTCACCCATCATCTATAATACGCAAACAAAACCTAACGTGAATTATTGGGGTTTGTTTACAAATTCAATCAATAATATAACCTATACTAATAACTCTTCTAAATCATTTGATCTATCAATATGAAATAAAAGGCAATTGAAAGATAATATTTTTATCTTTCTTTAAATATACATAAACACAAAATCTTAACAAATATTCCTACAGTTTTATAGTCCTTATAATTGTACACATTTACCGAGTTAAAAATCCCCGTCTGCATAGTAAGGTAGGCCTAGATAAAGTCTGTTGTTTTTTGTATAAATGATGTGTTTCTGATGTGTATCTAATTAATCCGCCTGTCATTTTTCACGGGGATTTACTAGTAGAAAGGATTTCCTCAAATTTGGTGTACATATTTTCTACGTAACCGTCTAACACTGTAGGAAAAAACCAGAAAGTTCTTTTAAATATTTCAAAATGGCGGTTGTTTAACATGTTTAACGTCAAATATCTAAAAAACCCCTAAATTTACAAAAAAATGACAGGATATCAAAAATTTAAATTGTTAATGACTAGCACAACGGTTTTTTATTTTGTCTGAATCTCAAAGGATATCAGAGATATTGGCAAAAAAACAACTTTGCCTTTCATCTTCATGTTTGTGTCATACCTACACCCCTTGTATCATACATTTTTAGTTTTGTTGCCAAGATTGACGTGTTCCGAATAAAGAGAAAAGAAGAATATCCGGAGCTGGCAAGGGAAGCTTTTAGATTATTAGTGCAATTAGCCACTTATTATTATTATTTTTTTTTTTTTTATTAAATTATGATGATTTATTTAATTACCACCAAACATCTATACAATTCTTTTTTACAAAAATAAACACAATTCTTTCTTATATCAACTAAAAAATAAAAAATGTAAACCTTTTAAACCTAAGTCTAGTGATAATAAATAATATAGGGGTCTCCTAGGCATTGCCTGTTTGAGACTTCCAACATTTCATTGGCTATGAAAAAAGAAAATGAAAAAAAGAGAGTTGTGTCGCCGTTCAACCACACTAACAAAATTAAACTACACTATTTTATTATAAAATTACAAAAAGAAAACATAATTATTTACTTAATTAACTAACACCTGCAAGTTAACCTCCTCCTACCTATGTGAACTGACTTTCTCTTCAATAGTATAGGCCTACACAAAAACTAACAAGAGAAATAGACTCCAATTAGAAAATGGTTATTTGTGTCTCAAAAATAGAACCACGATTCGACAAATTATTTAAAAAATAAACAGGCCTTCTCACTGAAATTATTATTGTACCTTTAATTTAGTGCGCAAAACCATTGAAGAAACGATACTATAGTGTTGTTTCTTGAATGACAAAACCTATATTTAAAAATAATCTTTCTTCTGAAATTGTTGTATTTTTATTGCAGTGGAGAACGTACACTTGCTTTTTATTTCACTTGGCTTGCGACCGTGACCCCCCCCCCCCCCACCCCCGGTTTAAAAAACACTGATCTATTTAAAGTGACTTTCTTAACCAGTGTATACCATATTCATTTCTAGTTAGGAAAGCTTGACTGAAAAAATCCTCACATAAATAATAAACGGTACTAGGAACTGGCAAATACTTTCTCACAAACATATTTAAATTACTAAACAGATTCACTGTGACTTCATAATTGTAGGTGGGGTAGGAGAGGTGATTTATTAAAGTAGGAGATTAACTAATAAATATTATTATTATTATCTAGAGAGAAAACTATTTGCACCAAACACGTTAATTAGGCATGTATAGATGCACGAAAAAAGGTTTTGATAAATTTTGAAAACAACCCTCTTTATGGCCAGAAAACTCACAAAAATCAGTTATTATTATTATTGGCTAAACGAGAATTTTTAGAAAGATGCAGTTTTTTGCACATAGTAGGGTACATTAAAGGCTACAAATAAGCCAAATTTTATCAAAATCGCTAGAGCCGTGTTTTTATTAAAAATAGTAGTAACTGATTTTTTTAGGGGTTTTTGCCAAAAAGGGGGTTGTTTTTCAAAATTTGTCAAAACCGTTTTTCATGCATCTATACAGGCCTTGGTGCAAATTTGTTTGAAATTGATGAAATAGTTTTCGCTCTAGCTTTGTATACATACAGACAGACATTTTGTAAAAACTCAGGGGGTCCCAAAACGGACATTTCCACAAAAATCTCAACTTCGATTTTTTTTGCGATCACTATACTTTCTCTATACTATATATAGTATAGTGAGAAAGTAAAAGTAAGTAGCAAAATCGCAGAATTTCCAATAAGAAATATTTGATGTATCCTAAATATACATCATATAATATTAAGTTTTCGTACGTTTCTTAAATTAAATAAATGAAATTGGAGTGTCTGTCTGTGATTTCAAAATACTATAAGCTTTTTTCTAACATCATATCGTTATTCACACATTACCAAAACCTAAACACACAATTATAAATTTGTTGTCTGTCTGTCTGTTTGTCCGGGCTAATCTCCGGAATAGTTGAACCGATTTTGACGAAACTTTCATTTACATGTAGAGGACTTTTCAGAAAATATTTTAGGCTAATATTTATTCCGAAAATGTTTAAAGTTCTTTTTAAAAAATTGAAAATGTGTAAAAGTTATTAACAAAATTAGGGAGTTTATGGACAAATGTCGGGGTTATTGCGATCTCTGTCTTACATTATGTACAGGTCACAGCTACCCCTAACTTAGATCCCTCTGTTCTAATCAATAATCATTTTCGTAAAAATTCCTATTAAAAAATGTAAAAATTTCGAACAAAATTAGGGATTTTATGGTTTGTATATGTCACAGTAGGGGAAGAGCCCCTAACTTAAATATAAGTTTGGTTATGATCTTGACTACTTTTTATTACAATAGAAGCATAACCAATCCTAAAAGAAAGAATTGTCGATCCTTACACGCGTATGAAACAATACAAATGCCATTGTTAATTTAAATTGTAAAGATAAGTAAAACGTCTTTTCTTCTATAAATTAATCGCAATTCAAACAATACTAATGCCGCTGTGAAATAGTGTGCCTACTGTATTTAAAACAACAACAAAATAAATACAATTAACCTTTCAACAATGGACCGATTGTGTTGCTTTTTATTGGTTATTTTAGATTCCCTAGCTGCCAATGAAAGCAAACATGATTTAATTTCTGTAACTTAAATGTTTTTATTTTATTTCTAAATAGGCCTATGTCAACAAATTTTGATAAAGTTTTTAAAAGATTATCTCTAGAAGTTTCTGGAAAGAGATTTTCAGTTTTACGCTATAAAAATATTATAAAGTCGTAAACAGAGAATATAGATTGTGCTAAATGAATACCTTCTAAATTAAGATAAACCAACAAACAGTAACGGAACAACTTTTCCTTTCAACCAGCTTGCTTTAATTTTATTTAATACTAAGAGAAACCCCTGCGTGCTCCGCACGCCAACCCCGTTGGAAAATTCTATACACATAATCATGTTATGTTTTCTTTATAATAAATGTGTAGGATTAATAATAACCCCAGAGCTAAGTTGGTAAATAATGTTAAATGTTCAAATCAAACTATTTAGTACGTTTTATAACAGCAGTTATAATAAAGGTTAAAAGAACCAGCAAGGTTCAGGTCTACACTTTAATAAAAACCTAACCTAAAAGTTAGAAATACAAATAATTGTTTCAAAGTTTGAAATCAGCTGTTTTATCTGTTATTTTATTCAATTGGGTACTTTGGTAATGAATGTCAATACATTCGAGAAATATGTGTTGGTTCATCGGTCTAGGCCAATACCTACAATTTTTTCGACTAAATTTACAAATATTGAAATAAAAAATGTGTTTATCAAAATGAATTAGTCTATTGCATGTTACTCAGCGATAGTGAAACTTTTTATTAGTAAAACTATTTTTTCAATCGGTTCAGTAGTTCCAGTGATTACCTCCTACATACAAACAAACAAACATAATATAATTTTACCTCTTTATAATATTAGTATAGATTCAGAATAAATATATATATAATAACTAGCTGGCCCGACCCGGCTCTGCACGGATAGACAAATCAACCTGATACCAATAATTAGTTTTGTAGGCCTAACCTAAAATCATATTAAGTTTTTCATCCAAATCAGTTGTTGATCAAAATCAGCTGTTTTAAGCTTTTCATACGAACAGCTGTTTTTTGTGCCCCTGATAAAATCAAAAGAAATCTTTCTTCTTCTTCCTTAAGATTGACCTTCCATAAGATTAACATTGAAACTTTGAGGGTCACTGGGGCGTAGCCCTAATGTCCTAGGACTTCGGTAAATGGCCTAAAACCTTTCCAGGGTTAACCTGTGTTACTATGCAAAATTTCAAAGCAATCGGATGGACGGTTTGGTAACGCATAAAGGACAAACATACAAACAGACGGACATACATTGAGAATTTTATATATATAGATAATCCAAATTTGTATTATTTAAGACAAGGGACTCGCTTCGCTCGCCACCCCTGCAGCCAATACAAACATATTATTGCATATTGTGTTATTTTTACGGAAATGATGATTGATTAGGACAGAAGCACTTGGATATAAGTTGGGTGGTGGGGTTAGTTGTGAGCTGTACATAATGTAAGACATAGGTCGAAATAGACACGAATATCCTTAACATTTATCCACAAAATCCCTAATTTTGTAGCCTAAATAATTTTTACATTTTTAAAATGTTTTAACAGAAAATATTTTCGGAATATAAAGTAGCCTAAAATACTCCCTGAAAAGTCCTCTACGTGTAAATGAAAGTTTCGTCAAAATCGGTTCGGCCGTTTCGGAGATTAGCCCAAACGATCAGACAGACAAAAATAAATAAAAATTAAATGTCTGCGTTCGTGGAACCCCCGTCGGGCTAGAAGTTCACCACACATTTTCTTCGATTCTTTTACCAGCCTTAACGGCAACATACACACACAATTTTAATCTTTCAATTGCCGTTTATTATTAGTTTGTTTTTTATACAAGTATGTACCGTTTCCATACGTTTAACGTAATTGTAATAAAGGTGTGGAATTAATTATAACACCAAAGCTAAGATGGTAAACACAGTTGAATGTCCATTCATTGTAAATACATTCAATGAACATGAAATGTTGGTTCATCAGTCTAGGCCTAACTTAAAATTATTGGGTGTATGTTTAATTTATTTTACCTGTCTTAACGGCAACATACATACAGTAATTTTAGGTTAGGCCTAGACTTAAAATTACTTACTAGGCCTAACCTAAAGTTATTGTATGTATGTTGCCATTAAGGCAGGTGAAATAAATAATAAGTCAGGCCTAGATTTATTTATTTAGATGTATTTCAGCGCTTGACGATAATATCTGAACTACGCCGGACGGAACCGATAGTCTCTTTATTTAAATTGATGATGTTTCTTGAATGTATTTACATTCATTGCCATATAGCAACCAATTTTGTAACGCTTTTTCGTTACTCGTATTTTATATTTGTCATTGTTATAACAACCTAATAAAACTTTTTTCGTTACGCATTACTGTATCTGTTAGTTAACTTCTACCGAAATGCGCGTTAAGGAACTTCGTTCCGAAAAGTCTCTGTTGACTAGTATAAGAGTAACTACAATGTTTTTTTCGTGTTAAAATTTAAATTGAACTAGTCGTAATCATTCAATACAACACGACGGCCTAATGCTTGCGATAACTTGACCAGCACATGGCCGTCCTCGTGGGAGAAGAAGAGAAGGCCTGGTTTATATTTATTTCCAACATAAACGGGAAATATCCCACTGAAATGAGCGCACACTTTATTGAATAAACTAATTTGATCGGATTAACAAAAGAGAGCGGTGTTTATCGCTAAAAAAATGATGGCTGTAAAACTGGCCGTATTAACTGAAAGAGTATATAAATAGTCGAAAAGATCAGATTGCCGATAAAACTAGGCCTACCATTAGGGCGAGTCGTAAACATGGCCTGCAGCCAATACTAACCAAAACATTTAACAGGAAATCGTGTAAACTATGTTCAGATCAAAGTTTTCGTTTTAGAAGCGTTGTTCTATTGTGATCAATGTTGCTGCGCGCCACGACATTTTGAATGTGATTCGATCTCGCGGCTGAACAGATTACGTGAGTTGAGCGAATTTACAAACGATATGTTTTAGGGTTACAACCAACTAATTGGGAAACTGGATTGTTCACGAAGGCGCTGAATGCTGCCTGCGTATATGAAATTTATTAGAACTAGTGGACCCGGCAATGCTTCGCTACTGCTTGATTTAATTTTATGGGTGGCTATCCCATTTCATCCCGTTGACTTAAGGGTCTACTGCAGTGGCGGCCATCTTGGATTTTTATCCCATAAGAGCAATGTTAAATTTCAAACCATTTATTTCGCTTACTTTTTATCATAAAATTGTTTGCAAGGTCTCATTTTAAGCACAGTCACAATACGCATCCGTCTTGCAATTTACATTTTTACTTTCTCCACCCTATACGTAGTATATGGAGAAAGTATTGTTTTCGTAAAAATGTTCGAATTTGAATTTTCAGTTGAATTATCTGTTTTGGTGCTCCCAGAACCCCAAAAATTGTTTAGTGCAATTATCTGTGTTGGTGCTCCCTGAACCCAAAAATATTTTTAGTGGAATTTTTTGTTTTGGTGCTCCCTGAAACCAAAAAAGTGTTTTTAGAGTGGTGTCTGTCTGTCAGTCTGTCTGTATGTATACACGACCAGAGAGGACACTATTGGTCCGATTTTCATGAAATTTGGTATGTAGGTACTAAACCCTAATATCTCCAGGCGTTTTTTAATTTTTTGGAATTTTTAATTTTTAAGGGTAATTTACCACTAAAAACCCATAAAAACACAAAAATGCAAATTTATCATTTGCTCTAACGATTTTGATCAAATTTTCAGTATGTATAGTGCTTAAGATGCCAAACAAAGTGACACCACCCGCTTTTATCAAAACTTCGGCGTTTTATAATTATGAGGAAATGTTTAAAAATAAACAAGTTTGTGTTGTAAATCTAGCATCGCGGCAGCGGCCGCACGGGGTAGCACCACGGTAGCGAGCACGGCCAGTAATTCAAAGGTCGCGCGATCGAATCCCGCCTGGGACAATAATTTTTTTATACGATTGACGTAGGTAGAATATTATTTTTTTGTTTTGTTCTAAAAAGTAGTAAATAAAATGATTAAAAACAATATTATTTTGACTACAGTAAGTTGGGAGAAAGTTTGTGTCAGTTAACTGATACCGTTTATTTTAAATGCTTTTGATTTGTTATGTAATTGACATTTTGTAAGTACAAAGTTTGAATTTTTTTCCTAACAGAATAAAAAATTAATAAGGAAAAATAATTTGCAAGCCGGATCCAAAATTGTATAAAGAATATTCAGTTTTTTTTTTCAACACTCAATTACAAAAGATAGACTTATCAAATGGTATGAAATGAGGCAATGTCAAAGAGTTCAGCTGCAAGAAATTGCACTGTCTAGATAGGGATACAATGAGAAGCGGTTGCGTTTCCGGTTGCTTTCTCGCTTACTGGAGCAGACCATTAAGTAATCGAATTCCAAACGTTTTTTATATCAATTATGAATAATATTAAATAATTTTCGTTTTATAGTTTGTAGGAATATAGTGCAATTTATTTTGATTGTATATGTGTAATTTACCCCATTTAAATCTTTTTGTTTGTAGTGAACAAATCCTCTAAACAAATTTTTAAATTGTGTGCTTAATGTACCACACGGGAGAAGTGTAAACTGTTTAACACAACTTACGAAATGAGGCAGCACACAATTTACATTTTTAGGTTAGGCCTAACCTAAAATTATTAAAGATTATACATTCGAATCAACTGTATTGGCTGTTATTGGTTGCTATGGTAATGAATGTAAATACATTCAAGAATCATGTGTTGGTTCATCATTCTAGACCTAACCTAAAATTATTTTGTGTGTTTAATTTTATGTATTTCTGATGCATTATTATATAAAAATATTAGCTTTCTGCATTTCTTCCCTAAAATTGTATTAAACTTTTGATCCAAATCAGCTATTTTATTAATAATGTGTAACAATAATTATGTTGAATTATAGGCCTACTAGATTTTTGAATTATATTACAGTTCATTGATTTGTATTTTGTGTTTCTCTTTATTTTGTTAAACCAACCTAAATAAGTTGTTGGTTGTCAAAAATAATTAACTAATTCTAATGTGCTAATTTGATTGCTATGGTAATGTATGTAAATGTATTAAAAAACGTTATTTTGGATTAATATAAACAGGCCACACCTAGAATTGTGTTGCTAAGTATTTGATATGAATCAGCTGTTTCATCTGTTATAGGGCTGCTTATGGGAGTGATGAATTTTCGCATTTTCTACCCTTTAAATTAAAAAATTTTCAAAATACTTTCTTAGTGCGCCTCTACATTGTTGGACGGATGTACCTTCCAAATTTCAAGTATCTAGCTTCAATAGAATCGGTTCTGCGTTGATCGTCAGTCAGGACAATGCATTTTATAGAGATTTCTTCGCACATCTACCTCCAGTCCCGGGCTCACAGATCGTTCCGCTCGCAGCAGAAACACTCGCAAGTTCGTGCAAAAAGAATATTTGCAAGTGTTTTTGTATTTGTAAAAGAAAAGAATTTACAATGAACTTGAAATTGGTTGAAAAGTCGAAAACCAGAAGTAACACTGTCGAAAAGAAATTGAAGCCGGTAAGTAGCTTGATTGTTTAATATTTTCCCTTTTAGCGGATTTCCAAACGAAGTATGAGCTCTTATGGTGAGACCTGAGGTCGGGAATAGTGAAAACCGATCACGGCCTCCAGAACACGTTATG
Organism: Philaenus spumarius; assembly: GCA_018207615.1. Lineage (NCBI taxonomy): Eukaryota > Metazoa > Arthropoda > Insecta > Hemiptera > Aphrophoridae > Philaenus > Philaenus spumarius. The sequence goes on from JAGFPH010000480.1 coordinate 97,217, forward strand.
GGGTCTCATTAAGGTTCGGTTCTAGTAAAACAGAAAGCAACCTGCGACTCCCTATAGCGGCGGTAGGTTACTCGGACATTGCTCATCCTAAATCCCTTTAAAACCCGCAATTATTCAAATAGCGTTTTTTTAAAAATACCAAACTCTTGGGGACAAAATTCTTCATCCGAATGGCTTGGTAATTTTTCGCTATAATTAATATTTACAACGTAAAAAATATTTAAAATCACCATATAGCGGCGGTAGGTTACACGGACATTGCTCAGCCTAAATCCATTTAAAACCCGCAATTATTCAAATAGAGTTTTTTAAAAAATACCAAAATCTTGGGGACGAAATTCTTTAGGCGAATGGCTTGGTAGTTTTTCGCTATAATTAATAGTGAAAACATAAAAAATATTAAAAATCAACGTTTTAAATTGTTAATAAATATTAAACAAAATATTTTTCTTAATTTTTAAAAAGCCATTTGCATGCATATTGACCATAGCTTTAAAATGACATATCGTTTATAATTTTCCGATCAAAAATAAAGGAAAATTTTGGATTTTAATTTAACATTGGTCTTTTGGAGTGTCGGCCAACATGGCCGACAGCTAGAGCCGACCCTTAAGATTGTGCTGTAGGGGTCTATATATGTGGATAAAATAAAACCTGAACACAAAATCTCGCAACTAACAGCCCGTACACCACTGAGGATGGCGAAATTGTCGTTGAAACGCGTTTGAAGTTATTAAACGTATTGGTTGTGAAATTTTGTGTTCAGACTTTATTTATCTAGTTACTTTCTCACAAGTCAAGCTCAATAGTTAAATACTGTATATGTGTTCGCACTCTATCGGCCGCATTTAAGTCCGAGTTGGTACACACGTTGGTTGTAGTCGCTCGAACTTGTTCACTAGTCAAACAAATCCAACAACAGGTAACGTGTTTGGACAGGAAGCAGCTATTTTTTTAGATTTTTCTAAAATGAAACTTTTTTAGAGTTTTATAAACAAAAATCAATTTAGGATATTATTCTGCACATTTTGTGTTTTTACACTACCTTATACCTCGCTTGGGTCCCCAAAATCGATCGAAACGTAAAGTGCCATAAAAGTGGGGGATTTTAACGGGGAACGATGAACTGCCCCGATATTTTAGGTACGTTTGAAATTATGAAACTGCCCCGCTCGATAAAGAGGATCAAGAAGAAGGTCGCCTCGCCCGACCATAAATGCTGAAATTGCCTCGAGCGCCTGTCCCTTCGTTATTATTTTCGTCCCTGCGTCCTGTCAGTGTTGTCCCAAAAATAGTTGTTTGAATCCCTAAAACACATATAAATTTAATAATTTTGAAAATTCGCTCAACTCACGTCAGCGGTTCTTGTACTGATAGAGAACAGACTGAGAAATTGTCCACTAGTTGTTTATACAAGTTATTCGATTTTATTAAAGTAGGTATATATTTGAGTGATTGGAGATCTAAATTTTAACATCATTTCGTAGGTAAACAAGCTTTAACTTCAACGAATCATTTTACAACACTAGAATTGTATACTTAATGTCTTTGATTCAGACAGTTTAAACTGGTAGCATACATGTAAACCAGACGAAGTCTCCCATTATTATTATTTAAACAAATATATTATGTACATCATCGTGTAGGGATACCGAAGGAAATTATTTCGTTGTTTCCAGACTTTGTGAGTAAAATTACAGTAATTTCTATTTATGGTTATGCATAGTTTCAGGTAGTGGCTATAAACTTGCAACGCTACCGTCCTGCGACAGAATTTGTTACCCGGGCAGATGTTACTTGTTTTATGGGCGAAAGGAAACCAAGAAACCACAAGCGCACTCCCCGTTCTCGTATTTCAACCGATTTTTCGTTTGTCGCAGTTCCAAGCTGCACATTTGTTTACAACACTGATGAAACACATTTTTTACTCGATCTACTATATTAGTACTACTATAGGAGCGAATCTCCATAGGAAAGATGAGCTATTGCAGTGACCCTTATGGCGACCTAAGGTCTGAAGAAGTAAGTGAGCACTGATCATGGTTCCCAGAACACGTTTTTGGTTTTATTCAAAATTCTATATGTACTCTAGCGGCCGTAATTTAAGTACGATCTGGTAAAAATCTGGTACACACGTTGGTTGTTTAAATCGCCCGGAATAGTTCGTTAGTCAAACAAATCTAACAACCTTAAGCACGTTTTTTGAAGTGTAAACTATTATAGGCGCACCACGTTCAAAAAAATTCGTATACATGTGGTTATAGCAGAGTACATAGGCGTAACCAGGACGACCGTATAGGGGGTGGGGGGGTTACAACAACCGGGGGGGAGGGGATTTCATCCTAAAACCGGCAAATCGCACGTTTCGTGCGATCACTCCCCGCTACGACAATACATTTGTAACGAGTAATTGTATCGAATATTTGAACCACTAAAAATCTTCCAATCTCAAAAAGACAAACACCATTGGAAAGGTAATGTTTCAAACTTTAATTTTTGTATTTACAATTTCTTTTTAAAACGTATATTTACATAAGTAACCATCGTTTTAGTTTTGAGTTTTCTAAAAGCAAATGTCACGCGAATGAAATTCGCCGAAGTGACCCTTAATTTCCAGTTCTATGTCCCCCCCCCTACAGCTCGGCCAGTATTTTTTCTGAGTTATATCTATATATACTGATGGATGCATCACACTTTCCCCTATCTAAAATTGCCATCCAATCAAAACTCTGACAAAAAGTTCTAAAGTTGTGGGGCGTTTTGTAGACCCTTGCAATTGGTCAGTTTTCCAACCAATAAACAGCCTTACTAATTACACGTGATATCTGTGTGATAGAAGTATATTTTTAGACATATTTTGATATATATGTGTAGAGAATGCTTCAAGCTAATATTTCCTGTCAACCAAATATGTTTTGCTCGAAAGGTTTGTTGTCTATGAGCGTGGGAATGAGATATTCCCCATACAGCTTCATATCCGACCTTTGTATACCAAACATTAGTGGGATGTTTCTATATTTCTCCTCGCTTTTGTTATTCAAATAATTCTAAGTCAAACACTTTTATGAAAAGATAATTTACAAGTATACGGTTCAATTCTTTGATTTATTCTCTACACTTTGTTATAATAATATTTCATTTTTTGGCAAAGTATATTATATTCCTAAATTACGTTTCAAACTTGGCATAGTTTTCAAGTTTTGATTGCAGTCTTGTAGTAGGAACATAAAAACTGGTGTTTTCAAAATAAGAAATTTGAAATTAATAAATATTTTTTACAGTTCTATTTAGAAGTAAATTACAAAACTTTTTTACATTATGGAAAATTTAAAAAAAAATGTTTACTACTTTTTAAGTATATTAAAGTTGACTTTTACCTTTCGTAACTGAACATTTTTTGCTTCGTGAGCTAATAACTTTGTAAATTTTACATCTATCATTTTTTACCAGCATATATAAATTATTTGAACCTTTCTCTACAAAAAAACTGTGGAACACTTTTGGATTATGGTCCATTTACTATTTATGGCGAATTTTTGAAAAAATGCTTGCATACGCCAAAAAATCCATTAACATTGCCGGTTCTAGGGTTAAATTAAGATGCAAAATAACACGTTTTAGGCTTCCCAAAAGTACTTTAAAACGATATAGGTATGTATAATTTTGCACTTCTAATTATGGTTCAGGCCTACTACAGAATAATTTAGAATAGCAACCATGACTCATCCCCCGCCAAATATTTCCGTGCGATGCCTCTAACCTCATAGGCTTGGAAAACACGGCGTTTTTTTTTTACCGACTGTGGATTAGTTACCGTCCCCGCTCATAAAAATCCTCATTGGGATTCATTAAACTGAAGTGTCTAGTTCATTAATCACGAAGTGTGTTATGTAATGTATTATTTCTTTTAATGTTTTATTTATATGAACAGAGAGCAACTCTTGCTTTATTGTTATTCCATCGACGATTGAAAAGGAAGCAAAAAATATACTTATTTTCGTTCGTACAATCAATAAAATATAAAAGAAGAGAAGATTTTGGAGCATTCTACACTGTGTTTCCCGATTTGAGGAACTAGAAGAAACATTTTTCATTTATTTAAGAATGTCGGTTTCGTCGTTTGACGAACTGCACACGCGGCTGAATGATAGTATTCTACGAAAAAAATACTAAAATAAGTAAAATTGGCGTTTATTTGGTCTCATTCGCCACTGTTTCGGCGGAGAGATGGAAAATCCATCGATTGTAGTGGCAGCGAGCGGCTGCACAGCTACCGTCAGCGGCAAATAAACAGATCGTTTATTTTTCCGACGAATGTTTATGCTCTAATACTCTCATACTCTCCTTCGCACCACTGTTGATATGACGGCGACGGCAATTAATCTGTGGCGGAAAACGCCGTGTGCTGCCTTTAGAACACTATACTTTGATACACTACACTGCATCTATATAAAATAAAGTGTCAGTGCCCAATTCAACCAAAGATAATGTCAGCAATATATTGATAATTTATTGTAGCTTAACATTTGCATAGGTGTTGAAAACAAGTTAGGTATTTTAATATAAACAAAGTACGAAATATTTTTTCAATGGAGGGGGTTATAACCCCCAAACCCCCCCCCCCCTGGTTACGCCTATGGCAGAGTATATAGTTTTCTTGTTGCTGGGGGTGAATCGGATTTTACCGTCACGCGTTTTACCATGCATTTTGTGAAACGCTCTTAATGTGAAACGCTCTATTCCATCTGTTTGAAAAAGTTTTTGTCTTGCCGAGATATCAACCAGCAGAGTCCATCGTCCATCACCAAAGACTAGTGCCTTAGCCGGTTAGGCCACATTCGCATTGCTAATTTAGTATATTTGAGTTGGGTATATTATAAGTGTAACAGATTGTCCAACGTTATAGGCTTAATTTGTTAATGTCAATGCAATGCATTGTTTAATTAGTAATAACTCTGAATTGGACATTGTGCTTCCTCATTTCGTAAGTTGTGTTAAAAAAAGAACATTGTGCTTCCTCATTTCGTAAGTTGTGTTAA
>JAGFPH010000480.1:110174-156968 GCA_018207615.1 Philaenus spumarius
GGGGGGGGTTTGGGGGATCAGAGTTATTAAATCACGATTTCTTCAAAACTACCGAACGGATTGGAATGAAATTTGGTATGTAGCTTCCTCTAGGGCCATAGGTGCTCACTAAGAAAGGGTATGATAAATTTCGAAATTTTAGGAGGGGTTTGGTGGGATCAAAGTTACTAAAATCATAATTTCAGATCTTTTATTATTATGACAATAGTGCTTTTATTATTCAAGATCTATATATATATATGCCAAATACCACTGACTGACTGAACACTTAAAAAGAATACCATTACGTTAAAAAGACTGAAAATACCAACCACCACGGGCAACGCCGTACGGGTCAGTTAGTGTATGATAAAAATATAATTTCCCAAGCAAGATACTAAGCTCTAGTTTGGCCCATACGGTTTCTCTTGTAATAAGCTTTTCAATGGTGTATCCGTATTACATGACATACCGTTACATTTGAAATCGTTAACCACCAAACCCCTCAAGCCCAGAAAAATCATAGAGGTTCAGATATGTCAAAATATTTGTCATGTTATGCAATATAATACATATACAAAGTTTTGATAACTTATTTTCAGTAACAAAAGTAATAAAGGTAATTTATGAACACTCTGTATTAGAAATACACTATTTACCTTTTGAAACTTCAAATGTATGTTTGATAAAAAAAGTTATTAAAATAATAAATAATAGAAAATTATAAATGAATTAGTTTCATACATCGACAACCCATAATTATACAGGGTGTATTTTAAAGCTGAAGGCAAACTGCGGGAAGTGATTCTACATAACATGCAGACGAGGAAATAATTGTATGTCCGGAAATGTTTTGTTTTCGAGCTATCAGCCATTTTGTTTTGTTTTTTACAAAATACTGTACTTAATATTTTCAGAAGTAGAAAAGATGTTGAGCTCAAACTTTGTACTGTAATTTCTTTATGTACAACAATTGTTGTTTGTGTACTGTCATAGACAGTACCAAGAAATTATGTTTTGGGTTTTTATCTGATAACTCGGTTATCTTTTGAGCTACATATTTTTTTTTTTAAACTCGTTTTGTTATAAAAAATATCTTCTTTGATCCTTAGTATTTTTTCGTTGAGTTAGCGGTTTTTGAGATATGTGACATTAAAAATTTTAAACTGATGCCTTTTTGAAAGCATTCAAAATATGTACATATTCTGTAAGATGTACGAATGTTTCCGAATTTAAACGAATGGGTAACTCTTCTTTAAATTTGTATAATTGAATGTATTGACGATGAAGGTTGTATTTAAATTCATTTTAAAACCTCAAATCAAATCTTATAACTTATTATAGTCTACATTAGTTGTATAACTCAAATACATATTTAAATAAACTCTACCAGAAACTGGCACATAGGCCTACTTTCTCACAAACGTAATTCAATTATTAAACAGATTCACTGTGACTTCATAATTGTATTAAAGTAGGAGAGTAACTAATAAATATTATTATTATTAGCTAAAGAGAAAACTATTCGATCGATTTCGAACAAATTTGCACCAAACATGACAATTAGGCCTGAATAGGTACAAGATTTTAAAAACAACCCGTTTTTTGGCCAAAAATCAGTTATTATTATTATCAGCTAAACGAAAATTTTTTCAAAAAGATTCGGGTTTTTGCACATGGTAGGGTACAATAAGGGCTACAAATAAGCCAAATTTGATCAAAATTTTTAGATCCGTTTTTTTATTAAAAAATTATAAGTGATGTTTTGGGGGTTTTTTCCAAAAAGGGGGCTGTTTTTCAAAATGTTTGAAAACCTATTTCGTGCATCTATACAGGGCCTAATTGACGTGTTTGATGCAAATTTGTTCGAAATCTATCTCTAATAGTTTTCTCTCTAGCTGTGTATACATACAGACAGACAGGCATCCAGACATAAATACATACAGACAGATATTTTGTAAAAAACACTTTTTTGGGCTCAGGTGGTCCCAAAACGGATACTATAAAAAATCCACAAAATCCAACATCGATTTTTTGCGATCACTATACTTTCTCTATACTATAGTATAGTGAGAAAGTAAAAATCAACTTCACAAGACCTTACATTATTGATGGAAGTTGTAAACATAACCCCAAAGTATAATGTATGCTAGGTTTTGTTATAGTATTACAGATGGTGGGTGAAATCAGCCGTTTATATTACTATTTACAGACGTACACTCGCTTGTATAAGAGTTGATAAAAAGTTCAAGCCCTGAAAGAGTGCGCTTTCCCAGAAAAAAAATCTAGTATATATACATGTGAGTCATGACTTAGGCCTATATTGTATGTTTTGTGCGGGAAGAAATCTAATACAAGAATAAGACATGTTTTTCGTCCAACATCCCCTTAATACTTTAACATTAGTTCAGAAATTCTTTTCTTTGGTTGTAACTGAAAGATAGATCGGTCCACTGACAGATACAGAGACATTGTTTGGGGCTCGATTGTTTATGAACACTGTGCAACGTATTTTATAAGAAAAGTTTAGTGAAAATAAATTAACAATCTCAGAGCATTTACTAAAATACAGTGTAAAAGACAGTTTGGACTAAATGCGACGCGTTGATTCTATAAGGACAGACATTTGGTGACCCAACACTGCGGACTGGAACTAACCTAATCTCATTATACTTGGAAGTTTCTGTTGGGATCGATACGACTGCCAAACGGTTCGTTAACAAAAAGGTTAGGGTGGCACCCTAGCTAGGGACACTATCCGAATATTTTATGTACGGTTTTAAGAAGCCCCAGCTCGTATAGTCTGTCTGTGGAGAGAATATTGTTGTACGCCTAGTTGTCGTATACATCTGTACACAACACAATGGATGGAAATAAATATTATCGACGATGATTTGTCGAACATATGTTACAAAGATCAAATTAACAGCTAGACGTTTGCACATTTGATAGTCAAAATTGCGTTTTATGTCAGTTAAAACTTCTTTAGGCGCACTTTGCACTTTTGGAAGAGGTAAAATATACGAACTCGCGTTACGCACGAAGTCAGTCGCTTTGCGTTTTTAATTTCGTCGATGATTTCTTCTTCTTCATAAACCAGAAGTTTAATGTAACAGCTGATAGTAAAAGAAGAAGAAGAAATCGACGATATAAAATGGGCAGTGGTAAATTCAAATGCTAAAACCGCATGAAGTCAGTCGCTTTGCGTTTTCGTCGATGATTTCTTCTTCTTCGTTTATTTACACACGTACTAATATGAACCAGAAGTTTAATGTAACAGCTGATAGTAAAAGAAGAAGAAATTATAAGAAGACGATATAAAATGGGCAGTGGTAAATTAAAATGCTAAAACCGCATGAAGTCAGTCGCTTTGCGTTTTTGATTTCGTCGATGATTTCTTCTTCATCATTGGTTTACACACGTACTAATATAAACCAGAAGTTTAATATAACAGCTGATAGTAAAAGAAGAAGAAATCGACGATATAAAATGGGCAGTGGTAAATTCAAATGTTAAAACCCAGTAGCTGTATGGGTTTAGTCACGTCAAGCTATCGATGAAATGGACATTGTGTGTCCTCATATTGTAAGTTCTATTAAAATAGTTTACTTGGTAAAACCTCTGAAATCTTGCCTAATTTTGAAAGTTGTGTTAAATTAGTGTATTGGTGATACCTCTAAAATGGACATAGTGCTACCAAATTTTTTTTAATGGTAAATTATCTAACTTTGTTGCTAGGGTAATGAATGTAAATGCATTAAGAAACCTGTGTTTGTTTAATATACAGGGTGTTTGAAAAGTCTGGAAACAGCTTAATATCTCAAAATGTACGAGTCTTATGAGATAGAAATAAAAGTAGTTATTCACAACCATAAAAGAACCACTTTTTGGCGAGCTTGAAATTTCTGTCCGCCATCTTGGATCCGCCATCCCAGCATGAACTTCATTTTTTTAAATGGGAAGGTTGTCATGTGATACATCATTTCGATGTAGAATTTCAAGAGAAAACCAACGGTGAAATTTGCACATCCATATCTTTAACAGATTCAAAATGGCGGCCAAAAACAACGAAATCGTGTTTTCCGATTTTGCCCCATTTTGCTGTACTATTTTTTTATTAAAATATTAATTATTCTTCTTTTTGGATTCAGAATTAAATAAGCTTTCAAGCGATATGCTACACAACTGTATTTAATTCAGCCACTCGAAATCAATTTTGAAAAAATCAAAATGGCTGTAACTAAATCTTTTCAAATACTCCCAAATATCGTTGTGTGGCATATCGTTTGAAATCTTATTTAATTCTGAATCCAAAAAGAAGAATAATTAATTATTTTTTAATGTAGTACTGCAAAGTTTGGCAAAATCGGAAAACACGATTTCGTTGTTTTTGGTCGCCATTTTGAATCGGTTAAAGATATGGAAGTGCAAATTTCACCGTCGGTTTCCTCTTGAAATTCTACACTGAAATGATGTATCACATGATCATCTTCCCATTTAAAAAAATGAAGTTCATTCCAAGATGGCGGACAAAAATTTCAAACTCACCAAAAAGTGGTTCTTTTATGGTTGTGAATAACTGCTTTTATTTCTATCTCATAAGCCTCGTACATTTTGAGATATTAAGCTGTTCCCAGACTTTTCAAACACCTTGTATAGGCCTAAACTAAAATTAAATTTTTTATGTATTTATTAGCGAATTTCCGTACGAAAAATGAGCTATTGCAGTGGCACTTAAGACCCAAGGTCGGGAGTAGAAAATGAGCACCGATCATGGTCCCCAGAACCCGTTTCGCGGTGTCATTAAAAATCATATACATATAATAATGTACGTATGTGTTCGCACTCTAGCGGCCGCATTTTAAGTCCGATTTCGCTCGAAATTGGAACACACGTTGGTTGTCTATGTCGCTCGGACGAGTTCGTTAGCCAAAATAATCCGACAATCGGAAGCACGTTTTTTGACCGGAAGTAACTATTTTTTTGAGATTTTTACTACGAAAATGACATTTTTTTAGAGTTTTTTCTAAAAAATATAAATGTAGGATGTTATTTTGCACATTTTGTTTCTTAAGCGACCTTATAGCTCGCTTGTTTTCCCCAAAATCGATCAAAACGTAAAATACCATAGAAGTACCCGGTTCGAAGCCAAGTTGTGCATACTCGCGAGGCCACTAGGAGGAATCAAATTCTACTAATATATCGCGTACACACAGACAGCTGTTCAAGGCCTTCGTGAGTAGACCTATTTCTCAAATTGTTGGTTGAAACCCTAAAACATAGGCCTAAAAACTTAATTTTAGAAATTTGCCCAACTCACTTCAGCGGTTCAGCTGCATGGTCGAATTATTATTTTTAGAAATAATAATATTTCTCGCAAGTCAAGCTCGATTATAGTTATCCACTTAGTGTTGACGGTTTTGTTTCCTTTTTCTGAGGCTAGCAAGTTGGAGCAACACATGCTAGAATATCTCAGCGTTTGTGTAGCTACTTTGGCAAAACCAATGTCCACCCACCAAGGGTTGAACGATTTCAAAGAGGTGTCATTAATGTGCTTCCCGTCTTAGTAAATTTCTCAAAGAGGAAATTCGAAAATTCACAACGCAAAGAAAACAGTTAAAATACAAGAATCTCTTGGTCTATTCCTTATTTACGATTTAAATTTACACAGCTTTGAAATAGTCGCAACAGCGAAAAATCCAATAACATTTAACAAGTTAAAAATAAAGAAACTTATTTTAGCCATAAAGTGAGACGGGTTTTGGACCCGACCCAAGTACGACAGATGTTTCACAACTTGTTGCAATCAAATTACACGTAAAACTTATTCATTTCACTATTTCTGATCGTCAATAATTTGACAAAAAGTAAATGTGTGCGGTCGCGAGACCTGCGTCAGAAACGAAGTTCATCACGCCTTTTCTTCAATTCTTTTTACCAGCCTTAACGGCAATGTACTCACATAATTTGAATCTTTCAATTGCCGTTTATTATCAGTTTGTTTTTTGTACAAATATTTACTCTTTCCATACGTTTAATGTTATTATAAATAAGGTGTAGAATTAATTATAACATCAATGCTAAGATGGTAAACACAGTTAAATGTCCATTCATTGTAAATACATTCAATAAACATAAATTGTTGGTTCATCAGTCTAGGCCTAACCTAAAATTATTGTGTGTATGTTTAACTAGTTTTGCCTGTCTTAACGGCAACATACATACAGTAATTTTAGGTTAAAATTACTTTCTAGGCCTAACCTAAAATTATCGTATGTATGTTGCCGTTAAGGCAGGTAAAATAAATTAAATATACACACAATCATTTTAGATTAACCCTAGACTGATGAACCAACATGTTATGTTTATTGAATGTTTTTCAGCGCTTGACGATAATATGTGAACTATGCCGGACGGAACGATCGTTTTTAAATTGATGGACCAAAACACATGTTTCTTGAATGTATTTACATTCATTGCCACAGCAACCTATTTCGTAACGCTTTTTCGTTACCCGTATTTTATATTTGTCATTGCCATAGCAACCAATTAATAACACGTTTTTTTCGATACGCATTACATTTTTTTTTTTTTTGGTAACTGATACCGCAACCCGCGTTGAAGAAAATCGTTCCAATATCTCCCATAGTTTATTTCCAAAGGACCTGCGTGAACTCGGTCGCTGGGTTTGACTGTCATTTAACACATTTTGGCAATTGACTGGTGATATTAAACAAACATAATGAACCAAAATAAAAGTACAGTAATTTGAATTCAAATAAAATTATATGCAACACTAGAGAGTGGAACCTGAAAAATGTGAAACTACCTTAAACAGTTAGTGAAATTAAATATACATAAATTTACAGGAAATTAGAAGATAGTCTACATTTTGTAAATGTTTGATAATCAGTTTCAAATTATCCATGCAAACTAAATACCGTGTAAGGACAGTTTCACAAGACATACAGTGACATGGAACAACCTGGAACAGCTTTATAGAACTGTTCCTTATGTAAATATAAGATAAAAAAGGTATAATAAAAATAGGTCCAAAACCCTTTTTTCCATTTATCCGCCATTTAGTTTTTTCACGAAAAACTTAATATCTTTGGAAGTAGACACAACATATCGAGTTCAAATTGGTGTACATATTTTTTATGTCTTTTTCACGAGAGTACAGAAAATCTGATTAGTGTCTTATATATTTTTTAAATGGCGTACGTTTAAAATGTTGCAAGTTAAATATCTCTAAAATTTTGAAAATATACAAGGCGCTGTTCTGATTTTCGTACCCTGGTGAAAGTGTGCATAAAAAATATGCACACCGAATGTGAATTCTTACCTACTTTCAAAGTCAGTTTTGTAAAAAAAATTGCAGATAGATGGAAAACATAGCGTTTCGGAAATATGTTTATAGGAACTTTTTATCTTATATTTACCGAAGGAAGAATTCCACAAAGAAATTCCAGGTAGTTCTGGGACTGCCTGTATAATAAATTAAGTATATAACATTAAATACATAAGAATATCGGCACAGATATCGGCGTGAATCCTGACATTTCGCCTCGTCCTTGGCGCGATGGGCCGTGGGTGTGGGGAAAGGGCGTAAGTGGAGAAAAACAACATTTTCCCACACCGCTTTCTAATGTGACTCATCCTTCAAACGAACTAAAATAGTGCATGTTTACCTCACCCTTAACACGTTCACTGCTACGCAAATTTCGTACTTCCTACGCTAGGAGCTGACCTTTTATTTTTTATATTTATAACCTAAATGAGTAGAACTTACTTTATTTTTTCTTTTTGAACTTTTCTACGTAATAATCACTGATATTTTAAAGCGGACGCACGTGTGCGTCCGTAGCACACAGGCTTAAAACTAGCCTTCGAAGCACGTAATGCTCTGTGTATTGAAAATACTCCCAACACGGGGGGTTGACGTGCGAAGCACGTAATTCACTGTGTATTGAAAATCCTTCCAATACGGGGGTTGGCGTTCGAAGCACGCAATGCATTGCGTGTTGAAAATACTCCCAATACGGGGTTGGCGTGCAATGCAGTGTGTATTGAAAATATTCAAAATACGGGGATTGGCGTGCGGAGCACGCAATGCAGTGTGTGTTGAAAATACTTCCAATGCGGGGGTTGGCGTGCGAAGCACGCAATGCTTTGTGTATTGAAGATACTCCCAGACGGTGTATTGAAGATTCACCACCGTCGTGAATAGACCTACTTCCCAAATTGTTGTCGGAAACCCTAAAACATAGGCCTATAAAAACTTATTTTTTTAAATTTGCTCAACTCACGTCAGCGGTTCAGCTGCGTGGTCGAATTATTTCATTTTATTATTTCTCCTTTCTGCATAAGTGTTAAATGTGTAACAGAATCGTAATTTTATTTTCGTCCGTCTTTTACATTGCTTGTTCATCAGCGAATTTCTATAGGAAAGACGAGCTACTGCAATGAGATCTAAGGAATACCATGGTCCCCAGAAGACGTTTTGGGGTGTCATTAAAAAATGTTATATACTTTTTACACTGAGGACCACATTTTACTTCCGATGTGGTCCAAATTTGGTACACACGTTGGTTTTCCAAGTGGATCGGACGAGTTCGTTAGCCAAAAAATCCATAAATCGGAAGCACATTTTTGACAGGAAATAATTTATCTTTTGATTTTCCTTTCGAATGAAATATTTTTGGATCTTTATGTAAAAAAGTATATGTAGGAGATTATTGTGCGCATTTTTTTTGTAAACGATCTTATAGCTAGTCTGGTTTTCTTAAACTCTATGAAAACGTAATATACCATAAGATAACTTGGGGATTTTACCGTAGGAGAGCATCTGTCAGGAGGCCGATACAGTGACTATAGATAGAGACAGTGTGGCCACATGAAAGCGGCCGCCATGTTTTTCCTAAAAGTAATGTTATCTGCCATAAAGTATAATGTAATTTATTTTCAAAATATTTATAAAACCTTTTGTTTTATTTCATAAAGGCCTCGTAAAGAACTTTTTAAATGTTAAAAAGTAGTTAGAAAGCAGATAATTTGTTTAAAATGAAATAACCTATAAGAAATAATGATTTAGCCTACTATCACATTTTTTACTAGCCTATGCCGATAGTTGAGTAGCCTACTGACGTTAAATACAAACTAATAAAGCTAAATCAAAACAAGTTGCACTATTATTTTCTTTGTTCAATTCTACGTTAAAAAAAAAACATTTTGAAGTTCAATTACATTATTTATGCGGTTTATTTGAATAAATGTTAAGGTTTTGTACTATTTTCAAGGAACCAAATTTTCAATAATTCGTAGCTATCTGAAAAATTATTTGACTGGTCATAATGAAATTGTCTTTAATTAAATTTAATTCTCAACTTATACACATTTTCGTTTTAAAAATTAAAAATTTTCTGAGATAATATTTTCACAGAACAGGATCATAGTAGGCTACATTCTAACAAAATATTTTACAATCACAGCTACATATAAACTTAGCAACAGTATAAAAGTAAACCAATTGTCTTTTAATTATTATCTTGTTGTTAATTAGCCTTTTTTATCAATGAATAAATTTTACAAATTAAATATTTTCAAAGTTACACTTTCAGATTTTTACAATGCATTTATTTCCATCTGATTTTTTTTAATAAGCGAAGCAATTGAAACTTTCCTAACTAACTAATTTATTTATATTTCAATTGAAAGCTAATAATAAAATTAATGTCTCTTACAACAATTTAACATCGAAATTACAATTCTTTGATTTTGAGGTTAGGCAATTCAAGATTTTCCAGTTTAAATTATTCAAAGCCGAAAAACAGGTTTCATTATTAATTTCCCTCATTCTTTCAGTTAGGCCTACTTATTAATGTGATTCTTGCCTTAGATTGTACCTTCACCAAGACTAAAAGAAAGAAAAAATAACGATGACAATTTAATTTGAAAACTATAAACAAACGTAGGGCTAACACGGACGAAATTATAGGTTTGGGCCAAAAACAGTTCTTAAAATTGCTTAATACTAATATTTATTGCATTTATCTTTTCTATTGATAAAAAGGAATAGCCTATGTTATGAACTTTTTAAAATGTTGTAAATAAAAGACTTTTGGTATGTACTTAGGCCTACTTCTGAAATATGCGCGCTGAAACGATTCCGTAGAGTGGCGGGAGTAGCCTAATCTGCTGTCATTTCCTAATTAATTTGGTGCAATATCACATACTTCAACACAAATCACTTTAAAATAACTATTACGTTTATTTTAAAGTAAAAACTAACAAATATCTGTTAAAAAATCGGGAAAGTCGCTTTTACAATATGTGAACGTGAATGAATGTAATGTAAACAGATACGAATTTAGGAAAAACATGGCTGCCGACATCTTGACCAATAGGAAACAAGACCTCACTTGGCCACACTGTCTCTATCTAGTCATTGTAGAGGCCGACGGCCGTGAAGCAAACTCTGCCCGCTGCGAGCGAAGGCAGTCCATGCCGCAAGTTCGAGGGGCAAACTCACAAAGCGAGTTTTTCCAATGCCATCGGAACGAAGAAGCGGATGAACCGGGATTACAGGCTGAAGTGCAAACAAATTCTACTAATATATTTCGTTCACGCGGGCAGATATTCAACGTCTTCCTGAGTAGACCAATTTCCCAAATAGTTCCCAAACCTATATAAACTTAATTTTGGAAATTCGCTCAACTCAAGTCAGCGGTCCAGTATTCAAAGGATAAGAAATTATGGTTCCTGACGCATTTTTTACTAAAAGTAATATTTCACTAATATGCTTTTCAAAATTGTCGGCGCTGAATTATTACTCTTCAAGGAGACTGAATATGTTAATTAAAAATTCAGTAGTTCGACAGGTAAATTTGATGAACTTTCAAGACAGTGTTTACTACTCAAGCTTGTGCTGGAAATTTCAAAATGTGCAAATAAATAAAAAGAAATTCAAAAATACATGCTTCTCACTACAGCTACATACATCCTATATTAAAAGTATGTACTTTAAGTAAGGAAACGGGAAATTTGTAGGCCAACATAATCGGACTACGTTTAATTACAAAATTTTCTGACATTTTTTACAGTCTATGACAAACTAAACAAGGTTTGGGACGAACTCGGCTATAGTCCCGTGTGACGAATAATGCTCACATTTGTAGGAAAAACTGTTTGAGTTGCTCTTTAATTTGATGTATCTATTTATACAAAAGCGAAATACCACTCACTCACTCACTCATCACGATTTCTCAAAAACTACCGAACGGATTGAAATTAAATTTGGTATGTAGCTTCCTCTAAGGCCATAGGTGTTTACTAAGAAAGGGTTTGAAAAAATTAGAAATTTTAGGGGGGTTTGGGGGGATCAAAGTTATTAAAAAACGATTTCTTCAAAACTACTGAACGGATTGGAATAAATTTTTGTGTGTAGCTTCCTCTAGGGCCACAGGTGCTCACTAAGAAAGGGTTTGAAAAAATTCGAAATTTTAGGGGGGGTTGGGGGGGGGGTAAGAATTACTAAATCAAGATTTCTCAAAAATTATTGAACGGATTAGAACAAAATTTGGTATGTAGCTTCTAGGGCCATAGGTGCTCACTAAGAAATGGTTTTAAAAAATTCGAAATCTTAGGGAGGTTTGGGGGGGTCAAAGTTACTAAATCACGATCATTTGTCGCATTTATTTCACCAAAAATAATTATGCAATAGCGAAGCATTGCTGGGTCAGCTAGTTATTTATAATTGGAAGTTAAATGTAATAATTTAAGGGTGAGCCATAAAAACGGACCTATTTCTGTATTGTAATTTCTCAGCTGTTATAACTGTTGGAGAGTTTATTGTCGAGGCAAATAAATGAATGTTTCACTGTTTAGTTGATGCCATTTTGAGGTTAGTTAACACGGATCATAAGTGATTCGCATCATCGTGCTTTTGTCTTGGTCAATTTTTTAAAAGTAATGAATCTGTGATTTCTACACAACGTCGGTTTCGCGCTCACTTCAACGTAGGTAGTCATGGAGCCAATCCAAGTCGAGAAACTATTCTACGGGGGTTGACAATTTTCGGAACACGGCTTCTGTACTCAAAATCAAACCTAGTGGCAGACCTCGGGCAGTTCGAACACCGGAAAACATTGAAAGGGTTCGCGCAAGTGTGCTGCAGAGTTCTAAGCGCTCAGCCCGTAAACAATCAACTGCTTTGGCAATTTCGAATATTTCTGTCGGCAGAATATTGCATTTGGATTGAATTTCCATCCCTATAAAATAGTGATGACTCAGAAACTAATGATTCACGCCTTACCATGTGCCATAGACTATTGCAGCTTGTGAATGAAGCGAATCTTCTTCAAGTACTGGTCATGTCGGATGAAGCTCATTTTGAATTGTCGGGAAAAGTTAATAAACAGAATTTTCGATATTGGTCTGCCGAGAATCCAAGAGAAGTTTAGGAACGATCACTTCATCCACAAAAAGTGACTGTTTGGTGTGGAGTGGCGCGGTTTGGAGTCATTGTCCCATATTTTTTGAGAAGCATATGGGAACGCCTGTCACTCTTAACTCAGAACGCTATGTGGCCATGTTCAGAAATTTTCTGATGCCACAGTTACGGCAGTTAGGAATCGACACAAACTCTATTTGGTTCCAACAGGACGGTGCGACTTGTCACACATCGAATGAATCGATACCAGTTTTCCGTCAACTGTTTCCGCTACATTTGATTTCCCGGTTTGGTGATGTTCCGTGGTCTGCGCGATCCCCAGACCTGAACTCTTGTGACTGTTGGATCTGGGGCTATCTAAAGAGTAACCCTAGAATACCAATTAAGGCTATCGTTTCTAAGCCATGGAATATTGCTGAAATAAAGCAGTGCATAAGGAACGAGATCGCTGCAATTCCTCAGTCAATGTTGTGGAAGGTTACAGCGAGTATGCAGAAGAGATGGGAGGCCTGTGGGGATGTGGAAGGACGACACTTGACGGATATTATTTATCATAAGTAGAAATGGCAAAATCATGCAATTATTTTTATTTGATTTGTAACATTAAACTATGTTTTGTTATTGAGTTATTTCATTTAAAAAAATTCCTGTTTTTTGGCTCACCCCGTATAAGAAAGTCTTAAAACAGTGATATTCATTTTGAAACACCCGGTACGGTGGGATGTATTCAAAGGCTTGTACAATTAAATAATTCACCAGACATTCAGTCCTAGTTAATAAATCACAGTAGTTAAAGGGTTTGATATTATATATACAGTGTTTCAGGAGGAACGGATAATACTTCGGAGCTCATTATACAGCAAAAAATAAGAAAGAAAAATTCGTATGAAAGTACGTCCGGAAAAGCTTTGTTTTCCAGATATCCACCATTTAGTTTTTTTACAAAATCATTAATATCTAGAGAAATGTTTGACCGATTGAGTTCAAACGGCATGAAGTTTAACCCAACAATGATTTATCTTAAGAACAATAAGCGAATGTATCCAATCATGAGTTTCAAAATGGCGGCGGTTCAAAAATTTCAAACCTAAATTACTCAAAAACCGTATAGTTGAATAAAAAATGTCAAGACGCCTTTTTTTAGCCCTTTTGATTCCCTTACGGATGGTGTAGCTGTGAAAATAATCGTAAGAAGGATAATAGTTAAGTTATGTAGTTAAGTTATGTAGTAGTTAAGTTATTGGATTATTTAACTCGGCATCTTATACCATAGATCATGAATAATAAATAGATCTTGCATCCATACGGCAGCAGTGTGGCGAAAATTAGGTTGTCGGGAAAATAGTGCATGATCGCGCCGCGAGATAGCGCTAGGGAGAAATCATCGGTAGTATTGGTGTTTCACACAGCTTCCGTTGTTTATCCAATAGATAGCGCCACTATCGTCGAATTTCCAGTGGAACGAAATATTGCATTGGATCGGAGTTCTATTAGGTTATCCAAATACAATGCTTATACCAACACAGTGAACACAATAATATTGTATGTACATATGCTATTATCTTTAACTTTGCTATTATCCTTCATTCGATTGTTTTGACAGTTACACGATCCGACAGGGAATTACAAGGGGAACAAAAAATTATCTTGACATATTTTGTTAAAATGTACGGCTTTTGGATAATTTAGGTTTTAAATTTTCAAACAGCCGCCATTTTGAAACGCATGATTAGATATAATCGCTTATTTTTCTTTATATAGATCATTGTTAGGTTAAACTACATGCCAGGTTTGAACTCAATCGGTCGAACATTTCTCTAAATATGAATTATTTTGTAAAAAAAACCAAAGGGTGGATATCTGAAAAACGAATATTTTCCGGACCTATGCTCATATAAACGAGTTTTCTTATATTTAGCTGTATAATCAGTTCCTGGTTTAAAATGTAATTGCGTCCAGTAACTTTTAAAGAATACGCACAAGTATATAGTTTTTGAATGTTTTAAGGTTAAGTGAAGAATTTTTGTACACAGAACTTCAAGCCAAAATGGAAGATAGTTTACACAAATGGCGGGAGCGGTTTCCTCTGTTTTATTGCTCTGAGTGGGTCGAACCTAACGATAATAGTTGGATTAAATCACCTTTAAATTCTATAGAGAAAGTATTCCGGGTTAATCTTCCGTAATATTGGTGGAAAGTAATAATAGAACGCGAGTCAATTTCGGTTAACCAAATTTCATTTATCACTCTCGGCACGTGCTATTTCGTATCCGACTAAAAGTCAATTATTTTTGAAAATAGACTAAAGTTTTACAGTTTTATTTAAAATAATCGATTTGCTTTCTAGCAATGATGTTGGCTTTAGTGGTGTCGTAACCAATATTGTAGTACTGTGTAGATTGAAATGATTCGAAATGACTGAACAATATAATTTGGAAATTGGAATGAAGATGAAATAAACGGCAAATACTACATTCTAGGATAGCCTACAGTGTCCAGGTTCGACTGTCCGAAACTTTACGGTGTTATTTGTCAGCTTAAAACAAGCAAATAATACAACATGTGTCCTATCTCGATCTGTTTTCTGTCTGTCCGTCCGTATGTGATTTTTTACAAATACCTTAATATCTCGGAAACAGTTTAAGATATAATCGTGAAACTGGGTATAAATATTCATCTACATAGGGTACAAATTACTTTAAAAAATGATTTCCCTGCAACAATCCGTTTCAAAATGGCGGCAGTTGAAAATTTTCAATGTTAAATATCCAGGAAACTACACATTTTACAAAAAAAATGTACAGACACAAATTTGTTTTGAATATTTCAAGACAAATCCAGCGATATAATTTAATAGTTGCTTTAATAATTCAATAATGTTAATTGGTTCTTCATAATTGCGTCATCATTAACGGAGATAACGCAAATTTAGTGGTCTCATTCGAAAGTAGGGCTCATTCGGGTGCTGAAGATGGTCGTATTAATGAAATAGTAATAAAAAGCCCTACATTCAACCACTAAATTTGAGTTATCTCCGTTATTTATGGATCAATCATTCAACCGTTGGATTTGTCTTAAAGTAGATTACAAAATTTGGTGTATTTTATATTTTTTTGGTTTAGGTATTTAACTTTAAATACCTTTTAAATTTAAAATTTTCAACTGCCGCTATTTTGAAACATATTGTTGAAGAAAAGCAAATTTTTAAAGTAAAATGTACCCTATTTAGATCAATATTCATACTTTGTTTCATTATTACATTTTCAACCGTTTATGGGTCATTAAGGTATTTGTAAAATTCACATACAGACGGACAGACAGAAAACAGATCGAGATAGGACACATTTTATGTTGTATTATTTGCTTGTTTTTAGCTGACAAATAACCCTACAGTTTCGGAAAGACGAAGTTAGACACATGATCTCAAGTTATCCCTCGAACATTCTGGTCCCCTTTTGTGGATTTGTTCCTGGGATCGAGACAAAGATACTCAATATAAACATGGGTCTACGTTGTTAATTTTTCTTCTATCTGTCAGTATGTGTTTTTACGAAATAGTTATATCTAAAGAACAGTTTCACCGATTGAGTTGAAACTTGACATGAAGTTATACCTAACAAAGATCAATATTAAATTAAATAAAAGATTATATGCAATCATGCGTTTAAAAATGGCGACTGTTTGAAAATTTCAAACTTAAATTGCCCAAAAACCGTATATTTTAAGAAAAATTGTCAAGACACCTTTTTTGTAGCTCTTTTAATTGTCTATCGGATGGTGTCACTATCAAAGCAATCGGACAAAGGGTAATAGTTAAGTTAAAGATAGTAACAGCATACGTAACCACAATATTGTTGTGATAACCGAGTTGGTATAGGATGCCGGGTTGAACAAAAATAATTATTACACGTAACTTTGACCACTTAATATGAGTTATCTCCGTTATTTATGAGTCAATTATTAAAAACGATATATCCTTGCATTTGTCTTAAAATAGTCAAAAAATTTGGTGTCTTTAAATTTTTTTGTAAAATGTATGTTTTATAGGTACTTAAAAAACCTCCCCATTGAAAATTTTCAACTGTCGCCATTTTGAAACAATTGTTGCAGGAAAACATTTTTTTAAAGCAATATGTATCCTATTTAGACGAATAATCGTATCCAGTTTCATGATTACATCTTAAGCCGTTTTTGAGATATTAGGGTATTTGTAAAAACCACATACAGACAGACGGACAGATAGAAAACAGACCGAGAAGGACACATGTTATATTGTATTATTTGATAGTTTTAGCTGGCAAATAAAGCTGTAAAGTTTCGTACAGTCGAAGCTGAACACTCTGTATTTCTAAAGTGTGTTCTCAGTATTATAATCTAGATTAAGGCGTGTTTGTGTAATTTTATGTCACGCGTTGCGCGAGTTTATTTAATGGAATGTGTAAAAACAATGGGGTTTAAAATTGTTATCAGCAGAGCCAAACACTTAACCTTGATGGAGAAAAGCTTACGATTAAAACTCCGTAAAACCAACAGTCAAACGTTTTATGGTTACATATTTTTCGTACAAGGTCTGCTGCTTTAAAGTTTGAACTGAGCTTGTTTTGTCCAATAACGGGCAGATTTTATTGTTGGGTATCTGTAGATGAGACGATTACATTAAAAAAGTTCATTCAACATTTGAGAAACACGAACCACTTTGTTGGAAAAAAAAACAAACGACAAAGTTTTCTACATAAAACTCACGCGGCGTCTTTGGAAGTTCTTTCTATGAGTAAAAATAAAGAAAAACTGTAATACACGTAGGGTGTTTCGGGAGAGGTTGGCATACTTCAGGAGATGATATTGAAACTAAAAAAAACAAAATTGTTAATATGAACGTAGATTAGAAAAGGCTTCGTTTTCCAGAAATCTGCCATTTTTTTACAAAATAATTCGTATATACAGAAATGTTTGACCGATTGAGTTCAACATTTTCATGAAGTTTAACCTAACACATAAGTTTAAAGAAAATAATCTGTTATATCCAATCATGCGTTTAAAAATTGCGGCTGTTTAAAAATGTCAAAAACTAAATTATCCAAAAACCGTTAATTTTAACACCTTTTTTTGTAGCCCTTTTGATTCCCTAACGGATGGTGTAACTGTCAAACAATCGGATGAAGGATTATAGTTAAGTTATGTGTAAAAAATTGGTTTGTACAACCCGGCATCCTATACCAACACAGGAAACAACAATATTGTATGTACACAATATGCTGTTATTATCTTTAACTTAACTATTATCCTTGACAGTTACACCATCTGATAAGGAATCAAAACGGCTACAAATAAGGTGTCTTCACGTTTTTTGTTAAAATGTGCGGTTTTTGAGCAAGTTAGGTTTTAAATTTTCAAACAGCCGCCATTTAGAAACGCATGATTGGATATTATCGCTTATTTTCTTGAGACAGATCATTGTTAGGTTAAACTTCCTGCCAAGTTTGTACTCAATCGGTCCAACATTTCTCAAGATATAAATTATTTTGTAAAAAAAATTGGCGGATGACTGGAAAACGAAGCAATTCCAGACCTATATATAACTTTTTTTCTTTACTTTTACGTGTAGAATGAGCTCCCGAAGTTTCTGCATACCTTCGTGAATCACCTTACATATACAGGGTGTCCAAAAAACCTTAGCGGGCAAACAGGTCAGATTGAATATGTTGAAATAAATTTAAAACGTTCAGTACCTTTTCTCGAATTATTCGGTTTTTTTTCTTCTTTTTTTTTACAAAAACTCACTGCAACTCCAGAAATAGATTATTGCGTTCGAATTTGGTATAAGCATTTCGTATGTTACGATTTACAAGCGTACCGCAAAGAATTTGTTTTTATAATTTTCAAAATTTAAGCAGTTAAAAAATGTATGAAAGACGAAATATTTTTCTTTTCCAGCTATAGGCAAAATTGTTTTTTTTTTCCGTTTCTGTAGGTCAACCGAGATGCAGAAAGAAAAAAAAACTGAAAACATAATTTCTTGTCAATTGTTTACAACATTAGCATAAAACTAACACTTGGAATTCTAATAGTTTTAATGAACACTGTAAAATCCATTGCTCTGAAATGCATTACAAATTCAAACATAACCCTTTAATAGAATAAAGTCAGATGATGATAATGTAAGCCGTCTAGATATCGTCGCTGCAGTACCCACTGAAATGGAATTAACTTTCATTATTGAAGCATGTTATCAATCGCCATTTTAAAATGGTAAAGAGCTAAGGGTGTTTTGTGACACCCTGTATAGGTACGAAAACTTTTATTTCCTTTACACACGCCATTTTGTTATTTTTTTAGAAGAAAACATTATTACTGTGGAAATAATTTTATTAGGATATTGAGTTCAAATTTTGTAAATGCATTATTTAAATTATGTTACGTTTTACCAGCGCCAAAACAGGGATTTTATTTTGTACTATTTTCAAAATGGAGGTCAATTATCACGAAATCCGTGTATATTTACAAAACGTATTCAAGATATCAAATAGTCTTCTTTTTTGGCAGCGAAAAAAACAACTTACATAAATAAAAAACACAGATTTAACTAAAAGTTTAAATTTAAACTTCTCCAAAACGGCGACTAAAATATACGATTTTTTTCGTTTGAGCAATGAATACTTTAACATTTAAGTATTCATTGGTTTGAGACTTTGTTTTTGTGGGTTTATAAAAATAAAAATTATTAGTACGTATGCCTAAACCAAATTTGAATCCAATATCTTATTTATTGCCATTGTTTTGTTTTACATTTTTTTAAATGGTAGATATACGGTAACAAAATTTATATGAATTTTTTAAAATTTTCATGTAAATGAGCTTCTCTACATACACTTTATTAATCAGATAATCAATAAATATACAGGGTGTCTAGCTTCGACTGTCCGAAACTTTACGGGGTTATTTGTCAGCTAAAAACAAGCAAATAATACAATATAACATGTGTCCTATCTCGATCTGTTTTCTGTCTGTCCGTCTGTACAAATAGGCTACCTTAATATCGCAGAAAGGGCTTAAGATATAACCATGAAACTGGGTATGAATATTCATCCAAAAAGGGTACGTTTTATTTAAAAAAATAGTTTTTCCTGCATCAACCCGTTTCAAAATGGCGGGAGTTTAAAATGTTCAATGTTAAATATCTAGAAAACTATAAATTTTACACACAAAAAAAATGTTATCAGCAAATTTTGGGTTATTTTAAGTTCAATCCAACGATATATCGTTTTTAATAATTGAGTCATAAATGACAGAGAAAACTTAAATTTAGTGGTCGAATGTAGGGCGTTTTAGTACTACATTAGAAACCCTCTGGCCGGTTTACCTGTTTGGCCGGTTAATCCGAGGTTCCCGTAAAAAATAGACTTTTGTTCAAAAATAACCTACATATATCATAAAAAAACAAGCAAATAAGACGTTATGCAACTCATTTTATTGTATGTACATACACACATAAACAAACACCAAGAAATTAAACATTTTAAACTTACATAAACTTTGAAAACTGAATTTACATATACTGTATCATTCTTTAAAAAAAAATCAGTTACCGTATATTTTTCTGTTCTTTAACTTTCAAAGACTTGTTTAATGTCAATATGTTAAAAATATTACATATTTCGTTCCCACGAAATTCAGTAAAGGTTCCGACAAGGCTACAGACGAAGAAAAAGAAACAAAGGATGCCGCTTTGTGAATTGATTCTAAGATACAGTTGCTGCGGAAACAAGAGGGGAATCAAACGCACGCTCCCCCTCCCCCTGTTCTGCCGGTCACAACACTTTAGTTTTTTGGCCGCGAGTTTGGATTAGGCTTAGAGGGATCCGGGCGATTGGAATTTTGGTGAGAACACTACATTGCACACCTAAAGTTGCATCACCCCGTTTTATTTTCCGCAAACTTTCCGTCAAACAATCAATGTTTGAGACTTCGGCCAGTTATAGTAACCTAATCTGTAATAGAAAAAAACTCTGTTGATCCATCGGATAGGCCGGTTAATCCGAGGACCGGTTTATCCGAGGCCAGTTAAGAGGGGTTCTATCGTATTTCGTTAATATGACCACCTTCAGCACCCGGATAGCCCTACATTCGACCACTAAATTATTATTATTTAGTTAGTTTTCTCTGTTATTTATGACTTAGTTATTAAAAACGATTTGGATTTATCTTAAAATAGTCTAAAAATTTGTTAACTAAAAATGTCGTTTTCTAGATATTTTACATTGCATATTTTCAACTCCCGCCATTTTGTTGCAGGAAATTTGATTTTTAAAGTAATATCATAGATCACGAATAATAAAATAGATCTTGCGTGCATACGGCGGCTGTGTGGCGAAAAAAAGGTTGTGGGAAAATATTGCATGATCGCGCCGCGGGGTAGCGCTAGGGAGAAATAATTAAAGGCATTTGTGCTACACACCACTTCCGTCGTTTCCCCCATAGATCGCGCCACTATCGTTGAATTTCCAGTGGATTGTTAATAATGCATTGGATCGGAGTTCTATTAGGTTATCCAAGTAAAATGGATATATATATATATGCACTATATTTAGATCAATATTCATACCCAGTTTCATGATTATACCTTAAACCGTTTCCGAGATATTAAGGTAATTGTAAAATCACATACAGACGGACAGACAGAAAACAGATAGAGATTTTACACAATTGTGTTATTTGTTTGTTTTAGCTGATAAATAGCCCCGTAAAATTTCGGGCAGTCGAAGCTGGACAGCCTGTATATTTCTTTTAAAAATACATAGTCCTATAAGTAAAAGTATATATGTTTTGGTTTTTATGTAAAATATCGAATTTAACTCATTTCAGAAAAAATGCCAGCAAAATAGAAGAGTGAGTTTAATATCGCACACCTCTACCTTTGCGACATTATGTTCGGAATAATTTGTCGCTACATCAATGGATTCTTTGACGATGACAACATTATAAACCTCAACCAAAACATTTTCACGCAGTACGACAAAATTACAGATATTAAGCGAAATTGTAATGCATTTTAAAACATTTACCAACGAAGGTTGACTAAAATAAAAATATTTTTTTTTAAATGTTAATAATTTATCCCAAGCTCCACTTTAGTAAAAAAAAAAACAGTACACATAAATAGGTCATGAAAACACAAATACAAAAGAAAAATCACAAAAATAAACAGTACCTGCAATTCGTTATATGCAAAGGGATTATTAATTATTTTAGAGGTTAAATTGTCAACCATAAGTGATCCGTTACTGTATAGTACACCTTATTAAATCTACTTACATGGCACACTTAAAAGTACAGGGTGGATGAAAACTTAGTTGACACTATTTCATTTTTTTTTTTCTAAACGAGGCGGTTATAGTTAAAATGTCCCTAAAATAAAATTTTTAAACGTAATAAATAACTTTATTACAGCTTAAAGTTAGTTTTATAGAGTGCCTAGAAAAATTGTCTGGAATTTCACAAGGTTATTCTATAAGTGACAATAAGAAAACAAGTTTCAATAAATATAGGTCGGGAAATGGTTGCTTTCGAATTATCCGCCATTTTGTTTTTATTTTACTAAGCACTTAATATCGAAAATAGGAGATATTGACCTCAAATTTGGTGTATATATTTGTTAAATATCCTTTTACCCTTGTGCATGAGAAGAACGTTTTTTTATTATACTTTTAAAATGGCGGACATTTAACATTTTCTATGTTAAATATCTCTAGAACTGCTAACTTTACAAATAAATTGTGCGCTCAAGATCGCACGGAAGAAGTGTAATCTTTTTAACACAACTTGCGAATTGAGGAAGCACAATGTCCATTTTTAATACAACTTACGAATCGAGGAAGCACAATGTCCTTTTCAGAGGTATTACCAATTAAACTATACATTGTGTTAACATTAACGGGTTAAGCCTATGACGTAGGACAATCTGTAACACTTATATACGCAATTCAAATATACTAAACTAGCAATGCTTTCGTGGCCTAACCGGCTAAGGCGCTAGTATATAGGCCTATGGTGATGGACTCTGCTGGTTCGAATCTCGGGGCAAGACCAAAATTTTTCAAGCTGACGGAATGGAGCATTTCATAAAATGCATGAGAAAATGTGTGACGGTAAAATACGATTCACTGTCAGCAAACATAGCGCCGAGGTATTGTAGAAGTTTACACTTAAAAAAAATGTAATTTTGTAAACAAAACTGTTTTTTTCCGTAGCTCAAAAGATAAATCCTTTTCGTACTATTATTGTTATTTCTGTACGCCGAATGTTATAGACGATAATAAACAAATTATGTTTTGTTTGTTATTAAAAAATTAAATTTGTTTTGTGAAATCAGCTGATTTATAGATACCGTATTTGACATTACAATTTTTAAATGGCCGCCATTTTTAAAGCGTACAAAAGAACGTTCTGGTTTTTCGTACACGGGTAAAAAATGTGTACACAAAATTTGAGGTCAAAATCCGTTCTATTTAAAAAGTTATTAAGTATTTAGTAAAAGTGGAAAAAATGGCGACGAGCATTTCTGGACTTAGGCCTATGTTTATTGAAACTTTTTTTTTAATTTTCACCTGTTAAATATTCTGGTGAAATTTGGAACGATATTTTCAAGACACTCTGTATATAGAAATGTATTCTTTATAAAGCATTTAAAGATTTATTATTTAAGAGATTGTAAATGTTAAACATTACGGGTTTGAAAAAGAATTATCTTTCTTTTGTAGAATTTATTTTCTAATTAATATATCGGTATGTATATTTTCTTTACTTTTAGGTTCAAAAACTCGAAATTTGTGTTTATCAATTAGGCCATTAAATAATTCCATTCCGGTTGCTATTTTAGCTTCAAGACTGGGCCAGTTACAAATAAACTAAGATTTGATATATTCTTTAAATTCATTGAATACGTAATAATATATCAATAGTCTGGATTAAAAACAAAAAAAGTTTTAAGGTTAGAAATTAAATTTAGTCCATACGATTTGCTTTCTTCAAAGGAACTTCCGATGACGATGAAAACTGTTTTAAACGACCTCGTCCAGTAAAAACCACAAAATGGCGTCATCTTACCTTTCATCCTCTCTGTACCAATTAATTAATAATCACGATATTGATAATTAGAATCTAAGCCTACAAGCTTATCTGCAAACCACACCAAACCAATGAAAGTAAGTTCCATCTAAAAAAAAGAAATTATACAGAAAAAAAATACCAAACCCAACCAAATACCGACAGAGCGTGCATACACAGAAACTGCCCCTCAATAACGAATTATTGTGTCAAATCCAAAATGAAACTGCACACAACACCATTTCTATAAACTTAGAATTCACACGCACACACGCACACTTGATAAATAGAATTACGCCGTACATATTGGGTAAGCCAGCCAATAGCCTAGGGGCCTCATCTCGTCATCATCCAATTCTGCAAAACATTAATACGGCATTAGAATTAGAAAGTGTTCTGGCGTCAAAACTACCGTACACTGTTCAGCCACAGTTTTCAGGTTATGTTTACAGTAGCTGAGTTGCTGTAATCAAATAAAGCAAAACTTTGAGGGAGTACTGACGATTGTATAACATATTTGGAAATACCAAGCTTGTGGACGTCCGTCCCCTAGGGCTCCGAATTCCTAAAATTACTTTTGAAAAAATCACATTTTGTGTTTAAGGCTCGGCAGGAGTGGCGAATTTTTCTGAGTCGACCGCAGCTCTCCAAGCGGCCGATTCGTACACTACTTGCATTGAGTTTGTTTCATTCTTCCGCTAGCAAATATAGGGTATCTTAATAAAGGCTGACGTAACCCTGACTGTAAACGTACTGAAATGCGCATGCGTGACATTGTATGCGAGTATGTGTTATGAAACAGCTTTCTCTCACACATTCAAAATTAACAGTACGGTATTATTTTTCTAGTTTTATTGCGCGAGTAAAATGTTACAATAACCTTCAGATGGCAGTCCAAACACTCGATTAGGAACACAAATTCGGGGCGTACATACGTCTATAATAAAGCAAAATTATCCAAATTTATTGAAATCACTTTTATTTGAAAGATAATTAAACTTCGAATGTGAATGAGATTTTACATTTTTGAATTTGAATTATTGAATAAGAAACCTTCGCCATATAAAAAACAAATTTAGTTAAAAACTAAATTAGTTCCACATACAGACTGTCATAACCTTTAAAATGAAATATTCAGAATCATTTTCTGATCATTATTACTCCAGTAGTCTTGTTACGCTTCAAAATTGCTCTTACGGGAGTTGAAATTCAAGATGGTGTCCGGGTCTGCCGAGCCTTAAAAATGTTATGAGTCTGTTAGTTTGCCCAGTGTCTTCTAAATACATGAATACAAAGATGACCTTGACCTCGAAGATGAATGTTTTCAGTTCGTTAAACATTCCGAGTGAACTATTTAACCTTCAAGTAAGCGAGGGTGTATTTTAACCCAAGTAGGTAAATTTCGTTATAAAATTAAAAGAGTCGTGGCAACCCTGACGTACTCAGTACCTTCCTGACTGTACTCGACCAGTTTTCCGTTTTATACTTTCTGTCAGCGGTACAGACCAAAGACTATTTTTAACGTTTAAGACCCTGCCATTTTTAACATTATCAGTAAAATAATTTTAAAAAAACGTAAGGGACTGTAAGGTTTAAACTGATTGCAAAAGAAAATTTATTTGTTTCCTAGATTTTGTGTGAAACGAAGTTTACAATGTTCATTAATATTTAAAAAAAAGAGAGTTTTTAATGAAATTTGTAACATGGTACTTAGAAAATTGTAGGCCTATTAAAAAGAGCAATTTTTTTATAAAATAATTACAAACTTTAACGTTCACGAGTCAGATTAAAAAGGGACTGTTAGGTGCGTATAACTTTAAACAAATATTACTTTTTGATTTTTGAAGTTTTTTCATTGGGTTTTTTTACTCCCCGCGAGCTCTCTAATTTTATGAATAAGGGCCCATGTAAGGGGGGGGGGGTTGTATCTACGTCTACAGAATCTACCCAGCAATCTCTTATGGGCGATTGTATTGATTTCTGGAGGTAGCTTAAATTCTTCAACAAATGGATACGAAATACTTTCAAAAATTGTGAAACTACATTAAACTTACAAAATTCCATTGCTCGATCGAAAGAAATCTGTATTTTAAAAATTCGTAGTAGCCTATCGGATTGCTTTATTTACGAATAAGTAGTTATAAATACCTTGTATATCTTAGCAAATCATGTACTTATCGCGACATGTTTCACCGTTCACTGACGCCATCTTCAAAATAAAATACTCATACGACATAAAATGGTGGCAATGTTATTTGGTGCAAGTAACTAATTTCAATCCAGTCAAGTAGTGGTACCAGCTGGGACGACATGTGGTTACTTGCAGACAATTTTTTAAATAAATATAAGAAGTGTAGGCTACAATCGTTAAAGTAATTTGAATTAATGATTTCAAGTTTAAATGTTTCATGTTCCTCAACGATTTTTGCGGACGACACTTCTTCACTTGTAAGTCACAAAGAGATTTTTCAATTGGATGATAAACAGCTAGTGTTTTAAACGAAGCAAATAACTGCTTTGAGTTAAAGAAACTGTTTTTAAATTAAGAAAAAACTCAAAAACTTTTAGTCACTCTAGAAAATAAAAATAAACTTAGTTACAAGCCTGCGTATGAAAAAGTTGTAACTTTCCTTGGTATCAAAGTTGATAGTATGCCCTCCTGGTCAGTGTTAAGATAGATTATGTTTTAAGAAGTTGTCAATGGTTATTGCCAATTATGTTCTTTATTAGTCAAGTAACTTTTGAATATTTTAAAATGGCATACTTTGCTTTCTGTGAAAGTGTTATAAGATATGGACTTCTTATCTGAGGAAGTGGAACAGGAATACAAAACGTTTACATTCTTCAAAAAAAGCTTTGAGAGTATCAACAAACCCAGATACATTATCTTGCAAGCCACTGTTTGTTGAAACTTTCATTTTAACTGTTATAAACTTATGTATTTTGATGTAATGGACGTAAGTAATAATTTACATATATGTTTCCAGTAGAGGCCTGATTCATGGTTATACCAGATTTGGTCATATTCTTGAACAACCAAGACATAGATTGAATAAACCTATATGAATTATCATTTAGTTTTAGGAATCAAACCGTTCCACTGCCTGCCACTTTTCAAAGTTAGTCAAATAATGATGTTTTTTATACTTTGGATGGCTGAAAGAGCATTTCATAACTTGGGAGAATATTTAAGTTATTAAATCAATATTGAGTAAGGTAAACCTACGCCATCTGACTTGTTAGTTTTAAGACTGAATGACTAAATTAAGCCTGTTTGTGACGAAGTCTATTGCAATCTATGCAAACGTGCTGAAAGACCAATAAAATGTTCTTTTCTGTTCTGCAAGAAATAAAATTTTAACCATTTTATATTGGTGTTAGCGTTTTGTGTTGGGTGTCAGCCTGAAGATGCCGAAAGTGAAACGGGGAAACATGATGCACTAAATACAAGGATTGTTGTGGCATACAAGGCATTGATGTTAACCATTTACTCACTTAGAGAAATAACATGGAAATGGATCTAATACAAATTTAGGTAGGTCTTATTTCAGAACTCCAAACAGACGAATTATTTAGAGGTATACATTTTAAATTGCTTTAATAGTTTTACAAAATTTGATTACACAGAACTTTCTGAAACATCTGATTTCCCTGCTGAAATCTCAGTCGACTGGTTCACTACACATTACCACTACAAAGTCAACTGATTTAAATATACCAAGCTGTGATTAGCCGTGCATAATTTGATTTTAATTACTTTCTTGAACTAATACTTCAAAATAGAAAGCCACCACGAGCCTCCTATTTACAATAATTTTACTCTATCAAGTTGGTATTCCAAGATTTGATCTTTCTGTCAGCACAATAAAAGTCAGTTTGTAGCTTACGTCAAAATTGGGATTGTTTCGATTTTAAAGTTGGCAACACTGTATCCCCAGTTTATACGGTAATTAGTCGCACCTTACGGTAATTTTTACTTACCCATACTGGCTTGGTAGGACTGTCGGGTAAGCCGTTCTTATGCCTGGAAAGGAGAATCCTGAAACAGAAATGGGAATGCATTTTTAAATGTTGAATACAATATAAGTCATCAATCCCAACTGTGCTGGGAGTTGATAAATAATAAATTAGATTATATAAGGTGGGGAAAATTAATCTGGTTAGAAATATGTGGATCCTACGCACCAAAGAAGTAAATAATTCAATCACGCTGACGTGAGTTGTTACGTTTTTATGTTTTTGGTTCAACCGACTATTTGGGAAATGGGTCTACTCACGAAGGCGCTGAATAGATGTACGAAATATACCTATTAGTAGATTTGTTTGCAACTAAGCCCATATGATATTTTCTAGAGGGGGGGGGGGGCCTAGACCGGGATATGGGAATTAACACGTTCACTGCTAAGGACGCACATGTGAGCTTGACACTGAACACTATGAGAAGCGGCCGACGCACAGAGCATTGCACGCCAACCCCCGTATTGGGAGTATTTTCAATACACAATTCATTGCGTGTTTCGCACGCCAACCCCCGTCTAGGGAACATTTTCAATACACAGTGCATTGCGTGCTTCGCACGACAACTTTAAGCCTTTATGCTATGGACGCACATGTGCGTCCGTCTTAAAATATTAGTGCTTACTACGAAGAAAGGTTCAAAAAAAAAAAAAAAAGTAATTTCTACTCATTTAGACTATAAATATAAAACATAAAAGGTCAGCTTCTAGCATAGGAAATGTGAAATTTGCGTAGCATTACTCTCCCCTCCTTCGGAAAAATTAGTCCAGTGATAAATATGACCTCCCAAAGAAAACTTTTAAAATTTGGGAAGCCAATTTGGTTGTTCAGGTGAAATATTAACCCACACGGCATTGAGTCTGTACCTTTACACCGTCGGTGAATACACAAAGACCTATAACACTCCTAGAGGCCGCACCAAGTAGTGACCCAGCAGTTCATGCTTGAACTCATGTAAAAAATAAAATAAGTGTATGTAAAATCAAACGGCACAAAACATTTAAAACATATTTAGGGCTAATCTCTTTAAAGAAAAATACCTGACTATAATAAAATTAATAATATACATATTTTCCTTTCCCTGGGAGCTAGCGGGGGGGGGGGGGGGGGGCCTCTGCCCATAGGTATGGGCTCTCATGACTAAGCCTCTAGCTTCGACTTAAGCGCTCCTTCGTTCCACTCGCAGCGGAGAAAATCGCTTTGCCAGTTAGCACCTCAACCTTGCGGCCTAGGGTTATGGATTGTTCCGCTTCGCTCGCAGCGTACAAACTCGGCCGTCGGCATCGGATCACAAGATGTCCACATGTACCGGGAACTTTAAAGGTATTTTACGTTTTGACCGATTTTGGGGGAACCAAGTGAGCTATAAGGTCGTGTAAAATAACCAAAAGTGCAGAATGATATCCTGCATTTATTTATTTTTTAGATAAAACCCCAAACAAGTTTCATTCTAGTACGAAAAGTCTCAACAAAAACAAATTTTTACTTTCAATCAAAAAACGTGCTTATTGTTGTTCGAATTTGTTTGGCAAAGAACTCGTCCGAACGACTTAGACAACCAACGTATGTACCAAATTTGGATTAAATCGGATTTAAAATACGGCCATTAGAGTGCCAACATACACACATATATATCATTTACTACACCCGACCTTAGATCTTACCAAGGCCGTAGCCAGGAAAACTGGGGGGGGGGGGTAAGGTCAAGACCGGCGATTTGAATTTAAACCCTTTTAACACGTTCACTGCTAAGGACGCACATAAGAATTTGCCACTGAACACACTGAGAAGCGGCCGACGCACCGTATTGGGAGTATTTTCAATACACAGAGCATTGCGTGCTTCGCACGCCAACCCTCGTATTGGGAGTATTTTCAATACACAGAACATTGCGTGCTTCGCACGCCAACCCCCATATTGCTAGAATTTTCAATACACAGAGCATTGCGTGCTTCGCACGCCAACCCTCGTATTGGGAGTATTTTCAATACACAGAGCATTGCGTGCTTCGCACGCCAACCCTCGTATTGGGAGTATTTTCAATACACAGAACATTGCGTGCTTCGCACGCCAACCCCCATATTGCTAGAATTTTCAATATACAGAGCATTGCGTGCTTCGCACGCCAAACCTCGTATCGGGAGAATTTTGAATAAACAGAGCATTGGGTGCTTCGCACGCCAACCCTCGTCTTGGGAGTATTTTCAATAAACAGAACATTGCGTGCTTCACACGCCAACCTCCGTATTGCTAGAATTTTCAATATACAGAGCATTGCGTGCTTCGCACGCCAACCCTCGTATCGGGAGAATTTTGAATAAACAGAGCATTGGGTGCTTCGCACGCCAACCCCCATATTGGGAGTATTTTCAATACAAACTGCATTGCGTGTTAGAGTAAAGTATTTTTGTTCAATCTTGATAGTTTTCTTACTTAAGGGTCTTCTATACCTTGCGTAAAACAGCGAAAATATGCACTTCGTATTACCGTGTTTCGGACGCCGTTTTTCAACCTAAAAAGTTGTAAAACATCTTAAATTGTTCTTAAAGGCTTTGTGCTTTTGTCTTATACCTCATAATTGAAAGAAATCGTCGGCAACTCCTTTTAAACAACAGTTTAAATGAGTAAAAATCGATTATTTTTAACACATTTTTTGGGAGTTTTAAGCAATAATTTCCATATTTTAAGGTAACACGTAAAAAATATAAAGCCTTCTTTATAACTTAAAGTAGTTTCCCAGATTATTAATTTATAAATAGAATCCGAAGCACGGTATTACGAATGCATGTTTCAACGATTTTGCGGCTTGAGTCAGGCCTTTTGCATTGAAATCATACTGTACATTCGGGAGTTTTCTTCAAGGTAAAGATGAGCCTTAATAGATCAGATCAAGCTCACAAGAGAGTAAGGCTGTAACCTACTGCATACACATTATTGTACGTTGTAGTTTAATCAAGTAAATCTAAATATCAGTATATGCATGCAATGCACAATGATGTAAAATAATGTAGCTGGATCCTCTGTTTTGTTGTCTATTTTGTAAAATTTAATTTGCACTTTTTAAACTTAGTAATGATTTTTACTATTAAATTTCGTGAATTCGGAGGGGGGTTGACCCCCTTACTCTCCCCCTGGCTATGGCCTTGGATCTTACCATAAAAGATACTGTGACGTGATGTTTAGCTTTAGTTTCAAACGAAATATTGTAATTTATAAAACTCTTCCAACATCGTCTGTAACGAATTTTTGTATTGTATGAAAGAAAGAAAAGCAGTCGTGTTTTAGTTTCGCCGGTGCCTCGCCAATTTAGTCTCATTGCAGCTGCGTTTTAACGTATAAACAAGCCTTCTTGATTTTGCATTTCAAAGGCGACTTTACAATGTCGACTAATTCATGCGTTTTGGTAACCACATGTGGCGTCGGTCGCTACGGCAACCGAATCGTTTCTGAGCGGGACGAAGAAAGATCTTCCCATAATTCACATCGATATAATCCAACCGTTTCACAGTATTCAAGAGACAAAATCGTTCCCTTCAGAAGCAACGCTTAAAACTGATACCCGCCAAACCTAACTTCGTCCGGCGTCCGTCGATTCCGTTTCCACAAATTTCTCCGAACACGGGCTCGGATGACATTTAATCGAAATCGATCCTAAGGAATTGTAACCCAACCCTTGTGCCTTTTAAGGAGCGATGCCAAGCGAAGACCGGGCCACATTATTTTAGTCCGTACATTGTGGTGTCGTGTCGTCCGCGCGGAAATAGAGTTCGGCAGCGTGCCAGTGTTAGTGCGGGGATGGAAATAAACCGAGGCGACATCTTCTGGACGCTTTATTACGTGTCATCTGCCTCGGGCCGCCATGACAGTCGCTGTATGGGCTAATTATATTATAAATAGAACTAGGCACGGTGTTCGGGAAGATTGCGAGAGTCTAGTTATGTTCGAATATCGTCGTTAAAGTTTGTCGTAAAGTTTGAAGTACGAGTCGTGTTAGAGTTTCGGAAAATAAACAGTCGACAGAAACGGTACGTTATAGTACGTATCCGTAGACGTTTTTGTGACCCCCCCCCCCCCATACTTCAATACAAAAAGCCAGTTGAATCGCTCAAAGTATTCTACAAAGATTGTTAAATATTTTTAAATGCCAGGTACCGGTTCTTTATTAACCCTCTATGTGCTATCGACTCTCTACGACCCGATTCGACCCCCTTGTAACGTACTATCGACTCGCAGTAAAATCGATATATCGAAGCTAAAATTTATCGGACTTACTTGCACCTCACATAGAATGAAATTAAATTGAATTCTATATCCAGTAGGCAGTGCGAGATTGTCTTGGAACAGATTGGAAACAATAACAGACGACAATATTGTCAGCTGTAGTCTGTGGTCCGATAACTTGTGTGTAAACTACGCAGTTGTTTGTTTTGTTCAAACTTTTTGTTTATACCGCGAGTTTTGCTAGTGTTTGATTTATATTATAGTGTTGATTGTATGTTTAGTAAATAGTTTATTTTAGGTAGATTATAGGGAGTTAGTTTATTTTATGTTATTATATAGGTTACTAGCTGACCCGTACGGCGTTGCCCGTGGTGGTTGGTATTTTCAGTCTTTTTAACGTAATTGTATTCTTTTTAAGTGTTCAGTCAGTCGGTGGTATTTGGCTTTTATATAAGTAGATCTTAAATAATAAAAGCACTATTGCCATAATAATAAAAGATCTGAAATTATGATTTTAGTTTCTTTGATCCCCCCAAATCCCTCCTAAAATTTCGAAATTTTTCATACCCTTTCTTAGTGAGCACCTATGGCCCTAGAGGAAGCTACATACCAAATTGCATTCCAATCCGTTCGGTAGTTTTGAAGAAATCGTGATTTAATAACTTTGATCCCCCCAAACCCCCTCTAAAATTTCGAATTTTGTTAACCCTTTCTTAGCGAGCACCTATGGCCCTAGAGGAAGCTACATACCAAATTTCATTTCAATCCGTTCGGTAGTTTTTGAGAAATCGTGATGAGTGAGTGAGTGAGTGAGTGGTATTTCGCTTTTATAGATTCTGAAAACGAGTCAACTAAGACTAAGTGCGATTAGGGAAGCTCTAGATATGATGTGCGTTATGTGACATGCTTCGATATTTTTACTTTTAAGTGTTTCTTTTACTATTCAAAGTGCCTATTGGTGTATATATTCTTGTTCATAATAAAATTTCTAATATTTTGTATATCTTGAAATTTTAATTCAGTAAATTCAGTGAGCAGCCGCTAAAGTTCAAAATGTTAGTGAATTTTGTTTTGTTGTGATTTATCATCCATTATACTTCTACTGGATAATGGAAAGTAAATAAAACTATTACTATATTATTCTCTGATCTTTTCTGAACACATTGATATATAAGTCAAATATAAATCCAAATTTGTATTTATTATGCATTTTTCAAAATATTATGTTTGCGCGATGCCCTAAAAATGCTTAGCACTTTAAAAAGATCTCAGCACTTGGAGGGTGAACTACTATAAAAGAGAGTGTACGTACGTACTTGAGTGACATATATAGTACAACAGCATATGTAGTATATGTTGATTTCATCCAACATCTGTAATACTTACAAACCCAGCGTAGATTATACTTTGGGCTTATGTTTACAGCTTTAATAATTCTAATTTCTTGTAAATTAGATGTTTTTTTAAATATGAGTTATGGAACTAATGTAGGATATGCTATAATCCGTTTTGCTTTGAGGTTATAAACTGTTTATAAATACGACAAACTATATTATTCGTTTATACAAATTTAAAGAAGAGATACGTATTCGTTTAACTTCGGAAACGTTCGTACATCTTCGTAAACATATAAATATATTACATTAATAACTTATAAATCATTTGATCTATCAATTTGAAATAAAAATCGATTAAAAGATAGCATTAGTATGTTTCTTTAAATATATAATACCGTATATAAATAAAAATTTTAACAAATCAGGTTCAAGTACGAAAATTTTTTTAAAAACTTGATTTCAGGCCAAAAACGCGCTTCCGGTTGTTGAATTTTGTTTGCTAACAAACTCGTCCAAGCGTACACAAAATTCGGACCAAACCTACGTAAAATCTGACCGTTAGAGTGCGAACACATATATACCCGTATATAAAATTGACGTGTTCTGGGGGCCATTATCGGTGCTCATTGACTGCTCTCAACCTTAGGTCTCTCCACAAGAGTACCATCTCATCTTTCCTATGGTGTCAGAGTCTTTTGGTGTTTTATCTAAATAGCAGATTATCCTGCACATTTTGTTTTTTTACACGACCTTTTAGCCCGTCTGATTCATTCCAAAATCGATTAAAACTTAAAATACCAGAAAACACCAGAAACCACAAAAACACCTGGTTAAAATCCATGTGGGGGACATTACCGTAGTCCCTTCTTATCCAAGAACGATGATCGAGCGAAGCGAAGAAGACCATCATCCTAAGGCTCAAGATTAAGGTGCAAATTCGAAAGCGAGTTTTTCTGCTTCGAGGAGAACGGAGAAAATCTAAAAGCTGAGATGCAAACAAGTTCTACTATATTATAATATATTATAATATATTTCGTACACGCAGGCAGCTATTCAAAGCCTTCGTGAGTAGACCAATTTCCCAAATAGTTGGTTGAAACCATAAAGCATAAAAACTTATTTCTTTTAATTCGTTCAAATAGCGTCAGTGTTTCGGCGGCATGGTCGAACTATTTTCTTTATAAATTGGCCGGCCACACAACTGTATTTGTTAAATAAATTTCGACGTTTGCTTGATCACAATCCGCGTAATTTTTAGGAAATTATAAACTCCTTGAACTCAACGTGCGTACGTGAGTAAACTTCAGCTGATTTCACCCATCATCAGTAATTCTTTTAAAAAAACCCAACGTAGATTATACTTTGGGGTTATGTTTACAACTTCAATCATTATAATTTCTTGTGAAGTCATTTTTTTTTTAATCTATATATATAAAATTCAATGTATGTACGTTTGTCTGTATGTTTGTCCTTTATGCCTTACCAAACCGTCCATCCGATTGCTTTGAAATTTTGCATAGTAACACAGGTTAACCCTGGGAAGGTTTTAGGCCATTTACCAAAGTCCTAGGACATTAGGCCCCAGTGGCCCTCAAAATTTCAATGTTAATCTTATGGAAGGTCAATCTTAAGGAAGAAGAAGAAAGATTTCTTTTGATTTTATCAGAAACAGCTGTTCGTATGAAAAGCTAAAAACAGCTGATTTTGATCAACAACTGATTTTGATCAACAACTGATTTGGATCAAAAAATGAATATAATTTTAGGTTAGGTAAATCAAGCAATGAGCAGAAGCCCATTATAATTTACATCGGCCCTCAGGGATACGAATTACAGGCTTTCAAAGTATCAAATTAAGCAATAGCAAAGCATTGCCGGGTCAGCTAGTATGAGTTATAAAACTAATGTAGGCTATAATATTTTATAAGATTTGCTTTGAGGTTATAAACTGTTTATAAATAGATCTTTTATCATCAATATATATACTGTATTGATGATATATACTTTACAGTATGTAGATCCTATGTACAACAAAATCCATCAAAAATACTAAAGAAGTTCCCGGTAAAAATCCCCTTAGGCAGACTGCCGGGATGTAACTTCGCAAAGTGAGTTTGTTGCGAACGAAACGAATCAGTCCATAATACGAGTTCCCAAGATCGAAGTGCAAACAATTTCCACTAATATATTTCCTACACCCGGTGGCTATTCACCGCCATCGTGAGTAGACCAATTTCCCAATACTTGGTTGAGACCCTAATATACACACAAACTTAATTTTGTAAATTCGCTCGCCACACGTCAGCGGTTCAGCTGCGTTATCGAATCATTTATAATGTATGTCAAAGAAGGTAATAAAATGTAGGCTACCCCAGTATAGTGCAGCCATTAAAACTACTCGCTATCACACATGACCGGGCTAAAGTGCTTCGTGATGACTGCGTTTAGGTTGCACTACGCAGGTAGATCGGGAATGGACAGTTCGCGTGTTGAAGTCCGTCTCTGCTTCGAACAATATTAAGTGATTTGCATCGAAACAATAAAATAGATCGACCGCACAGGTGATGGATTCAAGGTAATCCGCACATTCGATGGATCGAAGTAATCAGTCATACAAGTGTGTGGAGGAAGTGCTTAGGCTATTGCCGGCAAATTACTAAATAAACACTGCCACGGAGAATAGTCCTGCTGTCATTGTGTTCACACATTCTGTTAGTTTGTGTGTGTATTGTCGTTCCTTTTGTCTAGTAACGGACGCAAACGACATAGCCCCAAAATATTTTCAACCAGTA
The DNA here is from genome assembly GCA_018207615.1 of Philaenus spumarius. Classification (NCBI taxonomy): domain Eukaryota; kingdom Metazoa; phylum Arthropoda; class Insecta; order Hemiptera; family Aphrophoridae; genus Philaenus; species Philaenus spumarius. The sequence continues at coordinate 146,074 of JAGFPH010000480.1, forward strand.
ATCCCCCGTGAAAAATCACATGCAGATTAATTAGATACACATCAGAAATACATCACACAAAAAAAAACTATTTAAAAACAACAGACTTTATCTAGGCCTACCTAATGTTGACGGAGATTTTTAACTCGGTAAATGTGTACAATTATAAGGATTATAAAACTGAAGGCCTGTTTGTTAAAATTTTATGTTTATGTAAGTTATTTCATATTTAAAGAAAGATAAAAATATTATCTTTTCATTACTTTTTTAAAAAATATTTATAGATCAAATGATTTAGAAGTTGTTAATGTTATAGTAAACAAATAATTAATAATCAATTATGTTATACGAAGATGTAGGAATGCTTCCGAAGTTAAACGAATACTAGTGGCTTGTAGGGGCAATTGCCCCTATATATTGTAGTAATTTTATTAAGTAAATTGTTAGTCTCATGATTCACCATACCTTAAATTATCATTAAAAATTTGTGAATATAATACGCACAATAATTCTTACATACCTGCGTAATTTATTTTGATGTCTGCTATGTTTAAAACTAAAATTTGAAAGCACTGTGCAAACGGTTTATTATCTAAACATTTTAATGGTAAGACAACTAAGGAAACATTTTAATATAGTCTGTCCTACTATAAACGTGTAGGAATATTTGTTAAGATTTTGTGTTTATGTATATTATTATATATATTTAAAGAAAGATAAAAATATTATCTTTTAATTGCCTTTTATTTCATATTGATAGATCAAATGATTTAGAAGTTATTAATATTATAGGCCTAGGCTATATTATTGATCGAAGTTGTAAACATAAACCCAAAGTATAATCTACGCTAGGTTTTGTTTGCGTATTACAGATGAGGTGAAATCAGCTGTTATATTATTAAGTTAAACGAATATTCATTTCTTCTTTAAATGTTACTCCACGTACACTCGCTTTTATAGGAGTTGATAATGAAGAAATTATTAATGGAATATGTTTGTATGTTATACTAAGATGTACGAATGTTTCCGAAGTTAAACGAATGTGTACATAAACTTCTATAAACTTGGATACATAAATATATTATATTGATAATAAAATAAAGTATTTATATAACAGTTTATAACCTCAATACAAATCTTATAACGTATTATAGGCTACATTAGTTCTTTAACTCATATTTAGAAAAAAATTATCTTCGCAATACTTATATTGATTGAAGTTGTAAACATAACCCCAAAGTATAATCTGCGCTAGGTTTTGTTTGCGTATTACAGATGATGGGTGAAATCAGCTGTTATATTATATTATTAAGTTAAACGAATATTTATTTCTTCTTTAAATGTTACACCTGATTTACACCTGTATATGCCCATGCTATTTAAATGGGATCTATATACAGTAATTAATACGCTACATGAAACTTTGTCGGTTGAACTCCTCCGCCATTTCTTAACCGATTTTATCCATTGACGTCTCATTGGAAAGAGCGTGTCGCGTAGATTTGCAAACTGGCCTTACATTTTTGAATAAGTCCCTTGGGCTCTGCCCCAGTGGCTTTTAAAGTTCCCATGTTAATCTTATGGAAGGTCAATCTTAAGGAAGAAGAAGAAAGATTTCTTTTGATTTTATCAGGGGCACAAAAACAGCTGTTCATATGAAAAGCTTAAAACAGCTGATTTTGATGAACAGCTGATTTTGATCAACAACTGATTTGGATCAAAAACTGAATATAATTTTAGGTTAGGTAAATCAAGCAATAGCGAAGCATTGCCGTGTCCACTAGTTTATTTTATTCCGTAACAAACTTTTGGGACACAATTAAGAAAAATGAATATTTTTCCCCAAAACTTCATGCCCAGACCTCTAAAATGAGACCTCTCCCAGCTTCCTACGACCTACCGTTCGCTCTGAATTTCATTTTCAAATTTGGGCTTACGGAATTAAATATATAGATGTATCTCTTCTTTAAATTTCTATAAACGAATAGGCCTACAGTTTTATAATCATTATTATTGTATACATTTACCGAGTTAAAAATCCCCGTCAGCATAGTTATGTAGGCCTAGATAAGTAATACTTAATGTTGTTTTTTAATAGTTTGTTTTTGAATGATGTATTTCTGATGTGTATCTAATTAATCAGCTCGTGATTTTTCACGGGGGCTTACTAGTTATCAATAAATTATGTTTTCAGTTTTTGTCTAAAACTCGATTAGTCTGTCCTTCGACTTACAGAAACGACTAAAATTACATTTCGTCTGTTGTTAAAAAAAAAGACAAATATTTTGTCTATTGCACATTGTTTGTAAAGTTAACGGTTTTGATTGAATATACTCCACGTTAAAATTTTTTTACGGCTGCCATTTTAAAAATTATTTTTAAAAATCGTTCGTGTTTGGTACACTTGTAAATCGTAACATAAAAATGCTTGTACCAAAAATTTGAACTCGATATCTTATCTATTTCTGAAATTACAGTGAGGTTTCGTAAAAAAAAAAAACAAAGTGGTGGATCGAGACTAAACTACCTATCATTTTTCATTTATTTCAACGTGTACAATACGATCCTGTAGAGCCCGCTAAAGATTTATATAACACCCTGTATATACAGTATATACTATAGGCTTTTAACCTGAGATCATGACGGCAACCATTTTATAAAGGCAAATACACCGAAGACGTATGCAACAATTCGATCTACATCACAACAAACTACAAAGAACCACGTTATTAATGCAAACTGTAATGTTGGTATTGTGGGAAACACATGTTCGAAAAGTGTTACCAACTGTGCACACGTTGACAGTGCAAACAGTTGTGCAAGACCACGTCACTGTTCAGTGTTCATTGCTGCCAACCTGAAAACATTCACCTGTTTTATTACATTTTGTAATACAGTACACAAAAAAGGCCTGCTATGTTGGAATAACCTTATAAAATTTTAACACGTGCCTTATTTGCACAATAGGTGTGACGTAATTATGTTAAATGTTTATTTTACTTAAAAAATATTGGTTATTAAGTCTGTATTTGTGTAAATGTATACTCTATTAAGTGAATGTAGTCTCACGGGTCGACTCTATCTACGATCGATTATTTTGTAACAAAAGTTTATCTAAACAAAAAAGTTTTTTAATCATTCTTTTACATCATTTTTAGCTAATTCCCGTAGGAAAGATGAGTTATTGTAGTTACCCTTAGGCCCCTATTACACTAGGCCACCAGGTGGCGCCACCAGCCAAGACACCGGTGACTCTGTTGGCTACCGTGCGGGGCAACCGGCGGCGTCACCAATCATTCTTGTTCGATCTTCGGTAGTTCGTAAGTTATTGCAAGTAATACAAGTCGATCAATCTGTTTTCTGTTTTTCTCGACTTCAGTATGTCTAGCGAACTGCAGATTGTGCAAAAATTATTGGACGCAATAAATACAGAAGATTTTATTTGGAACAACAATCTGTAATTTGGGACGCCAGTTGTGAAGATTATTGTTTTTTAAATATATTCAATCAATTTATTTATAAACATAGCTCTAGCAATTAAAATTAATAAATAAACAAGTTTAGAATATACAGGGTGATTCAGTAAAGCGTAGCGGGCTATGCAGATTCAGATTCTACGTGCAAAAATAAGTCGAAAATGTAGTATAACATTTTTTTCGATTTCGGCTTAGTTTAGCCGTAATCCGCCATTTTGTTTTTTTCACAAAAACTCACTGTATCTCTGGAAATAGATAAGATATAAAGTTCAAATTTGGAATAAGCATTTTATATGTTACGATTAACAAGTATACCAAACACAAAGAATTTATTTTTATAATTTTCAAAATGGCGGCCATTACAAATTTTTAACGTGGAATATCTTGAAAACCGTTAACTTTACAAAAAATTTACAAGAGACAATACATTTTTATTTTTTAACGACAGACACAAAGCTTTTTTGTAGTTTCAGTAGGTCAAAGGATAACCGAGTTAGCGACAAAAACCTAAAAACATAATTTCTTAGTAATTGTCTAAAACAGCCAAAATTAGCCTAAAATAATCATTTTTAATAAATTTAACAAATATTTTAGTTATTTTTTAGCGGGCTATGCAGATTCAGATTTTACATGCAAAAATAAATCGAAAATGTAGTATACAAATTTTCCGATTTCGGCTTAGTTTAGCCGTAATCCGCCATTTTTTTTTTAAATAATCAATAACTCAAAAGCCCTTGGAGATATTTTTATGAAACTTGGTATACAACTTAACTCTATAGCTATAAACATTTTCCAAAAATATCTTGATCAGACTCATCAAATTTCAAAAAGGAGGCCATTTAAAATTTTTTAAATAATTAAAGTGTCATTCGATTTGAAATGAAAAGGGCTTCAAATTTAGTGTCTATTAAAATTTTGTTTTAGTAGCTGGTTTTCATGGAATTTGAATCTAAACATTTTAAATGGCCGCCATTTTGAAATTTGATGAGTCTGATCAAAGATATTATTGGAAAATGTTTATAACTATAGAGTTAAAGTGTATACCAAGTTTCATAAAAATATCTCCAAGGGCTTTTGAGTTATTGGATATTTTTTTTTAATACAAAATGGCGGATTACGGGTTAGTTAAGCCGAAATCGAAAAAATGTTATACTACATTTTCGATTTATTTTTGCATCTAGAATCTGAATCTCCATAGCCCGCTACAAAAATAACTAAAACATTTGTTAGATTTAAAAAAAAAAATATCATTTTAGGCTAATTTTGGTTGTTGTAGACAATTACCAAGAAATTATGTTTTTTGTCGATAACTCGGTTATCCTTTGACCTACTGAAACTACAAAAAGAGCATTGTGTCTGTCGTTAAAAAGTAAAAATATTTTTTCTGGTGTAAATTTTTTGTAAAGTTAACGGTTTTCAAGATATTCTACGTTAAAAATTTGTAACGGCCGCTATTTTCAAAATTATATAAATAAATTCTTTGTGTTTGATACACTTGTTAATCGTAACATATAAAATGCTTATTCCAAATTTGAACTCGATATCTTACCTATTTCCAGAGTTACAGTGAGTTTTTGTAAAAAAACAAAATGGCGGATTACTTACAAATTAAGCCGAAATAAAAAAAATGTTATACTACATTTTCGACTTATTTTTACATGTAGAATCTGAATCTGCATAGCCCGCTACGCTTTACTGAATCACCCTGTATGTAAATTTATTTTTATTTACATCAATAAATTTCTGTCGAGAAATGAATTATCTCTCCAGTGTTCTTTATTTATAGCCTACACATCAATTACATTACTCAGTAAGTAATTAAACTTTATATTATTATTAAGTAGAAAGAAAGCTCATTATTAGTATAAAGAAAGTTTAATTATATCAAATTCTAACTAAAACTGTGTCACTTTTTGTGAACGCTTTGCTCCCATCTGATTGTATGTTTGTGGCGATCAAATAAAACAACTGTAGCTTAATAACTATGTCAACCACAGAAATACAATATTTTATACAGAGTGTCCCCGAACTCTTTGGTTCCCTTTTGTGGATTTGTTCCTGGGATCGAGGCAAACATATTTCACAATTTAAATAGTCTATGGGTGCTTACGTTTTCGTCTGTCTGTATGTTTTTTTTTTTTACAAAATAATTGATATCTAGACAACGGTTTGACCGATTGAGTTCAAACTTGACATGACGTTATACCTAACAATGACCTATTTTAATTAAAATGAGCTATTATTAGCAATTATGCGTTTCAAAAAGGCGACTATTTGAACATTTCAAACCTTAATTACACCAAAATTGTACATTTTAACAAAAATGTCAGGGCACCTTTTTGTAGCACTTATAATTCCCTATTGGATGGTATAACTATCAAAACAATCGGATGATGGATAGTAGTTAAGTTAAAGATAATAACAGCATACGTACATACAATATTATTAGTGGTGGCCGGACTGGTTGCGCCGCCAGGCGGCCTAGTGTAATAGGCGCTCGGTAAGATACAATGCCCCGCTACGACTCTAGGCCGCCACTGGTTGCCGACTTGGTCGCCGGGCTCGGCAACCAGTCAGCAGCCAAAATCTGGTGACGCCATCGGCTGCCCTAATGTAATAGGCTCAATAAGAATCAATGCCCCGTGGCGAGCAGCGACACCGGTGTCTTGGCTGGCGGCGCCACCTGGTGGACTAGTGTAATACAGAGCTTATAGTGAAACCTAAAGTCGGAGTAGTAAATGATCACCGATCATGTTCCCCAGAACACATTTTGAGGTTTCATTAAAAATGTTATGTACATAAGTGTTCGTCCTCTAACTGCCGCATTTTAAGTCAGATTTGGTCCAAATTTGGTACACACGTTGGTTGTTCACGTCGTTCGGACGAGTTCGTTAGTGAAAAAATTCAACAACCTGAAGCTCATTTGTTTGACAGGAAGTAAATATTTTTTGAGAATTTTCGTACGAGAATGAAACTTGTTCGGTGTTTTAACTAAAACAAGTAAATGTGTGCGGTCGTGGGACCCCCGTCAGGAACGACGTTCATCACGCCTTTTCTTCAATTCTTTTACCAGCCTTAGATACACACATAATTTTAATCTTTCAACTGCCGTTTATTATTCGATGTTTTTAATACAAATATTTACTGTTTCCTACGTTTAATGTTATTATAATAAAGGTGTAGAATTAATTATAACATCAAAGCTAAGATGGTAAACACAGTTAAATGTCCATTCATTGTGAATACATGCAATACTAAACATAAAATGTTTATTCTAGACTTAAAATAGACTTAACATTAGGCCTAGACTGATGAACCAACATTTTATGTTCATTGAATGTATTTCAGCGCTTGACGATAATGTCAGAACTACGCCGGACGGAACCAATTGTCTCTTAATTTAAATTGATGAACCAAAACACATATTTCTTGGATGTATTTACATTCATTGCCATAGCAACCAATTAATAACACTTTTTTTCGTTACGCATTACTTTTTCTATTTGTTAACTCCTACCGCAACCCGCGTTAAGGAACTTCGTTCCAAAAAAATGATATTATTCTGCACATTTTGTTTTTTACACGACCGTGTAGCTCGCTTGGTTCCCCCAAAATAGATCAAATCGTAAAATACCATAAAATTACCCGGTTCAAATACTCGTAGTATCTTCTGATTTGAGGTCCAACGGCCGAGTTTGTACGCTGCGACCGAAGCGAAGCAGTCCATCAAGGACGAGGCCTCAAAGACGGCTACAAATCTGGATTCGAAAGAAAAAAATAGTTTGAAATGATGTCAAACTTGCCAAAACTTGAAATCGCTTGCCAAAACTTATAAGCGATTAGAAGAGGGCCCCGCATCCTGCTCGCTTCGCTCGCCCGAGGTGAAGCAAACGCAAACAGATTACCACTTATGAAACAACGGTGTCAACAATTTATTTTATTGTAAAGGGTCTGTCACCCCCCCCCCCCGTTCACTCATTTGACGTTACTATTTTAAATTCGGTGTGTTATTATTGAAGTGTAAAATTTGCGGGTGAATCGGATTTTACCGTCACGCTCTAATATAACTACTACATATTTGTATATTGCAGAGTATATAGTTTACTTGGTAATACTTCTGAAATGGACACTGTGCTTCCTCATGTTGTAAATTGTGTTAAAACTGTTTACTTGGTAATACCTCTGAAATAGACATTGTGCTTCCTCATTCCGCAAGTTGTTTTAAAATAGTTTACTTGATACTACCTCTAAAACTGACATTGTGCTTCCTCATTTTGTATTTATTTTATTTCCAGTAAAACAGTTAATATTAATAAGTGCCAAATATTCAGTTCTCTACTTTTAAGAATGGATAACAATCAACATTTTGTTATATAGGTTGTTACTATATTTTCACCCCTTAGCAGCACGCGATGAAATGTTAATATATGATATTTTTTCTATGTGTCATGTAAGAAATAAATGTACAAATTTTCATCTGTCTAGCTTTTAAAAAAAATATAGCAATTAATGTTTATTGCTTTAGGGGTTGTTTCAACCATCAAAATTAATTCTAGCATAGTCAGGGATAGTGTATCTTTTATTAGTAAAACTATTTTTTCAATCAGTTCAGAGGTTCCTGAGGTTACCCCCTACATACAAACAAACGAATTTTACCTCTTTATAATATTACTAGGGGGGACCCCTGAGTGCTCCGCACGTCAACCCCGATGGAACTTTTTATACATATAATCATGTTATGTTTTCTTTATAATAAAGGTGCAGGATTAATAATAACCCCAAAACTAAGGGGGACACACGAATTGCCACAAATTTTGGGTCCATCTGAAACGCACGAACTGCCACAGTCATTAGAGGGGATTAGAAAGGGTCAACTCGCAAGATAAGAAACACACGAACTGCCACAAGGGTTCGGTCAGGTAGCGGCTCCAAGTGAGGGAAAAACGGGAATTATACTCCCTCGGTTACCCCCATCCCCCCACCCACATACTTGTCTTCTTTTCTGGTATTTTCGAAGGCATTAAACAGTCTTGTTACATACCTAAGAGTGGGAAGATGTCTCTTCCGAAATTTAGTGTGGTGTTGAGTGAAAGGGGTCAGGAGTGTTTGACTATTGATGGGTTTAGATTTGTTAAACAGTATGTTTATAATTGTTCTAGGTTAGGTTAGGTTAGGTTAGGTTAGGTTTATTAACTTCGTGCTATGTTAATAACAGTTATTTTTAAAGGATTCTTGATACTAGAAACTATTAAATGCAATATTGATTGGAAATAAAACGCTCCTGTTGCAATATTTTTTTGTCTCGATGCTGAGCTATCACTTCTTTGACTTCTTGAGGCCGATTGAAAACAATGGTTATTACTCACAGCCTTAGCCGTTTTTCCCTGACTTATGTTTGAAATATAAGTAATGTGCAGGAATATCATCGAGGGATAACCGCGGAAGTATAATTCCCGTTTTTCCCTCACTTGTAGCCGCTACCTGACCGAACCATTGTGGCAGTTCGTGTGTTTCTTATCTTGCGAAATGACCCTTTCTAATCCCCTCTAATGACTGTGGCAGTTCGAGTGCAGCCAAACTAAGATGATAAATAATGTTAAATGTTCAAATCAAATTATTTCGTATGTTTTATAACAGCAGTTTTAATAAAGGTTAAAACAACCAGCAAGACTCGGGTCTACACTTTAACAAAAACCTAACCTTAAAGTTAGAAATAATTGCTTCAAAGTTTGAAATCAGCTGTTAATGGAAATATTGGAGCAAACAGCTGTTTTATCTGTTATTTTATTCAATTAGTTACTATGGTAATTATTGTAAATACATTCAAGAAATATGTGTTGGTGCATCAGTGTAGGCCCAACTAAATAATTATTTCCGACTAAATTTAAAAATATTACAAACGTTTTTATCAAAATGAATTATAGCCTATGTTACTCAGGGATAGTGAAGATTTATTAGTAAAACTATTTTTTCAATCGGTTCAGCAGTTCCAGAGATTACCCCCTACATACAAACAAACAAACAAATTAGTATAGATTAGGAGTTTTCCCAAAATCGATGCTTTTAACCCACTGTGCGCCGTACAAGTTGAGTCAATACACAATGTCCAAAGATCGGGTTTTAGATTGAGATCATAAATACGGAGTTTATGAGACGAAAGTCTGCGCTCCGCCCGCATAGTTTATTGTTTTACTAAATGTATTAACAATTCATGGTGTGCTCATGTACAAGCTCTCCCACGTACACGCGAATACAACATATGTTACACGCGAGAACTTGTGCACATGATATTGTTGAATTTAAACACAACTGTACTATTTTATATTGTCTAAACCAAATTGTAACAATACAGAGAGTCACAAATTATACAGGACCGGATTGTACACGTTCAAATAAATGACAAATGTTCAGTAACGTTTTTGTCGAATCCGTGTGTGGGTTAATATTTCACCTATACAGCCAAATTGGCTTCCCAAATTTTAAAAGTTTTCTTGGGAAGATTAAAAATATCCCTGGACTCTTTTTGCCAAAATTGGACTCCTTTTGGACTCCTTAACACGTCCACTGCTACGAAAATTTTGTATTTCCTATGCTAGGAGCTAACCTTTTATTTTTTAGATTTTGAGTCTAAATAAGTAGAAATTACTTTATTTTTTTATTTTTGAACCTTTCTACGTAATAATCACTAATATTTTAAAGTGGACGCACATGTGCGTCCATAGCACATAGGCTCAAAATTGGCGAGCGAAGCACGCAATGCTCTGTGTATTGAAAATTCTCCCAGTACGAGGGTTGGTGCGCAATGCACTGTGCGTCGGCCGCTTCTCCATAGTGCTCAGTGTCAAGCTTACATGTGTGTCCTCAGCAGTGAACGTGTTAAGAACCCATACCACGGTCTAGCCCCCCCCCCCCCCCCCCCCCGCCCTAGAAAATAACATATGTGTGCCCATGAGCACTGTATTCCAAAAAATTATTCTATACCCCCTGGATAGGAGACAGCCCCCCTCTTCGAAAACCGGCTGGATCCGCCCATGCCCCCGACTAACGGCCGTTCAAACAAATAAGTGATCGATCGAACGGACTTTTAAAATCCCCATGAGCAATCACACTTTCCATTGGAGTGAAACGCTTTTAAACAAAGATAAATGAGTTAGGGACACCTGTAGGGAGGGCGGACTTTAGTTCCGGCACAGGAAGTAGGTTGCGGAAATCCGGGGTAAAGCACACGCCATGAGGTTCATATTGTCATTACCATTCAAATTCTACTAGTCAAATCAAGAGGGCGAGTGTGTACAAGGAGATTGACCCCTCGGTATATGATGCATTTAATGCTTTCTTATTAGGTGACTAGCTGACCCGTACGGAGTTGCCCGTGGTGGTTGGTATTTTCAGTCTTTTTAACGTAATTCTTTTTAAGTGTTCAGTCAGTGAGTGGTATTT
>JAGFPH010000480.1:159748-177733 GCA_018207615.1 Philaenus spumarius
GATGACGTAATATGCACCGACTTCCGACTCCTGGGTTGTTGCACCGAGTTGTGACTACGCCATCTTGTTTTTGATGACGTAATATGCACCGACTTCCGACTCCTGTGTCGTTGCTCCGAGTTGTGACGACGCCATCTTATTTTTGATGACGTGATATGCACCGACTTCCGACTCCTGGGTTGTTGCACTTAGTTGTGACGATGCCATCTTGATATGTACGTAATATGTACCGACTTCCGACTGGGTTTTTTGCACCGAGTTGCGACAGATGACGACGCCTGCATTGTTCCGCTCGCAGCGACAAACTCGCTTTGCGAGTTCGGACCTCGACCTTGCGGCCTTGGGTTAAAGACCGTTTCTCTTCGCTCGCAGCGTCCGTCCAGAAACGGAAGATGCGGCCGCGGTAAAATCCCCCACGTGGATTTGAAACGTGTCCGTTTATGGTATTTTACTTTTTTAACGATTTTTGGGGAACCAAGCGAGTAATAACATAGATCATGAATAATAAAATAGATTTTGTATTCATACGGCGGCGTAAAAAAGGTTGTCGGGAAAATATTGCATGATCGCGCCGCGGGGTAGCGAGCGCTACGGAGAAATCATGCAAGACATAGGTGCTACACACGGGCTTCCGTCGTTTCACCCATAGGTCGCTCCACTATCGTCGAATTTCCAGTGGATTGAAATATTGCATTGGATCGGAGTTCTATTAGGTTATCCAAATACAATGGTAATAAGGACATGTAAAACCCCAAAACGTGCAGAATAATCTTATATATCAAAATGTTTACATAAAACCCACGAAAAGTTTCATTCTACGAACAATCTAAAAACAAATTTACCACAAGTCAAAAGAAATAATTCCTTTTCTTGGACTATTTTGGCTAACGATCACGTCCCTCGTTCGACTTATAAAGCCAACGTGTGTACCGAATTTGTACCAAATCGGACGTAAAATGTGGACGTTACAGTGCGAACACATATATACAGTGTTTAATGACACCCCAAAAAGTGTTCTGGGAACCACGATCGGTGCTCATTGACCGCTTCCGACCTTAGATCTCACCATAAGCGTCACTGCAATAGCTCATCTTACTTATGTAAATTCGCCGACAAGTTTGTGGGTCGAATCAAAAGGGGTTTTATGTTAGCCTTACCCAAGACCTAGGCGCCCATAGCTCAAAGTATGGCAATTTATTTTGTATTGAAAATACTCTCAGTACGGGGGTTGGCGTGCGAAGCACGCAATGCAATGTGTATTGAAAATATTCCCAGTATGTGGTTTGGCGTGCGAAGCACGCAATGCATTGTGCATGGAGAATATTCCCAGCACGGGGATTGGCGTGCAAAGCACGCATTGCAAATTGTATTGAAAATATTCCCAGTACGGAGGTTGACGTGCGAAGCACGCAATGCATTTGTGTATCGAAAACACTTCCAGTATGGGGGTTGGCGTGCGAAGCACGCAATGTATTTTGTATTGAAAATACTCCCAATACGGAGGTTGGCGTGCGAAGCACGCAATGCCTTGTGTATCGAAAACACTTCCAGTATGGGGGTTGGAGTGCGAATCACGCAATGCAATGTGTATTGAAAATACTCCTAATACGGGGGTTGGCGTGCGAAGCACGCAATGTAATGTGTATTGAAAATATTCCCAGCACAGGGGTTGGCGTGCGAAGCACGCAATGCATTCTGTATTGAAAATACTCCCAGTACAGATGTTGGCGTGCGAAGCACGCAATGTATCTTGTATTGAAAATACTCCCAGTACGAGGGTTGGCGTGCGAAGCACGCAATGCATTGTATATTGAAAATACTCCCAAATACGGGGTTTGGCGTGCAAAGCACGCAATGTATTGTGTATTGAAAATACTCCCATAATACAGGGGTTGGCGTGCAATCCACTGTGCGTCGGCCGTTTCTCATAGTGTCCAGTGTCAAGCTCACATGTGCGTCCTTAGCAGTGAACGTGTTACGCCTCATACCCATTTTACCAGAGGAAGTATTCAAAAGGGTCACTCAACTTTGGCCGATCTTGTACACCTTATATTATTAAAATTATTACCATGGGATACAGATTTAATTGCTTACTGTACAGACTATATTATTAGCGAACTTTCGTAGGAAAGATGAGCTATTGAAGTGACCCTTATGGTGAGACGCAAGGTCGGGAGTAGTGAGTGAGCACCGGTCATGGTCCCCAGAACACGAGTCGTTGAAAACTGTAAACTCTATAAAACGGACTCTTAACGGCCGCATTGTAAGTCCGATTTGGTACACACTTAGGTTGTTTACGTCGCTCGGACGAGTTCATTAGCCAAAATAATCCAACAAACGCAAGTACTTTTTTTACCCGAAGTAACCGTTATTTGAGACTTAATTAATAAAATAATAAGTCTCGGGCGAAAATGAAAATTGTTTAGGGTTGTATCTAAAACAACAAATGTAGGATATTATTCTGCACATATTGATTTTTTTACACGACCTTATAGCTCGTTTGGTTTTCCAAAATCTATCGAAACATAAAAAATATCATAAAAGTACGCGGTTCAAATCAACGCGGGGATTTTGTACTGTGCGAGCGAAGCGAAGCTGTCCATAACCAGATGCCGCAAGGTCGAGGTGCAAACTCGCAAATCGAATTTTTCCATGCGAGTGGTCGAAGAAAAGCGTTACAACTCACGTCAGCGGTTCTGCTGTGAGAATTATTTAAGTGTGATACCATTAGGAAGTCTCTTTTCATGATATTCTTATATACGCACTCTCCTCTGCCCCTTCAATACTAACAATATGCATCCTTCATGTCACCCTCCCCCCCCCCGCAAGACTCATCCAGAATAATTCTACTTTCAAGTGAGGGGAGTCCATCGTTCATATTGCCACTTCACTGCCATCAATTAGATTGGATTCTCTGCATATAATCCATATTTAGATACACTTGTAATTCTATTGTAAGCATTTAGTTGTCAAACAGACAGTTTGACGGGACTAGTTATAATTTCTTTAATGTGTAGGAAACAGTGTTCGCTCTTTTTACAAGAAGGCCAAAGGTTGGACTGTTTTAACCCCTCGCATTTCATTATAAGGGCGCCACAAGTCGTTTGCACATTAGTGTGTTAAAATGTTACAAAAGATGTCTCATATAAACTTAAATTGATCAAAAAGTAAATAAAATAATCCATCACATTTACATCCTAACTTCGCTTGCAGATGTGATTAAAGAAAGGACTATCGGGTGAATATCGTGCCTTACCATTAAAGAAATAGATTTTAGATAAAAGTTCCATGGCCCAAAAACCCAAAGTGAGTTTCGCCCAAATCGATCTATGTATCCCATTTCATCCAACGTAAATTATTTGCTATGCACCAATAAACGCTAAAAATCCCGTTTTCCGCCAGTTTGTTACGCATAACTCCCGAACGAACATAAAAGTTACAGTTTTGGTTTTTAGATGTATTTAATGTCTATGAATACATTTCACATTATTGCATACTGTTTTCAAATAAAGTCACTTCCCCCCCCCTCCTTTAACTTTTGTGTTTGTTAAAACAAACAAATATCCTTTGGGGTACGATATTAATTTAACCCAAAGTATCTTTTGAAGGAATCGGAAATTTTGAGTGTCCCCTTAAAAGGGGGGGATTTTGGGGGCAACTCAAAATGTTTAAATGGGAAGTATGGTCATGTGATACCTCATTTTAAAGGTATATTTAAGACTAGGAAAATTACATAAAGAAAATTTAAATCGGACCACCCAAAACAAAATGGCGGCCCTAAACGTGAAATAAATCGACATAAAGTTGCTAATATCTCGAAAAGGAAGAGTTTTTAGAAAAAATTTCAAGAGACAAAAAATGTTTATTTCAAAGGGATTGGCCTAAAGAATTGCTTCCAAATCGATTTTGTAAATTTTATTTTTATTCCTCCATTTTAACAAAATTTTCTAAGGAAAGTTCATCACGCCTTTTCTTTGATTCTTTTACCAGCCTTAACGGCAACATACACACATAATATTATCTTTCAATTGCCGTTTATTATTAATATTTTTTTAGGCCTATACAAATATTTACTGCTCCATACGTTTAATGTTATTATAATAAAAAGGTGTAGAATTTATTATAACATCAAAACTAACATTTTAAACACAGTTAAATGTCCATTCATTGTAAATTCATTCAATAAACATAAAATGTTGGTTCATCAGTCTAGGTCCAACCTAAAATCATTGTGTGTATGTTTAATTTATTTTGCCTGGCTTACGGCAACGTACATACAATAATTTTAGGTTAGGCCTAGACTGGTGAACGAACATTTTATGTTTATTGAATGTGTTTCAGCGCTTGACGAAACATCTGAACTACGCCGGGCGGAACCGATCGCCTCTTAACATGTGAAACAAAACACATGTTTCTTGAATGTATTTACATCCATTTCCATAGCAACCAATTTGATAACGCTTTTTCGTTACTCGTATTTTATATTTGTCATTGCCATAGCAACCAATTAAGAACTCTTTTTTCGTTACGAATTACATTTTCTATTTGTTAACTCCTACCGCAACCCGCGTTAAGGAACTTCGTTCCAAAAATAATGGGCATGCTTATGGTAAATGTGACGTTATAATCTTAGAATGTACAGCAGTGCCTTAAATTCACAATCTTCCTAAAACAGCAAGCTAGACCGCCTGCGAGAAGACACTAGGCCGTGGAACGGTGAATCCTTATCTTATCTCTGGTTTTTACCTGACGCTGAAAGAAATAAAATATATCAAACACAACAGACTTATCAGTATTCGGCGAGGTAACATATGTTAAACAAAAAATTGTAGAATTAATTATACTTCAATTAAAACAATATTGTTAAGAGTAGGCGATAATATTTTCACGGTCAAAACTGCAGCTTATAAACGTCGCAGGAGCAGAGCGAAGGCAAGAAGTAAAGAAAGGGTATTATCATCCTTACTAATTTGAGTTAGTTAGGCCTACATTTTTGTGTTCAGTTGTGAAAAACAGATATTTTGATATTGTTCACTGAAATACGGTACCCTATCATAAAATACATATTTTTAGGGTACAAATTTCGGATCTTTAAATTTATAATACAATAATTTCATTATAGTAAATAATAAAGTTGGCATAATTGTAATACTAATAGGTGTTTGAATTATGATGTAGTAAAACTTTTTCGTTGTTTGTTTTGCTATTACCTTTGATTATGGCTATTACCTAACCTAAATACTGTTGGTTGTGAAGAATAATTGCCTGATTCTAAATTTGCCAATTTGGTTGCTGTGGTAATAAATCTTAACGCTTTCAAGAAACTAGTGTTGGTTCAGTATACGCCTAACCTAAAACTGTGTTAATCTTATGATCCAAATCAGCTGTTTTTTTAAATAATAATACTATTTGAATTATTATACAGTAAGCCTTTTTCGTTTAGGTTTGTTTTTATTTTGTTAATGAATGTAAATAAACCACAACTAGAATTGTGTCGCTATAGTAAAATTCACCTCAGAGTGAGGCGGAAGTTCAAGCCTACCGAGGGTCAGCACGGTCGACTGGTTTCCGCTCTACTCCGACCTGAATTTTAATTTTTTATAGTAGCGTTATGCAAACTTTTTTTATAACAAAAAAATATAAAAATAAATCACATAACGTTGTGTATCACGATCGTCTGTTTATTTTGATACCAAATTTGAAGTAAATCGGTAAATGTTGAGTAATTAAATGGCATAGCTTTTAATGTAACTAAGAACTATTGAAGGTGTTTTTAATTACTCAACATTTACCGATTTACTTTAAATTTGGTATCAAAATAAACTGACGACCGCGATACACATCGTTATGTGATTTATTTTTATATTGTCTTGTTATAAAAAAAGTTTGCATAACGCTACTATAAAAAACTAAAATTCAGGTAGGAGTGGAGCGGAAACCAGTCGACCGTGCTGACCCTCGGTAGGCTTGAACTTCCGCCTCACTCTGAGTTGAATTTTACTATAAGCTTTTGATTAAAATCAGCTGTTTGATCTGATATAGGGATTGGAGTGAACCCTCTTATTTTAATCATTTTTAGCTAATTTCCATAAGAAAAATGAGTTATTGCAGTGGCCTTTATGGCAAGACATAAGGTCGGGAGTAGCAAATGAGCACCGATCATAGTCCCCAGAACACGTTTTGGGGTGTCATTAAAAATCATATATATGTAGGCCTATATATGTGTTCGCACTCTAGCGGCCGCATTTTAAGTCCGATTTGGTTCAAATTTGGTACACATGTTGGGTGTCTACGTCGCTCGGACGAGTTCGTTAGCCAAAAAAATCCAACAATCGGAAGCACGTTTTTGACCGGAAGTAAATATTTTTTGAGATTTTGCCTACGAGAATGAATTTGCTTTTGAGTTTTTTCTAAACAAACATAAATGTAGGATGTTTTACGCGACCTTATAGCTCGCTTGGTTCCCCCAAAATCGATCAAAACGTAAAATACCATAGAAGCACCCGGTTCAAAGCCATGGGGTGGATTCTACCGCGGGGTTGGCGTGCGAAGCACGCAATGCATTGTGTATTGAAGATACTCCCAATACGGGGATTGGCGTGCGAAGCACGCAATGTTTTGTATGTTGAAGATACTCCCAATATTCGGAATGGCGTGCGAACCATTTTGCAGCTATTCAGCACCATCGTGAATAGACCTATTTCCCAAATTGTTGGTTGAAACCCTAAAACATAGGCCTATAAACTTAATTTTGGAAATTTGTTCAACTCACGTCAGCGGTTCAGCTGCGTGGTCGAATTATTACCCTTACAACCGATATTTTACAAAATCCTTTTTTAGTGCGCTCCTACACAGTGGTAGAAGGCTCTAGCTATCATAGTTTTGATTGTACGTATATTATTAATCAGTCAGTCAGGAAGTCTTCTTTTATCAATATAGATTTATTATATTTTTCGTAAAACCTGTGTTTTTTTACAGTACCGAAGCTGCAGAGACATAACCCAAATCATTTCCATTTGCTGTCTATATTTTAGTTTACGATAGGTTTCGTTCGATTGTAATTTCGATAAGATTGGCAGCCTATTTGTTACCAAAGCTGGCATTCACCGGTGCTATAGTGCGATAGTACTTTATGCACTTTGTGAGTTATGAGACGCTTCCACTTTGGTATAAACAAACATACAAGAGCAAATCTGAATATAAGATGGAAGATCAAACCGTTTCTTTGCCTAAACAATATAAATTTCATTATCTTCTCATTCTAAAATAGATGATAGTAAAACCTGCTTCTTTTACTGTTCAGGTGAAAATTATTATGCAAGTAATGATAAATAATTCGACCATTCGACTGAATCGCTGACGTGAGTTGAGCGAATTTCAAAAATTAGGTTTATAGGCCTATGTTTTAGGGTTTCAACCAACAATTTGGGAAATAGGTCTATTCACGACGGTGCTGAATAGCTGCAAAATGGTTCGCACGCCATTCCGCATATTGGAAGTATCTTCAACACACAATGCATTGATTAGGACAGAGGCACTTGGTAGTGTGATAGGGGTGCGGTTGCCTAGATTATGACGCACGCGCAGTAGGGCCAGGTTTTTTGTGTGAATGACAGGATTTTCGTATATAATAGAGCGATATAAACCTAAGTGATTAAATTTTCCGAGTAGGTTGCTGTAGCAATAAATGCAAACGCTTTCAAGAATTGTGTTGGTTCAGTAACACCTAAAATTCCGTTAACTTTTTATCCAAATCAGCTGTTTTATTTATAACTAGGATTAATAATAACCCCAAAACTAAATGGTAAATAATGTTAAAATGTCCAAATCAAATTATTTCGGATCTTATAGCAGCATTTACGATGAAGGTTAAAAGAACCAGCAAGGCACTGACAGGTCTACACTTTAATAAAAAAACCTAACCTAAAAGTTAGAAATACAAATAATTGCTTCAATGTTTGAAATCAGGTGTTAATGGAAATATTGTAGCAAACAGCTGATTATTGTTATTATTATAGTCAATAGACATATTTAATGGCGCTCACATTTTTGTTAAATATTTAGTGTACTTTTTGTTGTTTCTATGTTCAATAGATATGCTGCTGTTTAAAACAAAAGTTTATACAAACTTGCTTGTATTCGAATGTAATTTTGTGTACAAATTTCAAAGTAATCGGCGAAGAACTTTCGTAGATTTGAAATTTTGAACAAACGAAAATTACATTTATGTAACAACGTGTTTGAATTGTAATTAAGCCTTTTCCGTTGATTCGTTTTTGTTAGCTTTAATTTTGTTAAAGTAAACAACAACAAAATGCTGTTGGTTGTGAAGAATAACAAAATGGTTCTAAATTTGATAAGTTGGCTGCTATGTTAATGAGGTAATGAAAGTAAATCAATTCAGCAAACATGCATTGCTAGGCTTTAGATTTGAATCAGAAGTTCTATCTGATATAAGGCTGCAAAACTCGGATTTTTTCCCTAATGTTTTTAAATAGGGACTCGAAATATTTCAGTGGTAAAAAGTATTAGTTTTTGAAGTATATTGCGCAAATGAAAGATTCGTCAAAATTGGTTCAGCTATTTTCAAAGAACCAGACAAGACACACAAAATATTAAAAAAAATACTTGTTTAGGTTTTGGTTACATGTGAATAACCGCATGAACTTAGAAACTAGGATTTTTTTGAAATCACAGGCATATACGTTTCAATTTTATTTATGTACAGATACAAAATTTTAAGGACAATTTGTGTTGCGCAATAGCATATTTCATCACTAGGGCCGAAAGTGACGCTTTTCCATAAGAGCTCAAGTTTAACGACCGAGGCGAAGCCGAAATTTCTAAACCTATCGTTTCTCAGTAACATTTCTGAAGTACAATGACAACATAGTTTACGTTTACAGCACTAACTAAAATTGAGATCAGCTGAATTTAATATCAATAGCGGTACAAACAAAAACCTTAATTCTATGAATTTATAAGCGTTGATGTTTTTAAAGAAAAGTTTATCTTGTCTTCGCCGTTTCATTCTGTCCTTACGTTACCGCTAAATTGCATTGTTTAAGTTCACTAAATCGATTAGAACAGCTGATATCAAATCATCGAGTAATATTAAGAGACACAATACACTACTACTGGTACATAAATAAACGTACTGATGTATTTTTACTTTCTCCCCCTATACCATAGTATATGGAGAAAGTATTGTATTCGTCAAAATTTTCGAGTTTGAGTTTTTGGTGGAAATATCCGTTTTGGGTCCCCCTGAACCTAAAAAAGTGGTTTTCGGAGTGATGTCTGTGTGTGTGTCTGTATGTGTGTCTGTGTGTCTGTGTGGATGTTATCAGACCTAGAGCCTAAACCAGTCGTCCGATTTTGATGAAATTTGGTATGGTGGTACTAATCCACGGTATCTCCAGGCGTTTTTTTCATTTTTGTGAATTTTTTATTTTTAAGGGTAATTTTCCCATAAAAACCCTTAAAATAACGGAAAAATCAACTTTTCTCAAAAACGGCTATAACGATTTTGATTAAAATTTTATAGTTTATTAGGGACCTGTAGTACTATAAACTGTAAAATTTTAATCAAAATCGTTCGAGCCGTTTTTGAGAAAAGTTGGTTTTTCCGTTATTTTATGGATTTTTATGGGAAAACAACTTTAATACAAAATCACCTCTCCTACCCCACCCTACAAGTCACCGTGACGTTTAATAATTTAAATATGTTTGTGAGAAAGTATGTGCCAGTTCCTGGTACCGTTTATTTTAAATAATAAGTTAAAAGTTTATTTATTTAATACTTGTAAATAGTATCAATATGCAGTTTTTATTGTTACTAACGTTTGTTTCTTTGTTAAAATCGTTATTGTATCTAATAAATGAATAAAAGACGACATTTCACATCATAATTATTAGCCTATTGATAGCGATACTGGTGTTATAATTTATAACTAATTTAGAGATCAGCAAAAATCTCCAGCTGATTTTGCCGATCTAGACCGAGAAAACGCTATTTCCGATACTCACAGCTGATACTGAAAGCGACTACGTTCGATACGGTGTGTTGAAAAGTATTTTACAAATGAATTCGTAAATCACCCGACGAAAAGTTTACCGTGCCTATCAAGTTCCCACATGTACGGGAGGGGGGGGGGGCAGAAATTTGAGAATATTGTTCGGGAAGTGCTCAGTTCCGGTCTCTATCGCTTCCGGGAACGTCTGCCCCCTGGAATCCCTTTGTTTAAATTTACGTTCAATAGACACACACCAATTAACCTACAAGAGTTCATGGTTCCGCCTATAAGGGAAGTCCGGGGCACAACTACGATACAAATGCGAAATTATTGTGAGCAGACGTAGGCCATTAAAGCTACAAGTTAATTTGGACTTTTAGTCTAGTTAAAAATTGATATATAATTCATAAGTAATTACACTTATAATTTAAAGTAGTAATTAATTGATATAGAATTTATAAGTAGGCTAAATATATATTTAACTAGGGGAGACCCTTGCGTGCTCCGCACGCCAACCACCAATGGAACCTTCTAAAAACATACGTTATGTTTTATTTCTAATAAAGGTGTAGGATTAATTAATAATAACCTCAAAACTAAGGTAAATAATGTCAAATGTCCGAACCAAATTATTTCTTATATTTTATAACAGCAGTTATAATAATGGTCAAAAGAACCAGCAAGGCTCAGGTCTACACTTTTAAACCCTAACCTAAAATCTAGAAATACAAAAATAACTAATTGCTTCAAATTTTGAAATCAGCTTTTAATGGAAATATTGGAGCAAACTGCTATATTATCTGTTATTTTATGCTATGGTAATAAATTTAAATACATTTTGTGTTGGTTTATCATTCTATCATTCTAGGCCTAACCTAAGAATTTTTCCGGCTAAAATTACAAATATTGAAATAAAAAAGGTTTTTATCGAAATGAATTATGGCCTATGTTACTCAGGGATAGTGTAGCTTTTTATTAGTAAAACTATTTTTTCAATCGGTTCAGTAGTGCCAGGTATTACCTCCTACATACAAACAAACGAACAAAAAAAAAAACTTGAGACCTCTTTATAATATTAGTATAGATAAAAGGTCAGATCCTAGCATAGAAAATACGAAATTTGCGTAGCAAAGAACGTGTTAAACATTCGATCTGTAAAGAGACAGTGTGCAGGTAATTCGTTCAAGAAAGATAACGTCATAACGTTACAGATTCATTTTTAATCCTTTTATTTATCTTTATTGGTGATATGATCGCATCAATTATCAAATTTAAATTATTGTTTGCTACTCTCATTTCACAAGATTTGAGAAAGTGAATGAACAAATTATTAGTTTTAATACATGACTATAGCACACAATAGACTTGGACACTTTCTCTAAACTGTATGTTGAAGACGTTTTAGAATATTATAAGGCTTTTTTATGAAGGTTACTAGAAAAGAAACCTTAAAGGAAATCTGAGATTCTGTGATTTGTTAAGTTGTGTTATATCAATATCATATGTTGCTTCGGGATGTGGCCTAATTTTATGTAGAAATGTGGTTATATTATTTTATGGAATACTTACAATGATTAATAAACTCTGAGTCTCTGTACTATATTGTGTTAGTTTGAACAATTTTGATTTATTGAATTTATTCATAATGTCTAAACAAATTTCAACTTAAAGTTTTCTTACTAATATTTACTAATTTATTTTGATAAGTTTTTTAATCATTGCCATTGTTACCAAAGTCTACTCTTTGGAATTAATTTATTGTTTGGTTCATTTTGTTTTGTTTTTCTGAACTATCTTCAGGTTTGTTTAAAATATTTTCTAGAAATAAAGTAATGTATTTTTTGTATATTTAGGGATTACACAAAACATACACATTACAAACTTAATTCTTCTCTCAATTTGTCAGACAAATCGTCGACCTATTAAAATATGAGTAAATTCAGATTTTCTATAGTTTTTAGTTAATGTTTTTTTAGTTAATATTTTCCACGAATATAAAAAACTGAAATTTTACAAACTAGCCTACTTCCTCCATGTTTTCACTATTACTCTACTTGGAGTGCCAAAAAACCTGATAGTCGAAGCCTGACCAAAACGGATGTTAAATGTCATTTCCCCCCCCCCCCCCCCGCCACTCTTGTGCTTTACACCGAGTCGACAATTTCCAGTGGAACAATGACACATTATTTATCAAAACCTTTGATCGTTCACGCACCTCTACTGCGCAGAATCCATCGATGGCATGAATCGCGAAATTGGGTCAGATGCGGTGAATAGATACTTTTATTTAATTATTGACAACAATCAAAGTTTAGTGAGATCAAGGGAAACGCTGCAAAATTACACCATTTTATACTAGTAATTAACCTCATGGAACAGTTTTTACACACCCAGACTCGTGTAAAGAATTCGACGTATCAACCATCACTTATTTATATAACCGAAGTTAGTTATTTACATGTATTATTATTCTAAGGTCGATGTTAATTTGCACTAGTGATGTGACAATCGAATAGTTTTACTAATTGAATAATTCCATCTTGCAGCTGAACCTCTGACGTGGTTGAGTTAATTTAAAAAATTAAGTTTATATATTTTAGGGTTTTTAATCAGCTATTTGGGAAATTGGTCTACTGAAGAAGCTGCTAAACAGCTGCCTGCGTGTACGAAATATATTAGTAGAATTTGTTTCCACCCAGGCCTCCAGCCACTGCTCAAATGTTGTTTCGTTCCGCTCGCAGCGGATAAACTAGCTATCGATTTTTAACTCGACCTTGCGGCCTCGGGTTATGGACTGTTTCGGATTTTTGAGACAAAATCACGAACAAGTTTAATTATTGCACGAATAATCTCGAAACATTGTTTTTTCCGGTCAAAACAAGTGCTTCTGGTTACTGGATTTGACGCTAATGAACTCGACTTAGAAAACCAAAGAGTGTTCTAAATTTAAACCAAATCGGACGAAAAATGCGGTCACTAGAATGAGAATACAATATATACATAATATGTATATTATATGTATACAATTTAATGACCCTAAAACGTGTTCTCGGTACCATGGTCGGTGCTCATGGACCACTAGGTCTCACCTTAATAGACACTGCAGTAGCTCATTTTTTCTATGGAAATTCTCTAATAAAGCCAAATTTTGTAAATCCGTTGTAAATTATCTGGACTACTAATTATATTAACATTTGAAATATTTTGCTTTGGGGTATTCTGCAAATTCGTGAAATTAGACTTTTACATCTATAAAATTCAATGTATGTCTGTCTGTTTGTACGTTTGTCTGTTTGTATGTTTGTCCTTTATGCGTTACCAAACCGTCCATCCGATTGCTTTGAAATTTTGCATAGTAACACAGGTTAACCCTGGGAAGGTTTTAGGCCATTTACCGAAGTCCAAGGACATTAGGGCTACGCCCCAGTGGCCCTCAAAGTTTCAATGTTAATCTTATGGAAGGTCAATCTTAAGGAAGAAGAAGAAAGATTTCTTTTGATTTTATCAGGGGCACAAAAAACAGCTGTTCGCATGAAAAGCTTAAAACAGCTGATTTTGATCAACAACTGATTTGGATCAAAAACTGAATATAATTTTAGGTTAGGCCTACAATGAACTAAAACACCAATTATTGGGCTAATTATTTAAGATATATAAAAGCCAAATACCACTCACTGACTGAACACTTAAAAAGAATACAATTACGTTAAAAAGACTGAAAATACCAACCATCACGGGCAACGCCGTACGGGTCAGCTAGTAGGGTATAAAGAAAAGATATGTTTAACAAATATTATAAATATTATGTTCAATATAAACATATGTTGTTTTTATATTGTTAATATATCATTTGATTACATTTTATATACTTTCTACATGCCATATATTTTTACATACGTGATTATATTTTATACTAGGGGAAACCCCTGCGTGCTCCGCACGCCAACCCCCAATGGAACCTTATAAAAACATATGGTATGTTTTATTTACAATAAAGGTGTAGGATTAATAATAACCTCAAAACTAAGATCGTAAATATTGTAAAATGTTCAAATTAAATTATTTTTTATATTTTATAACAGCAGTTATAATAATGGTTAAAAGAACCAGCAAGGCTCAGGACTACACTTTAAAACCCTAACCTAAAAGCTAGAAATACAAAAATAATTGCTTCAAATTTTGAAATCAGCTGTTAATGGAAATATTGGAGCATACAGCTATATTATCTGTTATTTTATTCAATTGGTTGCAACATGTGTTGGTTTATCATTCCAGACCTAACCTAAGAATTTTTCCGACAAAATTTACCTATATTGGAATAAAAAAAGATTTTTATCGAAATGAATTATAGCTTATGTTACTCAGGGATAGTGTAGCTTTTTATTAGTAAAACTATTTTCTCAATCGGTTCAGTAGTGCCAGAGATTACCCCCTGCATACAAACAAACAAACATAAAAAAAAAAAACTAACAAAAAAACAAACTTTACCGCTTTATAATATTAGTATAGATTCAGACATACTGTATTTACTCTTTATGTGTATATTTGTATTTTAGAAATGGTTATATTAATAACATGTACATGACCGTTTATCTATAGAGGTAGATTGAGAAATGATGTATAAAAAAAAACATTAAGGTTCTGCTCCAGCAAAAGAAAAAGCAACTGGAGACTCCAGCGCTTCACCATATAGCACTATCCAAACAGTGCAGTTTCTCGCAGCTGAGCGCTTTGACATTGCCTCGTTTAAACCATTTTATAAAAATATCTTTTGTAATTGCGTGGTGAGAAAAACTAAACATTCTTTATAAAATTGCGGATCCGATTTACTTTTAATCATCAATTTGTTATTGTGTAAGGGGAAGATTTTCAAACTTGGTACTTAAAAAATGTAGTATTACGATTGTGGTTGAAATAAGACCTTACAAACAAAATGAGAAAAAATAAATTAAATTAATGGTTTTGAAAATTTAACATTGATCTTACAGGATAAAAATCCAATATGGCTCCCACTGCAGCAGATCTTTAAAGTCAAATTTCGGACTTAACAGCTAATTAAAATAATAAGTTAAATTCAGATATTTCGATATTGGTATACAAAATATAGGCCTACAAAACTAATTAATTATTTGAATTTCTCCCAAAACAATGAAATAACTTCATGGCACTTCTATTCGATCGAGTAGTTATACATAACAGCGCAACAGTTATTCGAATAGCCCAACACGGCTTTGCACTCGGAGCTGTAGAAGAAAGTTGTGTAAGGGCAACTGCGCTGGACAGGCTGAAACACTTGGTACTCCGCTTAAAACAAAAATGCAACACTACAGTTCCTTAACTTTGCACCGTATTGATATTAGCCTATTAAAAGTGTTTTATTTGCGTGATTAATGTTATATATTTATGTCATAAAATAATATATACAATTTAAATTATTACCAAATTGATAAAAATATGACCGCATTATTATATAAGTTAAACGTAAATAGTAATAAGTAATTAGTAATAAGCATGTATACAGCTGAATTTTCTTATCCGGGAATAACTAGTATTAAATACTGGGAGTTTCCTATGCATTTTGTTCCATGTTCCGGAAACTGTACCAAAAATACCTTTGTACAGGGTATAGTAAATGTAATTGCCTTTCGAATGATTTAACTCACAAATTCTACTCGGGTTTATGAGTGGTAGAAATTGCGCAATTATTTTACATGGATAGTGAACAAAATCATTTGTCGGGATTTTCCTACGAATTTTGTTCCTTGTTCAGGGAACTGTACCTAACAAACCTTTGCATAGGATAATAGTAAATTTAATTCTTTCGAATGATATAACTCACATTGGATCAAAAAACAAAACAAAAAAGTATATCTGAAGAATCCTACTAGGACCCTTTCACCAAAATAATCTGCAATTTTGAAGCATATTTACTACCACTTATAAATCCGGGAATAAAACACATAGAAACGAAGTCCTACTCTCCTCCGATCAACCTTTATCAAGTTGGGTCGAATGTATAGCTCTTATTTTCTTCAAAAATTCGGCTAATAATTCGAATGGGCGCTGGACATCTGACGTGAGTTGAGCGAATTTACAAAATTAAGTTTATATGTTTTAATAATTATTAGACAATTACGTAAATAGAAAGCAAAAATACAAAATAATCTTTAATTAATGAAGTGCAGAAGTGTTGTACACAAGTTATATATTCTGAAGATCTTGAAAAAAAGTCGCTGTTAAATTTATCGATTCGACAAAACAACCTCCACGTCCACAAATAGCCGTCGCTATTAATTCTAATCGCATTTCTTTATTCCGTATTACAATAGTTAAACATTGGTGGAGCTATTGTTTATTAATTTATTCAAACACATTCTGTCTGTACCATTGTAGCTTAGATAGTCACTTATATTATATTTCATTAATATTGTTATATACTGCACAATATACTTTGCTAAATAGCATGTATAGCATAAAATAATAATAAAATTAATTAATTGACTCAGCAGATCCGCTGACATGGGTTGAGTGAATTTCCAATAATAAGTTATTATGTTTTAAGGCTTCAACGAGACTAGCTAATTAAAGCATAAGAAAACCATTTTTATAAAGTGAAATTTTGAAAGAATGTATCAGAATCAGCAAAACAAGACAAAATTAAAATAAAGAATAAGTACTTGACGAAATTTTCATATTTTAAAAGTTATTAGTGAAATTAGAAAAGTTTGTATCAATTGTAATACAGTAATAGCAGGCAGAGGAGATCTGAAAAGTACAAAGTTAAATTTACAAGATGGAACCGGAAAATTATTGTCGAAGATTGCAAGAGTTTGTCCGCGTCTCTCTGTTACTAGGGTAATTTAAAACAATGTTAAAATTTATAATTGTAAATTTTGTAAATAATTTTAGTTAGTTAGAAAGATAAGAAAAAAAACTAATTAGAATCAGAGTAATTAAATAATAAAAACAGAAAACTTTCAAATCAACTAAAAGGGAATATAATGATAAGATATTATTTTAAAATATATAACATGTTAGAAAATAGTTTTAGGTATTGTAATAGCGTGTGAGATGTGAGAAAAGTCAAAATGGGGGGGACAAAAAACCAAAATATGGAGCGCGAAGTTAGCCTTCAGAAAACAGACGATATCTGGAGAACCGACACAGCTACAGAAGATCCGAAATCATTTTCGTTCGTTTTTTAACAATCTGAAGAAGATAGAAAAAAGAAAAATTAAAATTTAATAAATTTCAAATTTTAACAAAAACTTTCGGAACGGATAACATGGTAAATAATGGGAGTACGACTTCAATTCAAAGAGCTACGTGAGCAGAAGGCCCAAAACTGGGCCAAGGAGAAAAGAGTTATGGCGGTTTCGGAAATTCAAAGCATAAACATAGAAATTTCAAGAACCGACAGGAATGGCTAAAGCCAACAAACTAGAGGTGGGCTCAGCAAGAGAGAGCGAAGCTACTATTCAGGAAGTCAAAGGTAGGAGTAATTATAGAAAATGAAAACAATGCAAGATAAATCAATTCGGCACTGATTTACAAATTTAAAAAAATAAAGGAGGTAATAGAAAATAAACGGTACCAGGAACTGACATATACTTTCTCACAAACATATTTAAATTATTAAACAGATTCACAGTGACTTCAAAATTGTAGGTGGAGTAGGAGAGGTGATTTAAAGTAGGAGATTAACTAATAAATATTATTATTATTATCTAGAGAGAAAACTATTCAATCGATTTCGAACAAATTTGCACCAAACACGTAAGTTAGGGCTGTATAGATGCACGAAAAAAGATTTTGAAAATTTTTGAAAAACAACCCCCTTTATGGCCAAAAAACCCTCCAAAATCAGTTATTATTATTATTATTAGCTAAACAAGAATTTTTAGAAAGATGCGGTTTTTTGCATATGGTAGGGTACGTTAAGGGCTACAAATAAGCCAAATTTTAACAA
>JAGFPH010000480.1:177743-188959 GCA_018207615.1 Philaenus spumarius
CTAAACGAGAATTTTTAGAAAGATGCGGGTTTTTGTATATGGTAGGGCACATTAAAGGCTACAAATAAGCCAAATTTTATCAAAATCGTTAGAGCCGTTTTTTTATAAAAAAATAATAACTGATTTTTTGGGGGTTTTTTGGCCAAAAAGGGGGTTGTTTTTCAAAATTGTTCAAAACCCTTTTTCGTGCATCTATACAGGCGTACTGGACATGTCTGGTGCAAATTTGGTTGAAATCGATCTAATAGTTTTCTCTCTAGCTTTGTATACATACAGACATACAGACATACAGACATACAGACAGACATTTTGTAAAAACCACTTTTTTGGACTCAGGGGGTCCCAAAACGGATATTTCCACAAAAATCTCAACATCGATTTTTTTTGCGATCACTATACTTTCTCTATACTATAGTATAGTGAGAAAGTAAAATTAATGAATATTTTAAACATAAACAGAAGAATTAAAATGGTCAAAATAGAATGTTCACCAATATTTTAACGAAGTAAATGTTTTAACTAAGAGGGGGGGCGAGAAACCCCTCATTTTATTCTTGAAAAAGTTGCTAAAATCATTTATAGAATTAATAAAATACCTTATATCACAAAGTCCTCTAATTATAAGAATTCAGGTAAGGCGAAAGTATTTTGTGATCATAACAAATACAGCACCACAGGGAACGACCTCGAGATCGGAGTTTATTATTGATTCTTAATTAAGAACTTGAAATTAAAAAACAATTTCCAATTCTTGTCATCACATCAACCTCTCAAAAAGGGTCATACGAGCAGGTACGAGTTGACCGAATTTCACAAAGGGTTTAAATTTGATTTTGAGGAGCGCGACACGCAAAAGCGTGGGCAAGCGGCGCGAGGAACGCCGAAACACACAGTAAGAAAGCGAGGAGAGGGAGGGGTTGCGCGTGGCGGTGTGTACCAAATGTGGGGGAAAAAACATATAGTTTGGTCGCCCATAAGATGGATGTTTCTTGGGGTTTGTTTAAATATTTGGGACTACTTTGTCAATATTTAACCTGCTTTAACTGTGGGTTTTGTAGTTTTAAAGACTCAACAGTTAGGTACAATATGTCAGTTTCTTACTTATTTGTATACAACGTGTCCAAACATTTATTTGGTTGTTTGATTTGTTAATGATACTATAGTTTAGCCAGGACTTATTATTTATGTACAAATAAAACCCCAGTAATTGGGGATTTAACTTGTTGGAGTTGCTCTTGCAATAAATCTATTCTATTCGTGCTCCGAGAGACTGGACAGTATATACAATACAATTATAGAGCCAACCTGTTTCTCCTATACAAGTTGAATTCAAATTTCTGCAGTTTTTAATGGAAACCGAAATAATGTTTCTACAAATTACCAAACGTGTCTCCCTTACCTGGTTGTACATTGCCTCTGGGTTTAGCTCCTAAAATTGCGAGATTAACGTTAGCTTTCCTTCCATCGATGATAGGGTTCGGGTCCTTGCAAGCCCTTTCCGCTGCTGGCCTGTCCCCCATTATTACCTGAAAGTAAAAACAACACAATGATTAGTATACATTTTGTATTACGAACACTCTGTGTGTTGTTGAACAATATGGTTTTTGAAAGTTGTAAAAACGCCTACACAAAGATCTATTAAAACATTTTGTTATACTTCATTAATGTTCTGAAACTAACTACCGTACTACATCTTACAACTTTGTTTTAAAACAAAAAGTTATCCAACTCTTGGCATAGTGTAAACGCACTTTTAAACGATGCAAGTAACTTTTGCAAATGTCAAAGCAACTGCAATTATTTCAAAATAATGTTGCCCTAAAGTATTAGTTTTATGAAAGTTCCAGCTCGGGGGGTTGCTCTTCTCCCTTAGGTTAGCTGCAACGACCCCTTCTGCAACGTCACCCACAATACAACCCCTTTCTGCTAAGCTAGGGGAGTTCGCTATCTGCTTAATATAGGTTTCTCTTGGGAAACTCGGCTCAACTGAAGTAATGAAATCTTTCTAAAATTCGCAAACACTACCTACTGCAATAATACTGAATAGAAGCACTGTATTAAACACTAGAATATTTAGTAAATTATTAGAAAACGCGTTTGAAGCAGTTTTCAGTTAAAATTGAATTTGTGTTTACCGTTTCAGTCGATGGCTTTCTGGTTCTGTCTAGGAAAGTATCGAATTATGACATGTCCGCGGTTATTTCAATTACTACCTAATTAATTAAATCAGGGTGAATAAATTGCTCCCGAAGCGATAAGAGCGCGAGGTTTTAATTAACTGCCGTGGTGTTGATTTGAGTTATCGGATGAAAGCGAAAGGGGAAATGCCCGCCCTTCTTCTGAACAAAGATTGACTATAGCGTCCGAATATTTACCGGAGAAAAGATAATTTCGCATAAAATGAATCGATGCATTGTAACTTAGTTTTGAATAGAAATTCCTTCAGTTTTAAGTACAAAACGGTGTTACTCTACTAAAGAATTTGCTGTTGAATAAATATTTCTGTAAAATTCATAGACTATTGAAATAAGTCTAAAAGTTCGATCGCGCATCTGAACAGCTGACGTAGTTTGGCGAATTTATACAAAAATTAAATTTATATGTTTTGCGATTTAAAAAAACAATTTGGGAAATTAGTCTACTCACGAAGTATATTGGTAGAATTTGTTTGTACTTAAGCCACCAACTTCGACTCGCGCGCTGCTTCGTTTCACTCGCAGCGGAAAAATTCGCTTTCCGAGTTTACACCTCGACCTTGCGGCCTCGGGTTATGAGCTTCGCTTCGCTCGCAGCTTACAAACTGGGCCGTCGGCCTCGCATCAGAAGATGCCCCCACGTGGATTTGAACCGGGTATCTTTTGTGGTATTTTAATTTTTGATCGATTTCGGAGGAACCAATCGAGCTATAAGGTCGTGTAGGAAACCAAATGTGTATTCCTTTAGATAAAACCCAAAAAACGTTCATTTTAATAGGAAAAATCTGAAAAAATTTTACTTCCTGTCAAAAAAACGTACTTCCTGACCTTAAAGGTCTGCTGTAGTGGCCTTGGATTTTTATCCCACAAGAGCAATATTAAAGCCTGAACCATTTATTTCGTTTATTTGTTATCATCAAATTGTTTCCAAGGTCTTATTTTAAGCACAGTCACAATACGCATCCGTTTTGCGTTTCACGTTATTTTTTAAATTTTTTTAATTTATCACGTAATTAACATTTTTGAAGTACCAAGTTTGAACTTTTTTTTCACACAATAAAAAATGTATAATTGAAAGTGAAACGCAAGCCGGATCCGCAATTTTATAAAGAATATTCTGGGTTTTTTTTTCAGCACTCAATTACAAAAGATGGATTTATAAAATGGTTTTAAATGAGGCAATGTCAAAGCGCTTAGGTTGTTTAGATACGGCTATACAGAGAAGCGCTGGCGTTTCCGGTTCTTTCTCATTTACTGGAGAAGACCCTCAATTCACTGGAGTAGCTCATTTTCCTGTCGAAGCTAATAACATGAGATAGTTGGGTGTTTCTTAGTTAAGGCTCTGTTGCAACATGGTTTTAAAGAGTGGAGTTGAAGTTAAGCATTTAGAGTTTTGTCGTTATTTGTTTCGTTTAAAAATGGCGGTTTAAAAAAAATTACTGGTTTTTGGGGGTGTATTGGCCAAAAAGGAAGTTGTTTTCAAAACCTTTTTCGTGCATCTGTACGGGTATAATTGACATGCTTGGTGCAAATTTGTTCGAAATCGATCTAATAGTTTTCTCTTTAGGTAATAATAATAATATTTATTAGTTACTCTGCTACTTTATTGTACTGTCCCCTCTCCTACTTTAATTTAATTATGACTAATTATGAAGTCACAGTTGGGGTTACATAAGAGGGTTGGCGTGCGAAGCACGCAATGCATTTTGTATTGAAAATACTCCCGATACGGGGGTTGGAGTGTGAAGCACGCAATGCACTGTTTATTGAAAATACTCCCAATACGGGGGTTGGCGTGCAATGCACTGTGCGTCGGCAGCATGTCATAGAGTTCAGTATCAAGCTCACATGTGCGTCCTTAGCAGAGAATGTATTAATAATTTAAATATGTTTGTGAGAAAGTATGTGCCAGTTTCTGGTACCGTTTATTTGATACGTTTTAAGGGAACCAGACGAGCTATAAGGTCGTGTAAAAAAACAAAATGTTCAGATTAATCTCCTGTACATTTTATTTTATATCAAATCTTAAAAAGTTTCAATCCATCGCGAAAAATCTAAAAAATACTTCCGGTCAAAAAACGTGCGTTCGTTTGTTAACATTGTTTAGGCTAAGCTAACACACTCGTCCGAGTGACTTGGAAAACTAACGTGTGTGCCAAATTTGGAAGTAAAATGCGGCCGGTATAGTGCAAACACATTTTTATAAACATACTCGGGGGACTCCTGCGTGATCCGCACGCCAACCCCGTCGGAACCTTCTATCCACATAATCTTTTCTTTATAATAGAGGTGTAGGATTAATAATAACCCCAAAGCTAAGATGGTAAATAATGTTAAACATTCAAATCAAATTATTTCGTATATTTTACAACAGCAGTTAATAATAAATCTTAAAAGAACCAGCAAGGCTCAGGTCTACACTTTAATAAAAACCTAACCTAAAAGTTAGGAATGCAAATAATTGTTTCAAAGTTTGAAATCCGCGATTAATGGAAATATTGGAGCAAACAACTGTTTTATCTGTTATTTTACTCAACTGGTTGCTATGGTAATAAATGCAAATACATGTGTTGGTTTATCAGTCTAGGCCTAACCTTAGATTTTTTCCGACTAAATTTACAAATGCAAAGCTCCGCACCCTAACCCCGTTGGAACCTTCTATACACATAATCGTGTTATCTTTTCTTTATAATAAAGGTGTAGGATTAATAATAACCCCAAAGCTAAGATGGTAAAGAATGTTTAATGTTCAAATCAAATTATTTTGTATTTTTTTATAAAAGCAGCTATGATAAAGGTTAAAAGATCCAGCAAGGCTCAGGTCTACACTTTAATAAAAACCTAACCTAAAAGTTAGAAATACAAATAATTGCTTTAGTTTGAAATCAGCTGTTAATGGAAATATTGGAGCAAACAGCTGTTTGATCTGTTATTTTATTCGATTGGTTGCTATGGTAATAAATGTAAATACATGTGATGAATCATCAGTCTAGACCTAACTTAAATTTTTCCGAATAAATGTACAAACATTCAAATAAAAAATGTTTTTATCAAAATGAATTGTAGCCTATCAATGTTCCTCAGGGATAGTGTAGATTTTTATTAGTAAAACTATTTTTTCAATCGGTTCAGTAGTTCCAGGGATTTCCCCCTATATACGAACAAACAAAAAAATTTTACAAAGGAGAAAGTTCGTTATTCATTATAGTTCTTACATATCATTTGCTAACAAGTCTCAACTACTTAGTTATATTTACAGATAGGTTTAACTTCTTGATACTGTAAGGGTTTGTTTATCAGTCTAGGCCTAACCTATGATTTTCTCCGACTAAATTTACAAATATAGAAATAAAAAATGTTTTATCAAAATTAATTTTAGCCTATGTTACTCAGGGATAGTGTAGCTTTTTATTAGTAAAACTATTTTTTTTCAATCGGTTCACTAGTTTCAGAGATAACCCTTACAAACAAACAAATTTTACCTCTTTATAATATTAATATATAATATATACAATTTTTAATGACAATAAAAAACGTGTTCTGTGGACCGTGATCGGTACCCATTGACCCCTCCCAACCTTAGGTCTCACCATAAGAGTCGCTGAAATAGTTCGTCTTCCTATGTAAATTCTCTAATAAAGAAGAAAGATACATTTTACAGCAACTACAGTAGAATGTTAAATAATCTAAACGAACTGTAATTTAGTGGATAAACTTTAACTAGCTAATAATAAAATCAGTTTATATTGCGAACGTATATTTGGGTTAGTTTTGTATAAATTTAGAACGATCTCGACTCTCTCTTTGACGTTTATTTGAAGCGTGCCACGTGGTCGGTCGGAATCAAAACATTCCTAGCTTAGGCCTTCACTTAGTTTACGTTATCGGCTCATGCAGTTTGCGATCTACAAGCTGTCATCGACCCGTTCAGATTAAGCAACTTCTCTATTAGTTTTTAATTTTACTTTCTTTTGCATTAAAATGTCACGGTTAATTTCCTTCTAGTAAAGCCATTTTCCGAACCTATTGCTCTAAACTAGCTATAAATAGTGATTTTTTTAAATGTGTTTTCGATATATAGCAAGTTCGTGTATCGATACCTAAAACATATCGAATACAAAATAACGATATATCGAATTCAAAATAACGATATATCGAATTAAAAATATCGATATATCGAATTGAAAATATCGATATATCGAATTGAAAATAACGATATATCGAAATAGAGTGTATACATTTCACAAATGAAATTTACCATTTCTGCATATTTTAGATTTTTAATAAAACACTTTCAAAATTAGTTTTAAGAACCGGACAATTAATTTACAGTGAACTCTAAACATCAATTGCATTAGATAAAATAAAACCCGAACACAAAATCTCACTATAAATACGTTTACTAACCCCAAATGCGTTTCAACGACAAAATAGCCCGTGCATCACTGAGGATGTCGATATTGTCGTTGAAACGCGTTTGAGGTTGTATTTATTTTAAGACTTTGTGTTCAGGTTTTATTTTATCTAGTTACTTTCTCACAAGTCAAGCTCGTTAGTTATTTATCAATAGTATTGTTAATGTTATATTATGTTCGGGCGAGTTCAAAATATTTTCAATCGAGCAACTCTGCCCTCTTCAGTAAACGAGAAAGCAACCGGAAACGCAACCGCTTCTCACTGTATCCCTATCTAAACAGTGCAATTTCTTGCAGCTGATTGCTTTGACATTGCCTCATTTCAAACCATTTTATAAGTCTATCTTTTGTAATTGAGTGTTGAAAAAAAAACCTGAATATCATTTATTAAATTTCGGATCCGGCTTGCAAATTATTTTTCATTATACATTTTTTACTGTGTTGGAAAAAAAAATCAAACTTTGTACTTACAAAATGTCAATTACATAACAAATCAAAATGATTTAAAAAAATGTAAATTGCAAGACGGATGCGTATTGTGACTGTGTTTAAAATGAGACCTTTCAAACAACGTTATGATAAAAAGGAAACGAAATAAATGGTTTGAAATTTAACATTGCTCTTATGGGATAAAAATCTAAGATGGCCGCCACTACAGCAGACCCTTAATGGGTTGCTGCATGTCGGCAAACAGTCTTCAACAAGTGAAAACGACGTCATCACACGAAGCAGAAAATGTGTTCATTTAAAAATGTTTTATTACGAAATAGGGCTAGTTATAAATGTTGGGATACAACAGATAATTTTTTTTTTAACTAGAACGACTGGACATATTTTCTTGAATCATAGTTAAGAACACCCTCGATCAAGTCACCTTTCAAAAAAAAAACTAAATAAAGATCGGTTCACCCGTTTCGGAGCTACGGTGCCAGGCACACAGATACACTCGTTAAACTTATAACACCCCTCATGGCGAATATATCAAATCATGCGTGTTAAAATGGCGACTGTTTGAAAATTTCAGACCTAAATTACTCAAAAACCTTACATTTAACAAAAAATGTCAAGACACCTTTTTTGCAACCCTTTTGATTCTCTATCGGATGGTGTTACTGTCAAAACAATCGGATGAAGGATAAAGGTAATAAAAGCATAATATGTACAAACAATATTGTTGTAATGAATTTTCAGTATACAGGTCACTGATTTATTAAAAATAAAGTTTCTTACCTTCTTTTCTTCCGTCACGTGACCTCTTCAGGTCGCCAGAAGGTGTACACCTAAACGTGAAATGTGCTATGTGTGTTTTGTGTAATTTAATTTTAATGTATGACGACCTCGATTGAGTAATTTTGTGTCTGATGATAGGATAAATGTCCCGAAACGCGTCACTAACGAACATAAAGAAGAGGTCACGTGACGGAAGAAAAGAAGGTAAGAAACTTTATTTTTACTTTCTCCACCCTATACGTAGTATATGGAAAAAGTATTGTTTTCGTAAAAATGTTCGAATTTGAATTTTCAGTTGAATTATCTGTTTTGGTGCTCCCAGAACCCCCAAAAATTGTTTAGTGCAATTATCTGTGTTGGTGCTCCCTGAACCCAAAAATATGTTTAGTGGAACATTTTGTTTTGGTGCTCCCTGAACCCAAAAAAGTGTTTTTAGAGTGGTGTCTGTCTGTCTGTTTGTATACACGACCAGAGAGGACACTATTGGTCCGATTTTCATGAAATTTGGTATGTAGGTACTAAACCCTAATATCTCCAGGCGTTTTTTTTTTCATTTTTTGGAATTTTTAATTTGTAAGGGTAATTTACCCCTAAAAACCCATAAAAAACGACAAAATGCAAATTTCTCAAAAACGGCTCTAACGATTTTGATCAAATTTTCAGTATTTATAGTGCTTAAGATGCCAAAACAAGTGACACCACCCGCTTTTATCAAAACTTCGGCGTTTTATAAAATTATGGGGAAATGTTTACAAATAAACAAGTTTGTGTTGTCAATCTAGCATCGCGGCAGCGGCCGCACGGGGTAGTACCACGGTAGCGAGCATGACCAGTAGTTCAAATGTCGCGCGATCGAATCCCGCCTGGGACAATAATTTTTTTATACGATTGACGTAGGTAGAATATTATTTTTTTGTTTTGTTCTAAAAAGTAGTAAATAAAATGATTAAAACAATATTATTTTGACTACAGTAAGTTGGGAGAAAGTTTGTGTCAGTTAACTGATACCGTTTATTAATATTGTTGTGTTTACTGTGTTGGTATAGGATGCGGGGTCGGACAAACCAATTATTGCACATAGCTTAACCAATTGTAGTTCATCCGTGTCAAAAAAAAAAAAAAAAACAAAATGTGCAAAATAATATCCATTATATAATTTTTTTAGGAAATCCCTCAAAAAGATTCATTCTAGTACGTAAAACCATAAAAAGATTTACATCTTTAGTGCATTCCGGTTGTTTTCTTTTTCTTTTCTTTTTTTGCTAACTAAATCGTCTAAGGACCAAATCGGACGTATAATGCGGCCGTTAGAGTGCGAACACATAATATATAACGTTTTTAGCGAAACTTCAAACCGTGTTCTGGGGACCAGGATCGGTGCTCATCGATCCCTCCCGACCTTAGGTCTCAAAATGAGAGTCACTGCAATAGCTCATCTTTCCTAAGGAAAAATACGTTAAAAGCACTTTTGTACTGATTTTCGTCCTATTTAGGAATATCCACGGTTGCCCCACCAATCAATTCTGCGGATTTCTTTTGTTCGCCTACTGTAGTTTATAGATCGAACGGGCGGTGGTGGAACAGAGAAACCGTAAAAAAAACTGGGCTTGTGCAGATCTAGGCGAACTGCATTTTGGAAAATATAAATTTCAAATGTTTGTCGCTGTAAAATGAAATATTTCACAGAAAATCCTTCCAAATCTGCATCCAACGTTAAAACATTGGAAGTAATGAAGTTGGCACTGCACAGGCAGATGGTGATAATAAAATGAAAGGTTGGACATTGCAATTATTCCCGCTCTGTCAACTCTTAAAATCTCCCCTCGTGTAAGGGAGGGCCACGGCCACCCCTAGTCCAAAGCCTTATTGTGATAGAGGAATAATCGGTCGATGAGATCCTATCCGCTGTTAGCGAGTCTGCGAGGCGACTTTTGTTGTCTGAAATAATTATTTTATTCTGTAAATTGTAAAAATACGACGAAGGCGAGGGCCGGTACAAGTTTGAATCGGTGCAGTCCGTAATGATAATCGTGGCGCCGATTCCACTGTCTGTAGCAAAACATTATGAAAATATATTGTCGTTCGGTGTTCAACCTGCAGCAAATCATAATAATTCGACCACGCAGCTGAACCGCTGACGTGAGTTGAGCGAATTTCCAAAATTAAGTTTATAGGCCTATGTTTTAGATATTCCGCATATTGGGAGTATCTTCAATACACAATACATCGCGTTCTTCGCACGCCATTCCGGGTATTGGGAGTATAACGCACAAAGCATTGCATGCTTTGCACTCCAATCCCCGCATCGGGAGTATCTTCAATTACACAATGCATTGCCTGCTTCGCACGCCAACCACGCTGTAGAATCAATCACACGGCTTTGAACCAGGTGCGTCTATGGTATTTTACATTTTGATCGATTTTGGGGGAACCAAGCGAGCTATAAGGTCGCGTAAAAAACAAAATGTGCAGAATAACATTCTACATTTATATTTGTAGAAAAAACTCAAAAACAAATTCATTCTCGTAGGAAAAATTTTAAAAAATAGTTACTTCTGGCCAAAAAACGCACTTCCGATTGTCGGATTTTTTTTGGCTAACAAACTCGTCCATGCGACGTAGACGACCGAGGTGTGTACCAAATTTGAACCAAATCTGACTTAAAATTCGGAAGCTAGAGTGCGAACTCATATATACATATATATATGATTTTTAACGACACCCCAAAATGTGTTCTGGGGACCATGATCGGTGCTCATTTGCTACTTCCGACATTGGGTCTTACGATAAGGGCCACTGCAACAGCTCATTTTTCCTATGGAAATTCGCCAATAATTCGATCACGCAGTTCAACCGCTGACGTTTATGCCGCGAATTTCCAAAATTAAGTTTTTACTTTTTGGGGTTTCAACCAAATATTTGGGAAATTGGTCTACTCACGAAGGCGCTGAATAGCTGCCTACGCTTATGACATACGTATATTAGTAGAATTTGTTTGTACCTCAGCCTCCAGCCTCAGCGTTCCACTCGCAGCGAACCTCATTTCGCGAGTTTGAGCCTCGACCTTGCGGCCTCGGATTGGACTGCTTCGCTTCGCTCGCGGCGGACAAACTCATGGCCGTCGGCCTCGGACCAGAAGCTGCCCCCACGTTAAAATTCCCCACGTGGATTTGAACTGGGTACTTGTAGTTTTCATTGATTTTGGGGAAACCAGACAGGCTATAATAAGGTCGTGTAAAAAAAATATGCACAATAATCTCCTATATTAAAACCCTTTGGCTCCCGACGTCCGATTTTCAGACGTTGTTAGTATGTCCGTTGAATCCCGCCGTCCGAAAATTCGGACGTTGCGTGTATGTGCGTTGAATCCCGACGT
>JAGFPH010000480.1:188969-199691 GCA_018207615.1 Philaenus spumarius
GAAAATTCGGACGTTGCGTGTATGTGCGTTGAATCCCGACGTCCGAATTTACGGACGTTCTGAAAAAAAAACATATAAAATACAAATCATTAGTGAATCTATGTTTTTTTATATATCAATGGAACCAGAAAGAACTGTTCTATTTACTTCTATGAGCTTTACTTACGTTAAAAATTACCTCTATGTTCACTGCAACGAAGATAATTTTGTGATATACGTTGGCTGTGCTTTTGTCATCTGTCAGGTGGTAAATAATTTGATTGGTGTGTTGGCTTTGATTATGGCGCATATACTGTATTATGTTGTAGCATGTGATTGTTTTGGCATTTTTAGTTATTTTTATTGTAAAAAATTGTGATTATGAAGCGAGTACATTCACTTGTTAGTGGCGTGTATATTCTTATGACTATATACGTACAACTAACCGCAGAACTGGTTACGTAGTAGCCTAATTTGAAAAAAACTTAATAACTCTGTCATTTTTCAATATAAAGTAATGAAATTTCAGGGTTTTGTTCATTTTTAAGTGTAAAATTATGTTATGTGGACAAAATTGTTCTAGATATTTTGTGTGTGTGTCATTTTCAAGACTAAAGTAAACAAAAATTTTGTTTTCCGAGTAACAATTTAAAAAAAATTCTATCTAACATGAATTTACGCTTATTTTTAAAAGGTACTACCTTATAGAACATTTCATTCCAAACAAAATTTAAAAAAAATCATCATAATTGATCAGTAATTAAATTTAATATATATTTTTTTTGCCAAACACTAAAATTCGCTAAATTTAGCCTGGGATTTTATGCACATACATAACAGATAATGGTTGGGATTTTTGGAACATATGAAAAATTGGACGTCGGGAGCCAAAGGGTTAATTTTTTAAGGTAAAACTAAAAACGATTCATTCTAGCAATCTAAAAAAAATGGTTGCTTCCAGTCAAAAAAACCTGCTTACGGTAGTTGGATGTTTTCCAATGAACTCGTTCAAGCGAAAAATAGTGTGTGTACCAAATTTGGATCGAATCGGACAGAAACTGCAAGTGAGTGGTGACGTAACGGTGGTTTAATTGATGAAAAAACAAAAGTTTGAAAACCACTTTTTGCAGTGTGATGATGTATTGTTTATTACTCATCGCAAAAATGATAGTTCGGTACTTGATATAATTTACATGCCTCGCCCGTAAAACCCGGTGTTGAATTGATGTAGTATAGTTTACAATATTTCGTTCAAGTTGATTTTACGCTAGTAAATAGTTCTGCCTAAAATCGGAAGGACCGCACCTGGTTTAATCCTAGAACCCGCTACGTCCTCTTGATACACCACGCTCCGTCAAAACGAAGACGCAACACAAGACGGCACGTCACCAAGTTATCAACAATTGCCTCAACACGGCAGAGCTCTGTAAATGTGATAAGAATCAAGTAGGCACAAGCACAGCCTCAGTGCATGCCTTATCTTTAGGTAATGTAATTCCATTGTTGTGATAACGCATTAAACAGTCTAATCCAGCTCGCGACCACACGGCCTAGTTCGCGAGTACAAGAATGCAAGGAATGAGTTCAAGAAAATCAACATATCACATTCTCCTAAAAAAACATTTTTTTCTTCAGCTACAACCTACAAATAAATCGATCGCGCAGCTGAACCACTGGCGTGAGTTCAGTGACGTGACTTTGGAAGCGAATTTCCAAAATTAAGTTTATATATTTCAACCATTTGGGAAATTGCTGAATAGCTGCCTGCGCGTACGAAATATATTATAATTTTGCTTGCACATCAGCCTCCAGCTACGGCTCACGCGCTGTTCGTTCGGAAAAACTTGCTCTGCGAATTCGCACCTCGAACTTGGGGCCTCGCATATGAACTGCGCTTCGGGAGCTTGCATCCCGAAAGTCAGCCTCAAAAGATGACGTACGAGGATTTGAGGGGTGCTTTTATTTTAGTTTACACTTTCATAGGTTTTGTGAAGAATAATCTCCCGTATGCATTTCTTTTAGATAGAATCCCAAAAAAGGTTAATTTGAAAAAATTACTTCCGGTCAAATAACGTGCTTTCGCTTGATGTACTTTTTGACTAACAAACTCGTCCGAGCGACTTAGAAAACTAACGATTGGAATACCAAATCGGCCTAAAATGAGTGCGTTAGAGTGCGAACACACACACATATATATATTTATATATATATATAGCCTATAATATATAATATTTAATGACACCCCAAAACACACTTTTCCTGTGGAAATACGCTAATAAACAACCCAAAATATCTTAAAACGAATGAAAAATATACATTGGCAAGTTTTTTTTTTAAACTTAAAAAACTTACTTTTAAGTCATAGGCCTAGACTTAAAATTACTTTCTAGGCCTAACCTAAAATTATTGTACTGTATGTATGCTGCCGTTATGGCAGGTAAAATAAATAAATTTTACACACAATAATTTTATTTTAGTCCTAGACTGATGAACAAACTTTTTATATTTATTGAATGCAGCGCTTGACGATAATATCTGAACTAAGCCGGACGGAACGATCGTCTCTTAATTTAAATTGATGAACCGAAACACATGTTTCTTAAATGAATTTACATTCATTGCATTAGCAATCAATTTGATTACGCTTTTTCGTTACTCGTATTTTATATTTGTCATTGCCGTAGCAACCAATTAGTAACTTTTTTCGTTACGGTTTAGATTTTTTATTTGTTAACTCCTACCGCAACCCGTGTTGAGGAACTTCGTTCCAAAATCGCATTTTGGTTACAGTAGGACAACCGAAATGATTTTAGACAAACTATCAGTGATTTGGTGTTTACTTTGGGCCCAGGAACAATCCCAGAAAACATATGACAACAGTTACGAAACACCCTATAACACATGTGGTTGCCACTAAACTTTACCTACCGTGTGCATTGTAAACCACGCTTTCTCTTTCACATTCACCAATGTGCTCGCAAAGTTTTTCCCCGAGCTAATCCGCTGTTCGCCAAAATCTAACGACAATGTTCGCAAAAGCCCAAAACCAACAGAGATCTTTCGATGAATCGACTGTAGCCGTGCACTTGCCCAGCTTCCGTCACTAATCGATTTTGTGAACAAATTCACAAACACTGCGTTCTGGCGCTGATGGAAACTATTCTAGTGAGTGGGCTAATGGGAGCATATCGTAAACACACACCTAAGATTTACAATCAAACTACGATGATTAAATATTCACGACTGCGTAATGAAGTTTCCACTGGAATCTGGAGGAATTGTCGACATTGTTCGTGGTCGATGCTAATCCAGCTTATAACCTAATTAATTAAAACAATGAAGGCAATGCGAGCTTTTAGAATGTATTAGGGGAAACCCCTGCTTGCTCCGCACGCCAACCCCGTCGGAACCTTCTATACACATAATCATGTTGTGTTTTCTTTATAATAAAAGTGTAGGATTAATAATAACCCCAAAGCTAAGATGGTAAATAATGTTAAATGTTCAAATCAAATTATTTGGTATATTTTAAAACAGCAGTTAAAATAAAAGTTAAAACAACTAGCAAGGCTCAGGTCTACACTTTAATAAAAACCTAACCTAAAAGTTAGAAATACAAATAATTGCTTTAGTTTGAAATCAGCTGTTAATGGAAGTATCGGGGCAAAGAGCTGTTTTATCTGTTATTTTATTCAACTGGTAGCTATGGTAATGAATGTAAATCATTCAAGAAATATGTTGGTTCAAAAGTCTAAGAATTTTTTCCGACCAATTTACAAATATTTAAATAAATAAAAATTTTGAAAAACAACTCCATTTTTGGCCCCCCCCCCCCCCCCCCCCGACCCACCCAAAATCAGTTATTAGCCTATTATTGGCTAATCGAGAATTTTGAGAAAGAAGCAGTTTTTTATATGGTAGGGTAAATTAACAGCTACAAATAAGCCAAAATCAAAATCGTTAGAGCATAAAAATAATACCTGATTATTTGGGTTTTTTTGTCAAAAAATGGGTAGTTTTCCAAAAATGTTCAAAACATTTTTTCGTGCATATATACAGGCCCTAATTGACATGTTTGGTGCAAATTTGTTCGAAATCGATCGAATAATTTTCTCTCTAGCTTTGTATACATACATACAGACAGTGAGAAAGTAAAATTAGTGAAAATTCTGATAAATCAGCTGTTCGGATCAAAAACTTAGCAACACATGTTTGTAAACATGTGTAACATTTTCAGTTTTATAGACAACTGGCTTTAAGTTTAACAAGGAAAAAATATTTGTGTGTTTAAATGAGATGGTTCAGAGTGGCAAATTAAGACAAGGGTTGTTCTGAAGCAGCTGCTGCCTTCAACTCCCCTCCCCCATTACCCCTACCCGGCCATATTTAGTCGTACCGTACCGTACATTGAAACGCTTTAAAAAGTTTACACATGTCCGATCATCAGGGCATCGTCAGAAATAGAAAAACATTGGACTTTCAGCAATAAAAAAAAAAAAAACTTTAACGATGTTAGTCAAGTTTTGATTAAAACAAAATAAGGAAATTCCACAACACCAACCTTAGTATGCAAGATAGATAAATGCTATATAATTAATTTCGCTTGTGTTGTGGTACATAATTTTCTTATATTCAAAAATTTGAATTTCGTTAAACACATTTTGATATGGTAATAGACATTGTCAACACATGAACAGATAAAACAACCTCTAGGAGTAAAATTACATTAACTCTTTTTACACATCATGCCTTAAAACCCTCCAAGAGCTAAAGTCGCATTTGTGATCATTATAAATCAGTTTGTAGTGCTAA
Organism: Philaenus spumarius; assembly: GCA_018207615.1. Lineage (NCBI taxonomy): Eukaryota > Metazoa > Arthropoda > Insecta > Hemiptera > Aphrophoridae > Philaenus > Philaenus spumarius. The sequence continues at coordinate 193,761 of JAGFPH010000480.1, forward strand.
AGTCTCATTTGCGATCATTATAAACCAGTTTGTAGTGTTAAAGTCGCATTTGGGATCATTATAAACCAGTTTGTAGTGCTAAAGTCTCATTTGCGATCATTATAAACCAGTTTGTAGTGCTAAAGTCGCACTTGGGATCATTATAAACCAGTTTGTAGTGCTAAAGTCACATTTGCGATCTTTATAAACCAGTTTGTAGTGCTAAAGTCACATTCGCGACTTTTCTACAGATATTTTTTAATACGGGTCTCAAGTCGTAATTTTTCATTCAATCTTAGAGTTTCTTATGTGGTTTTGTTAGAAATCGATTACTACAGTATAGTATAAAGTTTAAAATCGATAGTTAACAAAATGTAATCATGGCAGCATTGTAAAGTCAGCTTTTTAGTGCACACATCTCAATCTGTGCTAGAGCTAGACGTTTCTGTTTCTTGTAATGAACAACAATAATTTTAATAATAAAAAGCTGTAGCTATCTCTGATTAACATAGGATAGAATTCATTTTAATATAAGGCTTGAAACAACCCCTAAAACAATAAATATTATTTGTTATACTTTCTTTAGAGCTGCAGAGCTCTTATTTTGTACATTTATTTCTTAGAAGATACATAGAAAAAGTAAACTAGATTTGCATTTTGTCGCGTGCTACTAAGACGTGAAAATGTGATAACAACCTCTAAAACAATAAAAAATGTCCCATTTTTTCTATATTCCTTAAAGTTAGTGAGCTGAAAATGTTTACATTTATTTCTTACATAGGAAAATAATCATAGATTTACTTATTGTCGCGTGCTTATAAGGGGTGAAAATGTAGTAACAACAATGTTGATTGTTATACTTTCCTTAAAGCTGGAGAACTAAAAATTTGGCTCTTGTTAATTTTAAGTGTTTTATAGGAAATAAAATAAATAGTAACACACGCAATTTAAATAGTTAGGTCCAAAGGGTGAACTGAGTTGTAACACCCACTTCCCATGATTCACGTCTTTTTTTCATAAGTGGGAATCTGCGTTTGCTTCACCGCCGGGGTTGGCGAGCGAAGCGAGCAGGGTTGGAGACCTCTGGTATTTTATAACTAAAAAATTGCCTCCCTTCTATATAAAAATATAAAATCTGTTCTAATCAATCGTCACGCCCGTGAAAATATCATAGTATACAATAGTCTCTTTGCATTTGTTTCGCCACGAGCGTTGGTGAGCGAAGCGACCGCCCTCCTGTAGAGAAATGAAATAGTTTAACCTGTACTTCCATGAAATAAAACACCCAACAAAAAGTAATTTTTTCGTAAATTGCCTCTGAAAATAGTCCCCCCTTTTACGCGTATTCCTATAATAAGTTTATACAAGAAATAAACGATTCTATTTCTGAAACAAAACCTAACCTAGACGTATTACTTCAGACGTAACTACTGTACTATTCCAGACTGTAACTTGAAATGAAACTGTTTAATGTGCAACAAACAATAAGCCATTAAGATAGCGCGCTTAACAACCGTGGATAGGTAAGTCTTTACTCCTACACTTGGGTATGTCGGGGACGTGGCGTTTCTGCAATTTTGGAAATCTACTACGTTAAATTGTATACAGGACTAGAGGGCTCCGTTACCACGGCGAAGCAAATTCAAACAAATTATTGCATACTATGATATTTTCACGGAAACGACGATTGATTACAACAGACATATTTTTATATGGAAAAATAATCATTTTCGAGTCACAAAATATGACCAAAAGTTGATACTTTAAAGCAGTAGTTCAAACTTTTCAGATAGGCCTATAACATTTTTTTACAGTAAATAATAATGTTGGCATAATTTTACTAATGATCGGTGTTTGAATGATATAGTAAGCCTTTTTCGTTGATTGTGTTTGCTAAAATAACCTAAAAAAAAACTTTTGTGAGAATTTCAGAACCGATTCTAAATTTGCCAATTCGGTTGCTATGGCAATAAATCAAAATGCTTTCGAGAAACGTGGTTCAATATAGACCTACCCATGAACTTGTGTTAAGGGCCTGCTGTAGTGGCGGCCATCTTGGATTTTTATCCCATAAGAGCAATGTTAAATTTCAAACCATTTATTTCGTTTACTTTTTATCATAAAATTGTTTGCAAGGTCTCATTTTAAGCACAGTCACAATACGCATCCGTCTTGCAATTTACATTTTTTTAAATGCTTTTGATTTGTTATGTAATTGAAATTTTGTAAGTACAAAGTTTGAATTTTTTTCCTAACACAATAAAAAATTAACAATGAAAAATAATTTGCAAGCTGGATCCGAAATTTTATAAAGAATATTCAGTTTTTCTTTCAACGCTCAATTACAAAAGATAGACTTATAAAATGGTTTGAAATGAGGCAATGTCAAAGCGTTCAGCTGCAAGAAATTGCACTGTTTAGATAGGGATACAGTGAGAAGCGGTTGAGTTTTCGGTTGCTTTCTCGTTTACTGAAGCAGACCCTTAAGCTTATGATCCAAATCAGCTGTTTTATTTGTAATACGTAACAACAGATGTTTGAATTTTAATACAATAAGCCTTTTACTTTCTCACTAGTACCAGGAGACCGAGCTAAAGCTCGATTATAAGCAGGGCTATGATTTCAATAATAAATATTGGATTATTGAGTTTTGAGGTTAGGCCTATAACATTAAACAACTAAATAAAGGGTATGTTTATTTAGCAGAAGTATTCGTTGCCATGGTAACTATAAATAGATACAACATTAGGCTTACCTCTAATAAAATACAGTTTAAAAGAAAACAGATGATTATTGTAATGGCACTGAAAACATTTGCATCAGCTGTGCTTCGTTTAAAAGAAAACAGATGATTATTGTAATGACATTGAAAACATTTGCATCAGCTGTGCTTTGTATTGTTTAAAATGGACAAATTTCACTTTTTAATTTAATAAAAAGACGTAGAAAACGAATTTTCCCAGACTGGTGACCATTTCCAATCGATTTCTCGTGGCCAAAAGCCCCATATAAAATCAAAAAATCAAAAATCCTTAGACGGAGATTCCAGATCCATTTAGCAGACAGACAATTATCTCTCGCTTTAGAAGATAAGATACTATAGTATAGAACAAGTATAGTGATCACAAAAAAAAATCGATGTTGAGATTTTTATGGAAATATCCGTTTTGGGACCCCCTGAGTCCAAAAAAGTGGTTTTTACAAAATGTCTGACTGTATGTCTGTGTGTCTGTATGTATACAAAGTTAGAGAGAAAACTATTCGATCGATTTCGAACAAATTTGCACCAAACATGTCAATTAGGCCTGTATAGATGCACGAAAAAAGGTTTTCAAAAGTTTTGAAAATCAACCCCTTTTTTGGCCAAAAACCGCCAAAATATCAGTACTCAATGTGCCCTATCATATGCAAAAAACCGCATATTTCTAAAAATTCTCGTTTAGCTAATAATAACTGATTTTTGGGGGTCGTTTTTCAAAATGTTTCAAAACCATTTTTCGTGCATCTATACAGGCCTAATTGACATGTTTGGTGCAAATTTTTGCGAAATCGATCGAGTAGTTTTCTCTCTAGCTTTGTATACATACAGACACACAGATATAGTACGTCTGTAGATGATTTACAGACGACCGTAGTATGTGCGGATGGTTTACTCCAGTCGCGTAAACGCAAAGAAAGTCCCGAAAAGGTTAAGGGTCTGCTCCAGTAAACGAGAAAGCAACCGGAAACGCAACCGCTTCTCACTGTATCCCTATCTAAACAGTGCAATTTCTTGCAGCTGAACGCTTTGACATTGCCTCATTTCAAACCATTTTATAAGTCTATCTTTTGTAATTGAGTGTTGGAAAAAAACAGCATATTCTTTATACAATTTTGGACCCGGCTTACAAATTATTTTTCATTGTTAATTTTTTATTGTGTTAGGAAAAAAATTCAAACTTTGTACTTACAAAATGCCAATTACATAACAAATCAAAAGCATTTAAAACAAATCTAAATTCCAACACGGATGCGTATTGTGACTGTGCTTAAAATGAGACCTTGCAAACAATTTTATGATAAAAAGTAAACGAAATAAATGGTTTGAAATTTAACATTGCTCTTATGGGATAAAAATCCAAGATGGCTGCCACTACATCAGACCCTTAAAGGCTCTTCTTTACCTTGAAGATAACTCCCGAGTGTACCGTATGATTTCAATACGAAAGGCCTGACTAAAGCCGCAAAATCGTTGAAACATGCATCCGTAATAAAGTGTTTCGGATTCTATTTATAAATTAATCTGGGAAACTACGGTACTTTAAGTTATAAAAAATGCTTTATATTTTTTACGTGTTAGCTTAAAATATGGAAATTATTGCTTAAAACTCTCAAAAAATGCGTTAAAAGTAATCGATTTTTACTCAGTTAAACTGTTGATTAAAATGAGTTGCCGACGATTTCTTTCAATTATGAGATATAAGACAAAAGCACAAAGCCTTTAAGAACAATTTAAGACGTTTCACATCTTTTTAGGTTGAAAAACGGCGTCCGAAACACGTTAGTACGAAGTGCATATTGTTTATGTTTTACGCAAGGTATAGGAAGACCCTTAAAATATACCATTTATCCGAATGGACTCCGGTCCCAATTGATCCGGATACTGGAGTTCTACTGTAGACACGACTAACGCCAATAATTTGAATTGTGCCACGCGTTGTAATTTCACCATTAATATTTAGATGATCAACATTTCAAACCAATTTTCATATTACCAACTAAAGGAAGCAATATGATAAGTAACACCAGATGTTTGACTTAAACAGTAAGCCTTTTGTTTGCTTTTACCTAATCTAAAATACTGTTAGTTGTGAAGAATAATTACCTGATTATAAATTTGATAAATTTGTTGCAAATAAACGTGTTTTGGTGCGTTGTAGGCCTAACCTAAAATTATGTTAAGGTTTTGATCCAAATTTAATCAAATCAGCTGGTTTATTTATAATAGTAGCCTATGTAACAACAGATGTAGGGCCTATGAATTATAATACAGTAGCATTTTTCGTACATTTTTGTCTGTGTTTGCTTTTAGTTTATTATTATATTTAATCTATATATATAAAATTCAATGTATGTTTGTACGTTTGTCTGTATGTTTGTCCTTTATGCGTTACCAAACCGTCCATCCGATTGCTTTGAAATTTTGCATAGTAACACAGGTTAACCCTGGGAAGGTTTTAGGCCATTTACCAAAGTCCTAGGACACTAGGGCTACGCCCCAGTGGCCCTCAAAGTTTCAATGTTAATCTTATGGAAGGTCAATCTTAAGGAAGAAGAAGAAATATTTCTTTTGATTTTATCAGAAACAGCTGTTCGTATGAAAAGCTTAAAACAGCTGATTTTGATCAACAGCTGATTTTGATCAACAACTGATTTGGATCAAAAACTGAATATAATTTTAGGTTAGGTAAATCAAGCAATGAGCAGAATCCCATTATAATTTACTTCGGCCCTCAGGGATACGAATTACAGGCTTTCAAAGTTTCAAATTAAGCAACAGCAAAGCATTGCCGGGTCAGCTAGTCTAAAATAAAAAAGGTGTTAGTTCTGAAGAATAACTACCCGATTCTAAATTTTCTAAGTTGGTTGCTATGGTAAAGAATGTAAACAAACATGTATTGCTAAGCTTTTGATGCGAACAGCTGTTTTATACGAATGTTCGCAATTTTTATGCTTTTAAATAAACATTTTGCAAAATCCTTTCTCAGTGTGCATCTATCTATATATATAAAAACGAAATACCACTCACTCACTCACTGACTCACTCATCACGATTTCTCTAAAACTACCGAACGGATTGAAATGAAATTTGGTATGTAGCTTCCTCTAGGGGCATAGGTGCTTACTAAGAAAGGGTTTTAAAAAATTCGAAATTTTAGAGAGGGTTTAGGGGGATCAAAGTTATTAAATCAC
>JAGFPH010000480.1:264780-293169 GCA_018207615.1 Philaenus spumarius
TAGACCTGCAAGCGTGTAATAAGGATTTAAGGAGAATTTTAAAAATGTAGAATTTCTTGGGAAATGAAAGCGTTAGGAAAAATATGTAAATTAAGTCAGTGAATATTTCGATCACGCAGCTGAACAGCTGACGTGAGTTGAGCGAATTTCCAAAATTAAGTTTATATGTTTTAGGGCTTCAACCGACTATTTGGGAAAGTGATCTATTCGCGATGGTGCTGAATAGCTGCCTCCGTGTAGGAAATATATTATAGAATTTGTTTGCGCCTTTAGGCTCGCGCGCTGATTCGCTCCGCTCGCAGCGGAAAACTCGCTTTACGACTTTGCATCTCGGCCTTGGGACCTCGGATTATGGACGGTTTTGCTTCGCTCGCACAGGACGAACTCACTTTACGACTTTGCATCTCGGCCTTGGGACCTCGGATTACGGACGGTTTTGCTTCACTGGCACAGGACGAACTCGCTTCGCGTGGTTTTGAACAGGGTTTCTTAATCGTTCGAAAGACTAAGAAAACCAATGTGTGTACCAAATCGGACGTAAAATGCGGCCGTTGAATACATACATACATGTATACAGTATATACAATATATACATTGTTTAATGACATCCCAAAATGTGTTCTGGGGACCATTTACTACTCCCGACCTTACGTCTCAAGATAATGAGAGCAAATGTACATACAATATTGCAGTGTTTACTGTGTTAGTATAGGTTTTCGGGTTGAACTAACCAATTGTTACACATAACTTAACTATTATCCTTTATCCGATTGTTTTGACAGTTACACCATCCAATAGGAAATCAAAAGGGTTACAAAAAAGGTGTCTTGAAATTTTTTGTTAAAATGTACGGTTTTTGACTAATTTAGGTTTGAAATTTTCAAACAGCCGCCATTTTGAAAATCATGATTGGATATAATCGCTTATTTTTCTTGAGATATATCATTGTTAGGTTAAACTTCATGCCAAGTTTGAACTCAATTGGTCAAACCGTTCTCTAGATTAGAATTATATTGTAAAAAATCAAAAATGGCGGATATCTAGAAAACGAAGCTTTTTTCGGGTCTGTGTTTATATGAACTTTTGTTCTTATTTTGACCCATAGAACCATTCCTCCTCGAAGTTAGGCACTTTAATTATGGAACACCCTATATATATATATATACTATATAGACTATACATTTTTAATAACACCCCAAATCGTTTTTTGGGGACCATGATCGGTACTCATTTACAACTCTCGTCCTTAGGTATCACCATAAGAGTCACTGCTCATCATTCCTATGAAAATACGCTAATATGGATTGATCGGTAAGTGTTCCTATTTATCATAGATTCAAAATACTGCTTCGCTCTTATAGTGTTTCAAGATTTTCACCAGAGCCCAGCACAAACATGTGTCACAATAGTCACCGCTGTTTTCGGCGGCTTCGATGGCTAAAACTTTTGTCATTGCCAACGTTACCATAACACTTCCTTCCTACAATTATTTTTACTTCCTCTTTCCAATTATTATCAAACTCGATCAAACATTTTATCTACGCCATCCTGTCATTATATCAGGCAACACTATGACAGTCCTATCCTGTTCATCATTTTGCTCTTAACTCGAATGTCGTGTCCAGAAAATAATAAGCCCCAGGCCAGCTATGAAACTACAAAAGCTCGAATGTAGATTTGATTCATAAATTGTCAACATGAGGTGGAATTTTGATTTATTTGTAGGTAGGCCTAGTAGGCTACTTCTGCGTCACCTATTGTATTAGCTCAGTTTATTGTGATGGGAATATTTTAGCCCATATTTTAGTTCATATAAACTGTTCAAATGAATAGGCCTGGTAAACTGGACCCGGCAATGCTTCGCCATTATTTGATTTAATTTTTAGGGTAGTTATTCCATTTCATCCCTTTAACTTAACCCTTGACTGGTATAGTATTCCAGAGAACCTTAACTAGTATCATGGGCGCCCATATGATATTTTCTAGAGGGGGAGCAAACCGGGGAAGGAGGCGTAACACGTTCACTGTTAAGGACGCACATGTAAGCTTGACACTGAACACTATGAGAAGCAGCCGACGCACAGTGTATTGCACGCCAACCCCCGTACTGGGAGCATTTTCAATACACAGTGCATTGCGTGCTTTGCATGCCAACCCCCGTACTGGGAGTATTTTCAATACAAAGTGCATTGCGTGCTTCGCACGCCAAGACCCATACTGGTAGCTAAGGGGGTGTATGGCCCCCCACTGCCCATAAGTATGGGCGTCCATGACTGGTATAGTGGGGTCTTTGAAGACCCCAGTTTTTAAAAACAGGAAAACACCATAGAAAATGCAAAAAAGAAAAAAATTAAATTGTAATACAAATATAATTATAATAGTTATACAATAAGCTTGTGAATCTTAATTTGTTATAAATTCTTCCGTGTCAATAGCATTTTTAGTGATTCTTGTTCATATTTAAAACTTAAAAGTACACTTTTTCAAAAAATTAAAAAAAGATTATGAAATGTTTGTTTTTTGTAGAAAGGAAACTTATTCATTCAATGTCAAGGCACCATTATCACATAAAACTAAAAAAAATAGGATTATTTTTATAGAAATTTCTGACAAAGATTCTTGATTAAATAAATTTACAATTTGATAACATTTTTTGCAAATTTTCTACTAAAAATATTATTTTTTGTCTTGTGCAATTTTTGGAAGTTTTTTTACCTTAACAGCTGTCTAAAGTTACCACCAGGAGGAGCGCGTAGGCAGGGTGCGTATGAGGAGATGATGCAGCGATAGACCATAGAGGGATGCACGGGAGTACTATCGGATTAGCAGATTACTGTGTAGGGAGCTGAATAACACGAGAGAGCAACAATAGTAATGGACATCATGCAATGGAAAGGCGGCCAACTTCGTCACAGTGTGATAAGATTGGAGCGACATCAAGGGTGTTATGTTTGCGGAAATATAGGGCACTTCACGAGGGACTGCAGCAACAGGTATCAGAACAAGCCACTCTGGCCGGGGATGCGACAATGATATTTCACTGAGCCAGAAAAACCTCGGAGCCAAAGCATATTTCTAATAAACACGAAGGACAAGGCAGAAATGCGATGGAAGGGTGAACAGCGGTGAGAACAACCGAAACATTTGGATTTCGTTAGAGAGAGAATGCACTACCACCAGGAAAACGGTGACGAATGCGGCAACATGGTTCGTTCAGGTTTTGTCAGCAACCTTGAGTCGAGGTCATTGCCAAATGAAACACAAGACCAAGGCGGACACCTGCCTACACATCAGCAGTGTAAGTACAGGGATGATCAGGTTAGAAACACACATACAAGGGCGAGAGGAGAATCAAGTGTTACACGTAACAGGGTGTCTCGGAAATATTCGCACAAAAATTTTAATTGACACAGGAAGCTATGTGTCATGTGTCAGCGCCAGATTAAAGAAATGTAATGTACTACATTACTAGCGGCAGACAAAACGGTTTTAACATCAGCGAATGCCACACCAATAACGGTTATAGAGAAGGCCACCGCATCATTTCAGATATAGGATGTGTCATACACGCAAGCTGTACATTTATTAAAAAACCTACCTTGTGATATAATTTTGGGCAACGATTTTTTAACTGCTAGCGATGCCATAATAAATTACACGGAAAATATGGTTCGGATTAGAGGGCAATACATACAGCTGCACGGGACGTGTCCGCAAAAACGAAATACGACAAATCCAATTCACATCACAATACAAAACGTTCTCACAAGGAGACCTGACATTAGGACTATATGATACGATACACGTCGATTCACAACTAAATGCCCAGACTCAGGACAGACGGCAATACCACTTTGAACCAACAGCGGAAATAATGGATCGGCGAGGCACACACATGCAATGACGGCAAGCACACCGATACAGCTAAATTTTGTGAAAAATAGGTAATTTATTATTAGTAGATAAGGCGAACAGACAAAAAGTTAGAGTATAATGTAGAGTATAGTATAAGTTTAGTGGAGGGGAGAATTATGGCATTTTTCGGTATAAGATATTTTTTTTTCTTCTTGAAGCTCATTTTGTACATTGTCTTTGTTTTGAGCCACAGTTTGTTTTTCTTGGTACATTTAAGGCGAAACAACCACAGTATTAGTAGGGTAATAAGTTTTCTTTTGTCATTGTTTTATTTGTATGATGCATATTGAAACATGAAGTTTGCTTAGTTCCAGCCAGCAATAGTTAGAGGCGACAGAACATGTTCTCAGAGAATAATTGCTTACAAGTATGTTCTAGAATGATAGAGTAAAATCTAAAGTGGTTTGGCACTGCCTCTCAGCATTGATGAAGCTTAGCCAAAGGAATGAGGTTTCTGTGTGCTGGGTCCCTGGGCATTCAGGTATCAATGGTAATGAGAGAGCAGATGAGCTAGCCAGGAAAGGGTCTGAGTCTCCTCTTGTGGGCCCTGAGTGGGTGCTTGGGATTTCCTATGGGCATGCCAGAGCATCGGTTGAGATGTGGATGCAGGAGGGCAAAGCCTGGAGGGTTTCAGGAACAGGTGAACTTGCCAGGAAGTTGTTCAAGCCAGACAGGAAACATGCTGAAGAAGTATCTCGCTAGGAAGGGATAACATGAGATGGGTGTTTGGCCTATTAACGGGTCACTGTCAGGAAACACCTACATAGAATAGGGATTGCTGAGGAGAGTACATGTAGGAAATGCGGATTGGCTGAAGAATCGGCGGAACACATCCTTCTGGAATGTGAGGCTCTAGGTAGAGCCAGAACTTTTACCCTAGGCCCCCCAGGGCAGGAAAGGGAAACCATCCTAGGAAACCCAATAGTTAGCATCTGTGCCTTTATGAGGAAGACAGGTATCACTGGGTGGGAGTAATTAGGAAAATTAAGGGGGCAAAAGATCAATTTGGACGACGCCGGCAGGGTTCTTTGAGGACCTTGCACCCATATAAAAAAAAAAAAATGTTCTAGAATGATTACTAGTACGGCAACAGCAATTAGCACCAGCCAGGGGAGTGTTACCGACCTGACAGTAGAAGCAACAGACAAGGTGACATGTGAGGTGGTAGCAGTCGTCGGACATGAGCGGAGGGCGATGCAGGAGCTACAGCGGCATACAAGCGATTTTATCATCATCAACAGCAGACATTGAAAATTAAATATTAGAATAAGATTGTTGTCTTGTTATTGTATTAGGATATAATTGCTGTTACTTTTTAATTGATTACTTAGGAAAAGAATAGTGTTTGAAGGTACGCGTTATATTGAATAGGGTAGTAGTGATGAGGACACCTCCCAGGGATTTTCCCCAGCTGTAGCAAATGTTGGGGACGACACTTTTTCCAGAGGGTGTGTTGTTAGGAATAATATGGTAGGATTAAGAACTAAATATAGAAAATACAAATATTAAAGTAAAGAATAGTTTAGGATTACTATTCCAAGACAAAGACGCAAAAAGTAGAGTAACATTGCCAAATGTTGTGAAATAGCTGACTCGATCAAGGCCCACTTACAGAGACATACTTGGACAATCTGGCAAACTATGAAAGAGTCATACTGACCTAGATCCAGGACCAGTATTTTGTGTGTCAGGCGGAGACTCTGTGGGACAGAGTTAGTTTTTCTGTGAGGCGGAGAAGACTCTGCTGGTAGGGAAGCGATCATTTTGGCTGGACGTTCTGAGAGAGGGAGCTACGAGAATTCCAGTTGGAATGCTTTGGTGAATAGGTAGGTGAACAGATTGTCAGATATCCATCATTAAAGTGTTTATGTTTCTTTTTGGTTAAATTAAAGTAGAAGCTCGTTCGAGTCAGTATTGCACGAGCACAGCTATTTCTTTGGGTGTCTCGTCTTGGGGTAGCATTGCCAAATTGATTTAGTTAGAATAATAAAGATAAGTTGATTAGCGTTATAAGAATTAGTTACTCATTATTATTTTGTTTATTTATTGTAAAGAGAATTGAGCATAATAGAAATTAGTTATTCGTTGTAGTTTTGTTTGTAAAATTATAAAGAGAATAGTTGATCACTGAACCACTCGATAATAAAACATCATAATTGTAAACATAAGGATTGGATGATTTCTATGATTATAATGCCTGAACCTTAGCCATCTGTCATTTAGAACCCTGGGCAGTTGGGCTTATATTTCTACCCCTACCACAGCAATCTCAGCAGAGAATAGATGAATTATTGCAGTGATCTTTGCTAGCTGTTTTTCCACAGTTATTACAAATTGTTTTCACTTCTTTGTCACTAGTTCTCGGGCAAAAAGAGAATCGTTTTCTTTTAGTGACAGTGGGCTCTAATTGCTTGAAGCGGATGGGCTTCCATACCAGCAACTGTTCTGATTGGATTAGTGGCATTAAAATATTAAAAATTTAATTTTCACCCAATGACCTTGCCGTAGTACACAAACTAAAAAAGTTCCTTAACTGGTATGGTGGGGTCTTTCAGGACCCCAAAGTCTCAATTCTGGGAAAAGTATTAGTGTTGGAAAACAAATTAAACATCCTTTTCAATTAACCCAATGAGGTGTAAGAATACCAGAAAGAAAAAGACACTGGTTAAAAACGCTTAAAAGATATGTAATCAAAAACAAGTAGTGGGGTCTTATAAGACCCCTTCATACTAGTTAACGATTAAGTAATCGAATTGGAAATGTTTTTTTATATCAACTAATAGTATTATTAATAACTTTAGCTTTATAGTTTAATAGGAATTTAGTGAAATTTATTTTTATTATATAGGTTTACGTACCCTTTTAAATCTATTTGTTTGTAGTGATTATATTATCCAAAGAATATGTGTAAGTTGTGAAATTTTAGTGAAATTTGTTGAGTAGGTTTTGAGAATATAGAAAAAGTAAGTGTATGGATTAATATTTAATTTTAAGGATAGTAATTACATTTCATTCCTTTGCTTTAAATAATCAAATTGTAAATAGTTTTTTACACTAACAAAGAGTAAAATCAAATAATTTTAGCATTATAGCTTGTCGGAAGTTAGCTTAATTTTGCATAGGGGAAGTTATCTTAATTTGGACTCTAGAACACAAGGGATCTAAGTGACATTTTTCTCATTTTGAGTAAATCAAACTTAAAGCTCAAAAAAATATTTTTTGTATAGAATAGAAAGATTAACCTTATTTTAGTATTCCAAAGTCTTATTCATATCTTTGTCTTTTAATATCAGTTATAACTTTTTAATTTTGTTTTTGTTTTAAGGGGTTTTTATGTTTTAAGCAAAATTGCTGTCTGCACTTAAACCTCTTGACTTTCAAGAAGATCACATAGATCCCTTGACTTTTGAGCAGAATGGAAAATAAAATAACTGCAGTGGTTTTATGAAATTTAAATTTGTTTTATTGATGAACATATATAATAAAAGTGAACTCCCTTTCTCTTAGATTTTAGTGTACATTAAATACATCTTACGTATAACACAGTCTAATTATCAGTGTCTGTGTCATAAACATTGTCTAATCCAGATTCTTCCCCTTCTTTAACTAATGTTGTTGTTGCTTCCATTGCTTTATTATATGGCAACCCATTATAGAATTGATGGTAGATGGTGGGACAAAAGATTTTCATATTTTTTCTTCTTAAGTTTAGGTTTTATACCGGCTGGCTGAAGAACTGGAAGCTGTGCATGAAGTCCGCCTGATCTGTTTGTCACCATTGATAGTTCGTTGAATTGCTCAATACTTGCTACGTTGTCTTTTTAAAGACAACATGACTTTTTGAAATAAAGAACTTGCATTCCTCGGAATCCCATTACCGTTTTGGGGAAGAAAGTGTTAAGTTGTTGGATATCAATAAAATCTTCATCTTCCATCAGTGTTAATATGAACTTTCGGCTTGAAGATGCAACTAAATCCATCCAGTCTTTTGGGACATACAAGTCTCTTTGATATTTTTTCTTGTTAACCTAAGTAAGTCCGAAGTATTGGTCGTATTCATTAAATGAATGAACACCAACAAACGGTGTGTCACCGTTTCAATTGGAGTATTTTTTACTACGTAGGGACAACATTTTGTGATCAAATGGCTTTTATTCTGTTATAACCCCCCCCCCCCCGCAGTTATCACTAAAGGATACTAAGTGTTTCACATGTGGAGGCAGACTAGTGATATACTTAAGAAGGCAGAAAGATGAAAACAAAAGGTTGTCTTACCAAGTGATCTGCTACTCATAAGTCATAAGACTCAACCAAATAGATGTAAAGGGATCTAAGTGACATGTAGATCCGTAGCACTCTAAGGAATGAACTACATTTGCTAGTTGGTGTAGGGGCTCCACGCTAGATAGCAGCACTTGTCAAGAAATCAACTTACATCTATTAACCCGCAAAAAGTATGGTATTTTAACCACCACATTCTGTATTTAGCTGGATTTTTTCAAAATTGTCACTTAGACCCCTTGTGTACTAGGGACCACAATTTGTATTTATTGTACCCATTTCAACCCCTTAGACTGTAGTAACTATAATGTATAAACACTCCTGACAATGATATGGATAAACTGTAAAATTTTAGTAAAATCGGTTTAATAGTTTTTAAGTCTATAGAGGACAAGGAAACAAAGAAATACACATTCATTTCTCTATATAGAGATTCATCCCAAAACAAACAATGAAAGCACTGCAGATGATTTGTATATCCAGTAGATTCTTTTAGGTAATGTATATGAGAAAAAAGTAACAAAATTGTAGGATATTTGGGTGTCAGGTAAGTTAACCATTCAACCTTCCTGTAAGGTAAGTTAACCTTTCTGTAGGCCTAAAATAATTCCATTTTTAACTTTGTATAATCGGCCTTTCTGTGTATTTATTTATTCCATAAAACAAATATTACATAAAAGTAATCAAACAAAATATACATCTATAGATTAGTGCCCACATAGACACGAGGCCTCTACGTGGATTTGAGTCGTGCACAACATAACTTTACAATAATTATAATTATGGAAAGAGAAGAGAGAGAAAGAGAAAAAACAGCAAAAGCACAATTTAAAAAATTTACAAAAATTATAAATAAGATCAGCACTAGAACAACAACGTGCCTACACAAAAATACCCTTACAAAAATCAGAAGTAGAATGCAAGATAGAAAATAAAAAGATGAAAAGAGTGACACATAAACAAAACTTTATGCATACTTCGAAGAAAGGATGGGCTCACAGTAATCCCTCCCTACTTCCCCCAACCATAAAGAAACTGGCTTTTAATAGGCCTTAACTTCATAATTTTTGAATACCGGTTAGTCTCTGGTTTCTTATGGAAAAGGACCTGTGGTACGTAATATGAATTAGAGGTGGAAACAGATCTATAAAGCCTCTGTTCTTATACCCACTGCTTGAGAATATCCTGTAAAATAAGAATGATTCGAAATGGAAAGCATGGAATTTGAATTTGTGTATACAATTATTTTACAAAAAGTTGTCTGATATTAAATATGTCTAAAATAGTTATACAGAACATCAGAAAGATATAACTATCTTCATAACCGATCTCTGAATGACATCTAAGGGAGGCACAATGGAGTTACTTCAATTAATAAAATTAATTAATGTTTCGGGTTAGCACGGAATAAAATCCATGCATCTCATCAAATGGTATATCTAGTTAGTACCTCAAAATGTTTTTTAAATGCAGCAATTGCAATTTAGAAATAGTTTTCCATGAGAAAATAGGGTTTTCAATACCACCTACTGGGTCATGGGCGTAGCCAGGATATGTGGAAGGGAGGGGCTGATATAAGCTATAAGAATATATTTTTTTATAAGTCTTTTTCCGAGGAGTCTGGGGGGAGTGGGGTATGGAATATTTTTAGCGGGCGTTTCTACCATATCATAATATACTGTAAATATTTTTAGGTGTTATTAGCATTGTTTTTAATTTTGTATTTCAAAATCCTAAACAAATTGTGTGCCGAGCCAACTGCCATTTTATGGCAAATATCATTATAAAGTGTTCACTAAGAGCATTTAAATAGAGTCGTAGAACACGAACCAATATGTGGCGTATAAAACACATAATTACGATAATCATTTGGCTTCATTTTTTCAAAGCATTATTTCATATAAGGAATGTAAAATAGGCCTACTAGTTAAAAAAAAAGTGCGGCCATCTTTATTTATAAATAAACGTTAGTCAGATAAAGAACTAAAGAAGGAGTTTTATTAATCTATCTATTAATGTATCTCTAATTTCGTCTCTATAATAATATAAGCAGAGTAATCGTCTCAAAAGGACAAGGCTAATAGCGTAGTCAACGAATGCCCAAAATGAGGATCTAGAAGGAAAGTCAATAAGCGGAAAGACTAACTATGGTACATTGTTTGGGGTACCTAGTAGTATAATATATTAAAAGTCCTTGACCCTAGGGGTGACGGAAGAGGGGGAGGGGGGTTAAAGGTACATTTTTTAAATTTTTTTCCTATATCTCAGTAGGGGTTGGTCCGACAAAAAATATATACGTATACAAAATTAAAGCTGACAAAATTATTTACATTTTTCATACCTATAGTATTTTGATATCTGTAACCGTTAATGAGATATACGTTCTCGAAAATCAGTAATTTTAGAAAAAAAACGTTTCTTCGCATTGGAATACTTTATTATTTGTTCCCCATGCGATCTACCCTCGTGAGCTCTCTCCAGTTTTTATCTCGTTCGTAGAAAGTCAAATTATTGTGTATTTCACCTCAGTATATTATTTTATTATTACTATTATGTCGCTATGTCGACGGAAATTTTTTTTGTTTCTCGCTTTAGTAGAGTTAGTTTATATAATGTCATTCGTCCGTAGGAAGTCGAATTATTGTGTTTTTCGCCTTTATATTTTATTATTATTATATCCGGTATATTTTATTAGTATTTTATGCAGTATATTTTATTTTTATTATTATTATATTGTAATGTCGACGCAAACGTATTTTGTTTTTCACAAGAACTTGTACGAAAGTGGTGGGAAAGTGTCCTCTCCTAGGAAGTGGAGTGCAAACGTAATAGCTTCACTGCTAAAAGTGCCACTTTACAAAGACATGACGGAAAAAGCTCCAACCTTGTAGGTTTGACATCCCTGAAAGTTCATTCCACATGCAGAAAACATTATACGTGAGCCGATACTGATATTGAAGGATTCAAATTATATCATTCGTAACGTACTGTGCCATAAATGTGCTCAAAACATAAATTATGTGAGTGTGTTGCCGTTAAGGCAGGTAAAATAAATGAAACATACACACAACAAAGATAGGGTAGGCCTAGAGTGAAGAACCAACATTTTATTTTTATTTAATTTTTGTAGAAAAAACCATTGAGGCCTTCCGCAACTGCAGCGTGCACTTGCAGAATATTAGGTTCAAAATGTCATCTGGTGCTATTGGATCTTGGCTTCTAATATTGATGAAGTAGTTAAGCAGTCCATCGCGTTCTGTTCCCACCCCCATTCCTCTGGGCGTAAGCTAGTGTTGTCACCGTTGTGTCTGAAAGTAGCACCGATGACTATGTTTGGCTGATCCCTCGGATGATGGGAGGCATGAGATATTGGGATGCGCATTCGCCACAGACTTGACGATTGTGTCGTAGCAATATTTGTAGAGTGATTTTTATTTCTTAGGGGCACCATACCACATTAGAAAACAATTATTGCCCTGCTCTGGAATCTGCTTACGAGTGGCTGAAAGATTGTTAAAGACTTCAGCAGCATATGCTACATCTGCACCCTTCTTAAACAGTTTGGCAAATGCAAGTTTACCCTTGAGGAAGGCTGCTGTTGTAGTATCATATCCTGTGAAAGCATGGATGAGCATAATGCCTTGAGCTCCTATAACTCAGCGGTGGAAATACAGACTGGTTGTCACCTTTCCTCGGCCCAGTTTTATAATTTTATGATGTATTGGTCTTTGGGAATTAGCACAATCAGAAGGACTATGAGGTCTGTGTCCTCTCCAATGACAACGACTTGTGAATCTGTTGACTTATCAATGGCTGTTTCAAAACAGGGGCCTGTTTCATCACATAAGCTGCAATTCTTTCGGCTCACGTATAATATTTTCTGCATGTGGAATGAACTTTGAGGGTGTCAAACCTACAAGGTTTTAGCTTTTCCCGTCATTTCTTTGTAAAGTGGCACTTATCAGTGAAGTTATTATTTTTGCACTCATACAGGACACTTTCCCAACACTTTCGTACAAGTTCTCGTCACAAACAAAATACGTTTGCATCGACATTGCGATATAATAATAATAAAATATACCGGATATAATAAAAATAAAATATACCGCATATAATACTAATAAAATATAACGGATATAATAAAAATAAAATATACTGCATATAATACTAATAAAATATATCGGATATAATAATAATAAAATATAAAGGCGAAAAACAATAATTCGACTTCCTACGCACGAATGACATTATATAAACTAACTCTACTAAAGCGAGAAACAAAAAAAATTTCCGTCGACATAGCGACATAATAGTAATAATAAAATAATATACTGAGGCGAAATACACAATAATTTGACTTTCTACGAACGAGATAAAAACTGGAGAGAGCTCACGAGGGTAGACCGCATGGGGAACAAATAATAAAGCATTCCAATGCGAAGAAACGTTTTTTTCGAAAATTACCGATTTTCGAGAGCGTATATCTCATTAACGGTTACAGGTAGCAAAAATACTATAAGTATAAAATATGTAGAAGATTTTGTCAGCTTTAATTTTGTATACGTATATATTTTTTGTAGGACCAGCCCCTAATGAGATATAGGCAAAAAATGGTACCTTTAACCCCCCTCCCCCCTCTTCCGCCATTCCTAGGGTCAAGGACTTATGTTAAATGTTAAAAATGTTAAATTTACTCCCACAAATATAATTATAAATTGAATCTTTAATCATTTTGAATTCATTGTTAATCCAGTATATAAAGGGTATCAGTATGTTATACTACTAGGTACCCCAAACAATGTACCATAGTTGGTCTTTCCGCTTATTGACTTTCTTTCTAAAATCATTCGTTTACTGGGCTATAACCACTATCGTATGTGTATATGTGGTACGAATAATACGATATTCAAATAGATGATCAATGGTGCGTCTATTTTTGTAAAATAATAAATTTGTCTAAAAATATCTGGCTCTAGGGGGGGGGGCCAAGGCCCCCCCTGCCCCTCCCTGACTACGCCCCTGTACTGGGTAACTTGTTATGGTATAGGACCTGTTCAATATGGCGTCGGGAAGGGAATATTATCATATTTGAATCGTTGTTGTATATGTAATGAAACACATAGAGAACATTAGGATGAAATATTTAAGTAAGTAAGTTTTACTATCGCTTCTCTACTAGTCCAATAACGATATAAAATCTTAATCTGAACATACATCTTCTTTTTTTTCTTTTTTTTTTAACGTCCTGCTGTTTTGCACTTTAAGGCTAATGAAGACGGGACCTACAGTTTTAGGTGGAATCCGAACCACAGCCAATGATGTCTGTTAAGAAACCATTTAGAAAATTATTCGGGGTCAATGGGAATTGAACCCGGAACTTTTCCATTGTTGCCATGACGATTGATAAAGCTTTCATGCCTTAACAACCACGGCCATCTTGGCTCACTACACATTCTATCAAATTAAGTCAAAATGACAATATTGTAATTATAATATAGTAAGTTGGAATTACTTTCTCTAAGAACAAAAAGTGAAACAATAAAACTCCGAGGTATACAGAACACGTGTTTGGGGCAACAAAAACAACAAAATAATAATAAGAAAAAAAAAAACAAAAAAGAAACTATGTATTTATATCTACTTGCTAGATGGGGGAAATGCAGCTAACCCAGTTAACACAAATAACCATTACAATTATACAGAATGTAGAAAAATGAACTCAAAACTGCTCCTAACATTTGATTACGTAACATCCGCAATGAAACAAAATACAAAATTACCATTCTCAACATTTAAATCTATAGCTCCACTTTCATCACTAACCCAGCATTCATTCATATACACTCAATAATATCCATTCTTTTCTTATTCTCTCAAGAAAGAACATAAAAGAAGAAGTCAATGTTTTTGCCTTCAATTAAATGATTCCTCAATAATTTCATAACATTTATTTCCACGTGTTTTAACATTTTCCGGGAAACAATTTTAAAACTTTGGTGCTAATTATGTAAATTTCATAAATACCGAAATGTTGGGTTTATGTACATTAACATTAGATTTATTTCTTAGTTCTCTACTCCGTTGTCAAGCCACTATTTTCATACACATTCCTGCTAGAAAAAGTTCTCAAAACTTTAGACCCCTTATATACAGGGTGTAGAAAAAGTCAAGAAACGGTTTAATATTTCGTATATAAAGAAAATTTGAAGGCAGATGTGATTGAGGAACCTACTCTATGTAAAAATACTATTTTATTAAGATTTCAAAAAGTTTATCCGCCATCTTGGATCCGCCATTTTGAATGAAACTTTGTTTTTTTAAATGGGAAGGTGATCCCGCACGCACATACACAAAATACATCGGTATATGACTTGTGGGCGTTGGCTGTCAGGCGAGGGAGCATTATCTGTAATTTTAATTTTTTGTCCTCTGTTTCAAGGGCGCCCATACTTATGGGCAGAGGGGGGCCACGGCCCCCTCCCTAGCCCCAAGTACAGGTGTTGGCGTGTAATGTACTGTCGGCCGCTTCTCATAATGTTCAGTGTCAAACTCACATGTGCGTCCTTAGCAGTAAATGTGTTACGCCTCAAACCCCGGTCTAGCACCCTCTAGAAAGTATCATATGGGTGCCCATGCTCTGTTTGTTAAACTTTTATGAAAAAATGTTTGTATATTGAATCAGAAGTAAACGTATTAAAAAAATCCCCTTATTTTGCTCCCCCAAATCTTTTGCACCCTAGGCAAGTGCCCTGTAAACTAGCAACACTCTCAATCAAAATACTAAGGTAGCTCGGAAATCCTGATCCTTTTGTCAAAGTGAACTCACAGTTTCATCGATTTCAACGGAGTTGTCCATTTTGAATTTTAACCTCAAGGTCATACAAACAGTCCTCAAAACCAATGTTGCGGCAAGACAACTCATTCAGCCTTTCTGCGCGTTTTGTACAAAAAATCAGAACAGCAACCACCAACCTTCTTGAAGCTTTATCTTGTTTGTAAAATTAAAATTAGTGGTAAGAGGATGCAGTTTCGATAACATTGACGTCATTTGCGTTGAATGATTTCAGTGGACTGGTTCAATGTGGTTGCAACCAGTTTGTACCTCCTCTACTTCAAAAACTGAAGTACATGTGCAAGCTACTTTTAATAGTCTTGTACAAATTTGTAGAGTTTTTCGCAGTGATTATTTCGTTGAATATGAAAGACCACGTTGCTTTTCATATACAGTGATATCTGAGAACTGTTGAGTGGGCCTGAGTTTGTTGGACTCAGGCCCACAACGTCACCCAACAAGATCAAACCTGATCTTTTAACAGTATGCATTAAATTACTAATGGACATAAAGTGAATATTTTTATCTTTGTCATAATAATAATTTCACAGTTTCAATGATATTCATATGTGTAGTGTATGTAACAAAACAGTATCTGATGATGATATGGTTGATATGGAATGTGGTTCCACATTGACTGTATTTCTCTATCAGAGGGAAACTACAATAAGATATCTTTCCTTCAAGAAAAAATGAAGTGATTTGTGTTTCTTGTAAATTGTAAAGCAGAACATTTCATTGAGAGCAACAAAATCAGTCATATAAGTGACACAGACTTAATTTGCTCTGTTTTAACACTAAATATTGTTTTTGCCGAGCAACCTACTACATCTTTTATCAAGATCAAAAACATTATAGATCCAAGTATGGAGCCTTGTTAAACTCAAGATGTAATACTAATTACCTTACATTGAATGTTGTTCATCAACATATTGTTTGCCAATCAGAGAGAAAGGATTTGAATATTCTCATGTTATCTCGACAAATGTCATAGACTTCCATTTTCATGAGTAAAATTTTGTGATCAACACAATCGAAGGCTCACAATGTGGCCCGAAACATTGCTATCCTCCTTAGCTTGCAAAAAGAATTTAATCAAGTCATCCATAGGATTTGTGCTGTACTTCCTATTCCTACTGACTAGAATTAAAAATATTAAATATATATTTTGACTTACCGTCTACAATATTCAATTTGCTGTCGTATACGACGGCCGTTTCAGCTATTCAGAGATTTTCAAGTATTTTTAGCAGGTCTAGTTATTTCACAATAACTAAGTCTAACCAAAAACAGAGTTTCAAAATATACAGAAAACCCAACCACACAGACCATACAATCCACTCCACGTCTAACCATCCCATGTTACACAAAATGGCGGCATATAACTGCTTTATTCATAGATTACGCAATGTACCAATGCCTGAGACAAATTTTTATGAAGAATTTAATACAATCAAATACATTGCCACCCAAAATGGTTACAAAGCGTTAATCATTAAAAAATTATACAACAAGCAGGAAAGGAAAGACAAAATTAGAAACCTGAATGAAACAAAGAAAGAAAAATTCTTGGTTATCAATTATTTTAAGCCTTTTGAACACATTTTCAGAAACCTACTTAAAAAGCAACAGTATAAAATTATCTACAGAACAACAAATAATTTAAAGAGCCTCATAAAACCACCTAAAAAGATATTCCACATTGATAAATTTGAAGAATCCGGAATATATATGAACTAACATGCAGTGACTGTTCAAAGAAATATATAGGACAGACAGGGGAGATCTTTCAAAAAAAGATTTAAAGAAATATTCCATCCTTCAATCAAATTGCATACTTAACAAAGTCAGAATCTAAATTCACAGAACACCTTATTCAGACCAACCATGGATATTCTTCTATGGAGGGACTGACTTAAAATATTACACCGTTGTAAAAATGGCCGGTTTATGAATTCCCTTGAGCAATTCGAGATATACAAGATTCATAAAATTGACAATAACATTTTATTTAATGAAAAACTTAACTTCGATTCCAACGCATTGCTGGATATGTCGTTGGAGATAAGATATCTCCTCCCTCCCACATCGATTAGCATTACTGACCATCGTCCTCAGTATGTATCGGAATGTTGGGCCCAACCAGTCGAAGATTTTGGAATTGACTCTGTTTTATCTTTTTTTAACTAATGTATCATGTTATTTATTATTGCGGTGTGTTACTGTAATGTGTGTTTTGTTTTAATAAGTGACTAAGGATATGCTGCTAAAAATACTTGAAAATGGCTGATTAGCTGAAAGAGCCGTCGTATACGACAGCAAATTGAATATTGTAGACGGCAAGTCAAAATATATATTTATTATATCAATATTTGAATGGCGACAAACAAACATTTTGACTAAAAATATTGTTGTCCTAAAAAAAATACAGATTTGGTTTTTAAGTACTGGTTTTTAAACTTTTGAAAACACACTGACACAAGTCCTATAGGAGGGTAGTTTATAGGGGAATTTTTATGTCCCTTTTTGTGAACCGGAACTTCTACAACCACTTTCAAGCACTTTGAGAACACACCCTCTCTGACAGAATCATTGATTCACAAAAGTAGTAGGCCAAGAATAAAAACAATAATTTCTTTAATGAAATCGTTTGATAAACCATATTTAAATCTTTACACTTTTCTTTTCATATTTTTTACTACACTTCTTAATAACATATCACAAGACACTTCCTTTAGTTTAAACTCCAACCCACCTGGATTGACTTTCCAGATCCTTTGTAATGCTTTTTCCATATTGACGGGAACTTGAGTAAGATCTTCCACTGCAGCCACTAAATAGTTTTTATAACAATGGGTGATATGATGTCACAGATCTTTTAGATTTCTCTCTTCCTGTTACAGACTTATGACTGTCCAAGTTACTTTACATTTGATTTCAGTGTTAGATGTATACTTTTCATTTGCTGTTTTTTTGCCCGTTTGATATCCAACTTGTAAGCGCTCCTGTGGTTATTGAAGGATTGAAGCGCTCATCTTCCAAATCACTTGAATACTAATTATTCCAATGCAAAGGACTAGTATGAGCACTGGGTCTTATACTTTGTTTTGCTAAGAAAAACATTGATTAAATAGTTTCAAAAATACATTCGAGCGAAGGCCCTGCTGCTTGGTTATTAGCGAATTTCCATAGGAAAAATGAGCTATTGCAGTGGCCCTTATGGTAAGACCCAAGGTCGGGAGTAGCTAATGAGCACCGATCATGGTCCCCAGAACACGTTTTGAAATGTCATTAAAAATCATATATATATATATGTGTGTTCGCACTCTAGCGGTCGCATTTTAAGTCCGATTTGGTACACATGTTGGTTGTCTACATCGCTCGGACGAGTTCGTTAGCCAAAAAAATCCAACAATCGGAAGCACATTTGTCGACCGGAAGTAACTATTTTTTGAGATTTTTCCTACGAGAATGAATTTGTTTTTGAGTTTTTTCCACGAATATAAATGTAGGATGTTATTCTGCACATTTTGTTTTGTACGCGACCTTATTTGGTTCCCCCAAAATCGATCAAAACGTAAAATACCATAAAAGTACCCGGTTCAAAGCCATGTGGTGGATTTTACCAAGTGGGGTTGGCGTGCGAAGCACACATTGCATTGTGTATTGAAGATACCCCCAAATGCGGAATGGCGTGCGAAGCACGCAATACTTTGTGTATGAAGATACTCCCAATATGTGGAATGGCGTGCGAACCATTTTGCAGCTAGTCAGCACCGTCGGTTGTTGGTTGAAACCCTAAAACATAGGCCTATAAACTTAATTTTGGAAATTTGCTCAACTCACATCAGCGGTTCAGCTGCGCGGTTGAATTTTGTGTTGGGGTTAGGTGGAAGGGAAGACTAAATAGTGCTAACCTCGCCCCCAAAAAATATAGTCAATATCAATCAATCAATCTCCCTCTGTCACAGCTGTACGATTTTATTTTTTCACTTGAACTTCACATTCTGTTGCACTCCTTCAGTATTTCTACATGTGACTCTTTGTAACACATTTTTACGCCATGTTGCACGTAATATTTCAATAATTTCACTTAGGTTAAAGTTTTTCCTGTAGTTTTCTTTATTTTTATCAGAATTTTAAAAACATAAAAAGAGTAGTAAACAATATAATTTAAACTGATTACCCATATGTATCACATTATTTCAAACTATACAGTATATAGTTCAAAAGTAATATTTTTCATTTAAATACACAAATAGAAGAAGCACAGGGTATTATCTTATAAGTAAATACATTATTTTGGAGGTTTGTGTTTGGTATTGTTTTGGTAATTATTAGTTAGCATTTTCACAAAATGTAACTAAATACAAATATCTATCCACCCCTAATTTTATGGGGACATTTTTTTAAACACATGTTTTAAAAAGCAGGAATCCAAGAAATCAGCACATACTATGGTTTTTGAAAATAAAAATAAAAATCAAGCTGTTAAATAAAATACGCTTTATTTATTTCATTGTCAAAGTATAAATTGTATAACAATAAATAATAATACAAACAAGTATAACAAATTAGTTTTGGGGGAATGACCAGAAAACAGCCACATCGGTTTATTAGGGTTTATAAATGAATAAATAACAAATTGAATATTTACATAATGAAGAAATTATTGAGAACGGCCATTAAAATATTTACAAAAGGCCCACTAATATTTCAAATTTACTACAGGAAACATTGTATAATATAAAATATCACAAATACAAGCCTCTGAACATACTCCAAAACACACAGATTATAATAAGACCACTCCAATCAATTAAAATGAAACAAATTCTATTGAATCCATTTAATAAAAACCATGCAGTTTTTAAAACTTACATTAACAAAATTTAGAAACTAAGAGAAGAAAGTATTAGTTAATATCATATTCAACACAAATTTATAAAATACCATAAAATGTAAAAAAAAACATCCTGCACAAATGAATAAAAGTTTAAGAATTAACCTTTGCTATAAAAAATAAAAACTTATTTTTGGTTGTTTAGTTAAATATAATTTGTTTTTAGTTATTTAAAAATTTTACAATTGAATTTGTACAAAAGTAAACATTTTGTTTGGTCTGTCAATTTAATAAATTAAATCACTCTAGCACAATAAAACACTGACCGATAATAAAATCTGTACATATTATAACCTGTTTAAAGTTGAAAATAGTAATCTCGTACCGCCCAATCTAGCCCTTATGACTAGACGAATGTCATAACCTGAACACATATTACATCACAGTTTTGGTTTCTCACTTGAAATGATTTCTTCCGGAGAAAATATTAATAGATACAATTCTGTTAGCACAACACTACAAATTCACTGACGATTGCCCATCGAGTCTGTCGGTCTGTCGTGCGATCTAATTTTCGTCGCATGTCTGGAGAACTCTTGGAGTTTTTGCTTTCGGGATCTGTGTCTGGATGCGAGAGAAATGAGCTCGCGAAAAGAAGCTTCTTCGGAATCGTCGTAAAATTCTTCATCATTGGCCATCACAGAATGGTTTCCTTCGTCGTAATAGTTTTCTTCATACTCCTCTCCTTCGTCGTAGTAGTATATATTTTCTCCGGAAGAAGGATCATCTTGTTGGTAGTGACCGTGGCCTTCGTTGAGAAGCGCAAGAATCGCAGCGGCTTCAGATGCATTGGTTGTTTTAACAATATCGCTTTCAGGTACGGTTTGATCTTTATGATGACTTCTCCTTACTTTGAGAGATCTGCGTCTGTCATTTTTCACATTTCGTTTTCTTAATACTTTTTTCCGATCTTGTACACCGCTTGAGTTTCTTTCCAAAGATTTATCGTCTGCTCTTACATGTTTATGATTTTCTAAATAACGTGTTTCATCACCAAACAAAATTAACAAATCCTTCAGAAGATTTCTAATTGTTTGTAACTCTTCTTCTGAAAATTCATTGCGTGTATACCCTTCGAGAATAACTTTGAAAAGTTCTGCGATTCCCGTAGGACTGTTTTCTGTTTCTTTTGACGACCCTTTTCCAATCTTACCGTGTAGGAGACCTTTGTTAACATGAAATAAATTTGTATAGCTTCCTATATTTGAATCACTTAATTCGATGCTTCTAAATTTTCCAAACCCTTCAAAACTATTGTTTTCTTGTTTTACTGATTCTGTTGGTATGTTTGGCGTTGTTTCCTCTTCCCTTTGTGTATTTGTTGATTTTATAGTCGAATTTGAACCACTGTTAACTTCATCAGTGTAAATTGTTGAACTACTTTTGTTGACATTTTGTTTCAAAATGACTCCACCTTCTGCTGCGATAGTTGTTGAACCATCGGATGTATTTTTAACGTTCAATTGGTGATTACTAGTTGTAGTTGTTAACCCTTTCCCACCTACAACTGGATTTTGGTCTACTCCTAAAATAGCATCTACCGGTACATTGTGCATACTTATAACTGGAAAATAATTGTTATTTAATGAAGTGGTCAAATCGTAATCCATATCTTGTTTTTTTGTAATATTAGTTTGAGTGTTTTCCTTAACTGATTTGGTCAGACTGGATTCAGTTTTGTTTTCTATAGAATCAATGTCAGTAGTATGTTCTGTATTATTTGGAAGTACCCACTCATTTGTTAAATTGCTGTTTGATCTAATAACTCTTATAATCATTTCTTTTTTATTAATTATCTGGGTTGTATAAGGAACTGTACTTTCAATTCCAACCTGGTCTTTATTCAAATCAATAGAATCATAACCTGAAGATGTAGTACTATCATTGATCTTACCCACTGTAGAGTGTGTTTGACTTTCAAAATAAGGTGTGTCTTCATATTTGTTTGCTGGCTCGCTTAAGGTTTGTTCATAACCAGTTCTGTTTGAATTCCCTGTTTGATTTGTTTCATCGTTTTCAGTAGTAAAATTGTTTATCCATTTTAAGTTATTAAACTCATTGTTCGTATCTGATCCATCCAAATTGTCAAATTCAGACAGCGTTGATTCAAATCCACCAAATCTAACATCTATAGATTCATTGACCTTAGTAATAATTTGTTGTTCATAAGTTGGGACCAACAACTGGGATAATACCGACATTATCTTCAATTTTTCTTTCTTGTTAGCTGCATCCAATTCCTCAAGAAATTTAATTTGATCAACTATCGCATCAGAAAAAGTATTAGGCCTATCAATATTTGTTCCACTATTACCGTTTGTCGTACGTTTTAAAGGTGACGAAACATAATCAGATTTTTCTAAGAATGTAACACTTTCTTCTGATTGTGACTTATTTGTTGGCGTACTTGAAGTTGTGCCATTTATTTTAAAATCTGATGCACCAATTCCAATCGAATTTCCAGTTGAGTAATTTTCATTATTTGTTGGTTCAAATCCACCAAATCTAACATCTATAGATTCATTGACCTTAGTAGTAATTTGTTGTTCATAAGTTGGGACAAACAACTGGAATACCGACATTATCTTCAATTCTTCTTCCTTGTTAGCTGCATCCAATTCTTCAAGAAATTTAATTTGATCCACTATCGCATCAGAAAAAGTATTAGGCCTATCAATATCTGTTCCACTATTACTGTTTGTCGTAGGTTTTAAAGGTGTCGAAACATAGACGGATTTTTCTAAGAACGTAATACTTTCTTCCGATTGTGACTTATTTGTCGGCGTACTTGAAGTTGTGTCATTTATTTTAAAATCTGATGCACCAATTCCAATTGAATTTCCAGTTGGGTAATTTTCATTATTTGTTGAACTTACGATTGATGATTTTGTTTCAGCCGATATTTGAAAAGAAGGGACGGAAAACACTGTTTGTCCTGAGGAAGAATCAATTACAGTTTCTGTAACGGGAGAATATAAAGAAGAAGTTTCAACGGTAGGAGTCGGTCTAAGAGGTGTCATCTCCTCTAATATACTTTTGGTCGCTGAGTTTGTTGCAAAGCTAAATTGAGACGGAAAATTAAATTCAGGATAAGTGGTTTGTGCTACAGTTGTGGTCGGTATAAACGGGTCGGATTGTGAATTTAAGTAAGAACTGGCCGTCCCAAGAACAGCTGACTCTGTTGATTGAAATTTGACTTTGCTATCAGTCATAGAATTTATTGTAAATTCTGGAGTTTCAAAAGAAAGATTTACTGAGTTTGGTTGAATGTCAACATTTTCCAATGTATTTACATTTGTAGCGTTAATCGATTCATTCGGTAAAGTAATATCAGACAGTATGTTTTGTCCTGCAGATGTGACTGATGAACCTGTGGTTGATTGGAGGTTTAAATTAATTCTTGCAGTGGGATTAGTCGACAGTGGTGTTTGAAATGTTTCTTCCTCTTCATGCAGTAGTACAGCGTTCGTAGTAAACTCTGGTGATTCTGAAGAAAAACTATTGGTTGCACTTGGACTTGAAGTTGGACCATCATCGACATAATGTACGGTGGTTTCAGTAGCACGACTGTCCTTCAGTTCTGTCGAAGGATTAGGATTCATTGTTGCTGAAAGAGGTTCTTTAAGAAAATACGATTCAGTTGTTGTACGGTTTTCATAAGTGTTAAAAAGTTTGGAGGGCATTTCAAATAACAACGGATTCTGAACAGTTTGCTCTCCTGACTCGTGCGCGTAACTTTCTGAGTAGGTTTTAACCAAATCCTTGACGATATTAAGTGGAAAATTTTCTTTATTCTTGTGATTTCCTTTCATTTGTATCAGGTGATTACGAAGGCTTTGTAATTTGGAATGAAGGTTGAGAAGGAGTTGCTCGCCGTGTTCGAGGCCATCTTGGATGCCGTGTTCAATGTTGTGGTGAAAAGTACGAGCATCAGAAAAGCTGTTTTGAATTAAGCGGGTCTTTGTATCTGCACCTGCAACAAAAACACAAAGAATTAAAATTTTTTTAAGAGTAATTAAATAACAACAGATATAAAATTTAAATATTACATATCGTCACTTAAGATGCAAAACCTGTAACCCTCAAATACCTTTATTGAGAGGATCAAGCAATATCTTTGCAGTTTAATGTTATAATTTATTTTTAAATACTTATTCACTAGTATTTATAAAATAGAGGGTTGCAATCGATAAACACTGTGCATTTTGTTGTTGTTTATTATGTCCATTAATGTTTTTTTTTTTAATAACATATTTATATAAATACTGTAGTAAAAGAAATTATGCAAATCATCCTAAGCTGGAGACCAGGTAACCAGTCATATCCCATCAGCTTGGAAGCGAGCCAATCACCGTTTGTTTTACATCCAACCCCAACCACAAATATTAAAAGCTACCTGGTTTCTAGCTGAGATTTGAAGATCCAGCGTTATCAACTCTGCTAAGGCTTGCCTTAAAAGCAACTGATAAATTTAGTTACTTTACTATCTTTACAAGTATTACATGTACAAGTAAATTTATCTTCATCAGCACCATCTATGAGTAGTTATAGGAAGTTTGATAGGTTGTTCTTAAGTTTGAATCTGTATAATTTGTATTCGTGAGAGGTTTATGGTGCCTGACAGAATTTAAGATTTGTTGAGTCTATGCAAAAACCCGTATAAATCAGGAAATAATTATCAGATTGACATGAAATTAAGTATGAAGGTATAGAATGACTACAAATATAGTTATGCAAAAAACTCAATTTTCACAAAATTGTGGGTTATGAGGTTTTGCATCTTAAGTGGCGATATGCTATCTTACTAAATTAATAAGATCTAAGATAATTTTGAAACCGGTTCAAACCACTTTCAGTCCATAAGCATTTGAATAAAAACAAATGATTTATTAAAGATACAATCAATAGTTGTATTAGTAAAGATATCAAACATTGAAATGTAACAGTTCTGAAATCGATTTTTTTAAAGTATTATCATTATCTGTATATTATGACAAGTGGCTTTGTCCTGAATGACTGACGTAGAATCAATGCAGGCCAAAAACTACTAAAGATACAAATATGAAAATTGAAAGGTATAATCTTATGGCGTCATGGACGAACACTAAGCGAGTTTCATTTAAAGCAAAAAATAGTGAAACTTTGTGAAAGCCTTATAACAGATAAAACAGCTGTTTGGATCAAAAGCTTAGCAACATGTTTGTTTACATTCTTTACCATAGCAACCAACTTATCAAATTTATAATGAGTTTATTATTATACACAAACAACAGTTTTTTTGGGTTATATTAACAAACTAAAAGCAAATTCTTTCTGTATTTTGATTTAATTCAAACATCTGTTGTTACATTATAAACAAAACTGTTGATTTTTATAAAAAAAACTTAAACTTAAACAATTTTAGGTTTGGCCCACAATGAACCAAAACATGTTTATTTGCAGCCAATTTGTCAAATTTAGAATCAGGGGCCTGTTTCATAAAACACCTGTAATACAGTACCTGTATTACAGGATTTTAAAATTAAAATTTACAATCCTGTAAAAATACGTTTCATAAAAATAATTATACACTTGTAAAATCACCTGTAATTTTCACCTGTATTACCAGCTCCTGTATTTTGTAACTTATCTGTTACTTCAAATGTAAAGCAAATCCTTCAGAACTGATGCCTCTAGTCAGTCGCCGAATTATCAGTGAAGTAAAAGGTTGTGTTTGTTTTTGTTTGTTCATGCCTTCAGTAAAAATTCATTAACTTGAAAAATATTTAACTGATTTTAATTAAATTTGAACCACATACAGAAAACATATCTATAATAATAATATAAAAAAATCATATTGTTACAACAAATTTTAATACCTTTACCAATTAGGCCTATAAAAATCACTTTCCAAAATCTTTATTCGGTGAAAAACTTCATGTTCATGTCTTCGGTAAAAATTGATTAACTTGAAAAATATTAACCCGATTTTAATTAAATTTGAACCACATACAGAAAACATATATCTATAATAATAATATAAAAAAATCAGATTGTTACAACAAATTTTAATACCTTTACCGATTAGGCCTATAAAAATTACTATTTCTCAATTTCTAATTCGACAAATAATGGTGAACAATATTTTTTTTATTTTGTATTATTTGACATTTATGTTAATTATTTATTGGGTTATGAATATAATAATTTATAGAGAATTTTATAGTGAATCCAAATCTTTTTACTTTCTCCACCCTATACGTAGTATATGGAGAAAGTATTGTTTTCGTAAAAATGTTCGAATTTGAATTTTCAGTTGAATTATCTGTTTTGGTGCTCCCAGAACCCCAAAAAATTGTTTAGTGCAATTATCTGTGTTGGTGCTCCCTGAACCCAAAAATATTTTTAGTGGAATTTTTTGTTTTGGTGCTCCCTGAACCCAAAAAAGTGTTTTTAACGTGGTGTCTGTCTGTCAGTGTGTCAGTATGTATACACGACCAGAGGGGACACTATTGGTCCGATTTTCATGAAATTTGGTATGTAGGTACTAAACCCTAATATCTCCAAGTGGTTTTTTCATTTTTTGGAATTTTTAATTTTTAAGGGTAATTTACCCCTAAAAACCAATAAAAACGACAAAAATGCAAATTTCTCAAAAACGGCTCTAACGATTTTGATCAAATTTTCAGTATTTATAGTGCTTAAGATGCCAAACAAAATGACACCATCCGCTTTTATCAAAACTTCGGCGTTTCATAATTATGGGGAAATGTTAAAAAATAAACAAGTTTATGTTGTCAATCTAGCATCACGGCAACGGCCGCAAGGGATAGCACAACAGTAGAGAAGACGGCCAGTAATTCAAAGGTCGCGCGATCGAATCCCGCCTGGGACAATAACTTTTTTATACGATTGACGTAGGTAGAATATTATTTTTTTGTTTTGTTCTAAAAAGTAGTAAATAAAATGATTAAAAACAATATTATTTTGACTACAGTAAGTTGGGAGAAAGTTTGTGTCAGTTAACTGATACCGTTTATTTAATATTTAAAATCGAATGTATATATATCAAAATTTATGTACATTTTTAAAATGTATTGTAAAATTTTGTTTTCAAAATATATACGTTTTCAATGCTAAAAAATGCATAATAATAATTTATAAATAAAATAATTTATCGTATCTTGATGTTTTTTTCACAGAATGTGTGTAATAAATAAAATATACTCTGTTAATCTTAATAAGACTGTAATCAATATAACATGTTAACTGTTTCATCCATTTACTTCAGATTGAAAGATTTGGTCACAAGTAAAAGATAAGCATTATTCATGAGTAAGGAAGAAAATGCTTTTACTCCTAACTTTTGGTTGAAACAAACCCTTTTACGTCTAGCATTTACTTTTAAAGGCTTTTACTCATCCATTTTAACACTTAACCTTACAACAGGTCACTTTTCAAGATTTCACCTATACTTGTAAAAGTTTTAAGATGGTATAAACAATGATAAAATATTCAACATTTTACAGGTTCAGTAATACAGGAAGTTGATCTTTATGAAACACAACAATGATAAAGTTCTGTATTATTTACTTGTAATACAGGTAAATCACCTGTAAATTGTTTTACAGGAAAAATTCATTATGAAACACCAACTTGTAATTTTTACCTGTAATACTGGAGTTTTGCCTGTATTACAGGACCTGTAACCTTTATGAAACGGGCCCCAGATAATTATTCTTTACAACTGACAGTTTATATCTATATACTGTATATAAAAGCGAAATACCACTCACTCACTCACTGACTCACTCATCACGATTTCTCAAAAACTACTGAACGGATTGAAATGAAATTTGGTATGTAGCTTCCTCTAGGGCCATAAGTGTTCACTAAAAAAGAGTTTTAAAAAATTGGAAATTTTAGGGGGGTTTGGGGGGTAAAAATTACTAAATCACGATTTCTCAAAAATTACCGAACGGATTGGAATGAAATTTTGTATTTAGCTTCCTCTAGGGCCATAGGTACTCACTAAGAAAGGGAATGAAAAATTTCGAAATTTTAGGAGGGGTTTGGGGGGATCAAAGTTACTAAAATCATAATTTCAGATCTTTTATTATTATGACAATAGTGCTTTTATTATTTTAGCTTTATTTATTATTATTAGCTTCTTTATTAGCATTTTTATCGTATGAGTATATTTATATATATACTAGCTGACCCGTACGGCGTTGCCCGTGGTGGTTGGTATTTTCAGTCTTTTTAATCGTTTTTTAACAACTTTGATCCCCCCAAACCCCCTAAAAATTTCGATTTTTTTCAAACACTTTCTTAGTGAGCACCTATGGCCCTAGAGGAAGCTACATACCAAATTTCATTCCAATCCATTCGGTAGTTTTGAAGAAGTCATTTTTTAATAACTTTGATCCCCCCCAAAACCCCCCTAAAATTTCGATTTTTTTTTCAAACCCTTTCTTAG
>JAGFPH010000480.1:300311-312135 GCA_018207615.1 Philaenus spumarius
GGTAAGCCTAATGTTGTATATACCCTTTATTTAGTTGTTTAATGTTACAGGCCTAACCTCAAAACTCAATAATCCAATATTTATTATTGAAATCATAGCCTTGCTTATAATCGAGCTTTAGCTCGGTCTCCTGGTACTTATATTATAGTACTAGGATTGTTGTTATTGAGAATATTTTCACTACAATCGAAGATATTAAAATGGGCTAGTTACAACTACACAATACATATAAATTCACTAAGTTCATTCAAGCTATTATTCTTAAAAGATAAAAAAAAACTGTTTTCAATTTGATAACTTAAGTGAAAATAATGAAATGCTATAACTACCATTAAAATTAAATAATTAAAATGGGGTAGATACCCATGCAAAATAAATTGCATTAACATTAAACATGCATAATATGTTTAATACGCCCCCTAGAACCTGCCCTGATCATTTAAAATAAGATTTTTAATCACAAGGCATTTCAAAATTATTTTTCCAATACACTCACTAAATTGTGTTCGTTAATTAATCTAAATATATGTTTACTAGAGGGCTCCACCCCCTGCTCGCTCGTTCGCCCAATGTCGCTCGTCGAAGCAAATGCAAACATGTTATTTTATATAAATAGGCCCTACTATTAAATTCGAATATGTCTTATTTATTTTTATTAGGATGTAACATAGTGGTTTCTTATTTTAAATTTCTTAATTTATTAAGGGTTTATTCTCTAGCTTTAAGGAAAGTATAACAATCTACATTTTTACTACGTTTTCAGCCCTTAGCAGCACGCGACAAAATGTCAATCTATCATACTTTTTACTTTCTCCACCCTATACGTAGTATATGGAGAAAGTATTGTTTTCGTAAAAATGTTCGAGTTTGAATTTTCAGTTGAATTATCTGTTTTGGTGCTCCCAGAACCCCAAAAAATGGTTTAGTGCAATTATCTGTGTTGGTGCTCCCTGAACCCAAAAATATTTTTAGTGGAAATTTTTGTTTTGGTGCTCCCTGAACCCAAAAAAGTGTTTTTAGAGTGGTGTCTGTCTGTCATTATATATACACGACCAGAGAGGACACTATTGGTCCGATTTTCATGAAATTTGGTATGTAGGTACTAAACCCTAATATCTCCAGGCGTTTTTTCATTTTTTTGAATTTTGAATTTTTAAGGGTAATTTACCCCTAAAAACCCATAAAAAACGACAAAAATGCAAATTTCTCAAAAACGGCTCTAACGATTTTGTTAAAATTTTCAGTATTTATAGTGCTTTAGTAAGATGCCAAACAAAATGACACCACCCGCTTTTATCAAAACTTCGGCGTTTTATAATTATGGGGAAATGTTTAAAAATAAACTAGTTTATCTTGTCAATCTAGCATCGCGGCGGCGGCCGCACGGGATAGCACCATGGTAGCGATCACGGCCAGTAATTCAAAGGTCGCGATCGATCGAATCTAGGACAATAATTTTTTTATACGATTGACGTAGGTAGAATATTATTTTTTGTTTTGTTCTAAAAAGTAATAAATAAAATGATTGAAAACAATATTATTTTGACTACAGTAAGTTGGGAGAAAGTTTGTGTCAGTTAACTGATACCGTTTATTTTATGTAAGTATGTTGTAAGAAATAAATGTACAAATTTTTAGCTCATTAATTAAAAAAAAATTATAACAATTAACTTTAATTGTTTTTGGAGTTGTTTGAACCCTTAAATCAAAATTAATTCTAGCCTATGTTACTCAAGGAAAGTGTAGCTTTTTATTAGTATAACTATTTTTTCAATTGGTTCAGTAGTTCCAGAGATTACCCCCTACATACAAACAAACAAACAAATTTTACCTCTTTATAATCTACTAGGGGAGACCCCTGCGTGCTCCGCACGCCAACCCCCAATGGTACCGTCTAAAAACAAATGTTATGTTTTATTTATAATAAAGGTGTAGTATTAATAATAACCTCAAAACTAAGATGGTAAATATTGTTAAATGTTCAAACCAAATTATTTCTTATATTTTATAACAGTAGTTAATAATGGTTAAAAGAACCAGCAAGGCTCAGGTTTACACTTTAAAAC
This sequence comes from Philaenus spumarius, assembly GCA_018207615.1. NCBI lineage: Eukaryota > Metazoa > Arthropoda > Insecta > Hemiptera > Aphrophoridae > Philaenus > Philaenus spumarius. The sequence continues at coordinate 302,378 of JAGFPH010000480.1, forward strand.
CCTAACGTAAAAAGTGGAAGTACAAAAATAATTGCTTCAAATTTTTAAATCAGCTGTTAATGGAAATATTAAAGCAGCTATGTTATCTGTTATTTTATTCCATTTGTTGCTATGGTATTAAATGTAAATACATGTGTTGATTTATCATTCTAAACCTAACCTAAGATTTTTTTCCGACTAAATTTACAAATATATTGAAATAAAAAAAGGTTTTTACCTAAATTAATTATAGCCTATGTTACTCAGGGATATTGTAGGTTTTTATTAGTAAAACTATTTTTTCAATCGGTTCAGTAGTGCCAGAGATTACTCCCTACATACAAACAAACAAACAAACAAACAAACTTTACCTCTTTATAATATTAGTATAGATTAATAATGACCCTAAAGCTAACATGGTAACATAATGTTAAATGTTCAAATAAAATTATTTCGTATATTTTATAACAAAAGTTATAATAAAGGTTAAAAGAACCAGCAAGATCTTCACTTTCATATAGTAAACATAACCTAAAAGTTAGAAATTTAAATAATTCCTTCAAAGTTTGAAATCAGCTGTTAATGGAAATATTTTATATTCAATTGGTTGCTATGGTAATAAATGTAAATACTTGTGATAATTCATCAGTCTAGGCCTAACCTAAGATTTTTTCCGACTAAATGTACAAATATTGAAATAAAAAAGGTTTTTGTCAAAATGAATTATAGCCTATGTTACTCAGGGATAATGTAGCTTTTTATTAATAAAAATATTTTTTCAATCAGTTCAGTAGTTCCAGAGATTACCCCCTACATACAGAAAAAATTTTCACTTAAAAAAAAATGTACTCTCTTTATAAATACTAGAAGGCTACAGATATACTCAAATCAAGCAATAACGAAACATTTCCGGCTCATACTACTAGTAGGCCTATTTGATAAGAACAACAAAACCTAGGCCTAAAGCCAGTCTTTTAATTTATATCGAATTAACCTAACATTTAATATTACACACATTTTTAGTTTTTATTACGTAAACAATATTATGCCTACTTTACTTATAAGCTTTGAAATTTCTGTAATACGATAGCAACCTTTGCTTCTGATGTATTGCAGACTCTTAAATCATACCACTAAGATCGGTTTCAACAACAAGGTAATTATAATTGCTTTTAACATTATAGTCAGTCAGCAAGCCTTAGAACCTATTTATCGCTTTGTTTTACTCGGAAATATTTAAGAACACTTATTTTTATAATTTAAACGCATTTAATTTTAAAGAGCAAGATTATAATTTATACGAGTAGGTCTATTTGATTCAATAATTGTACTTCATAATGTACGGAGGTTACTGGATTTGATAATATGAATTATGCCACCAGTAGGGCCTACTCTACCTAATATTAGGCCTAGATTTCAAAATCAATTTCCAAAGACAAGATTAAATACAAAATTGGTTTTAAAAACATTGTTGACTTCGTGGAAAATATTTGATTGTTGAACATTAGGGGTAAAATTGTTTTGGTATAACAGAATATTTAAACATAGGCGTAAACTAATTTGAAAGATCGGATGCATTAAGTCGCAAACAGTTGAGGTAGTTTTTGGATTGATTAAACCAATGAATACAGAAACTATAGTTTCTGTATTCATTGATTAAACCTAGCAATGTATTCGGTATAAAGATTGTACTTCAAACGATTTTCGCGTGACGAAATAAAATATAATTCCAACTAGAAGTTGATAAAACTTACTACAAACAAAAGTTAAACACGCAGAAAATTCAAGTGTTCTAAGTTTTAAGTAAACTTAGAAAAGACCAATCTAAATTTCAACCTCGAAGCGAAATTTTAATGATAAATTAAATTATTTAAAATGTTAGGCCTACCTTTGTATTTAAGAGGAAACGTAAAAGATGTCTTTAGGCAAAGCAGGAGTACCAATGCAAGTCGCCAAACCATGTTGTTAACTGTGAACACAACATACAACTTCTAAGATCAAAAGTACACTGACAAGTGACAACTGACTGGCTTCTTGGTCTTTGGTCAACTTATACCTTAATTTAAGGTGTATTTACCTGCCCTTTGCTAGTAGAGGGAGGGGGTAATGTAATTGACCCTTGGAAAGCTGAAGCGTAACAACTCAGGATATTCATAAACAATGCAATTTTAGGTTATAGGCCTAATTCATTAAATACTAAATTAAAATATAATCACTGTTCAGAACTTTTCAATAATATTGAAACGGTTTGGTTATTATTACCGCTGTGTTGATTAAATATACATAAACAACAACATATTCATACAAAGATCTAAATTAAAAAATTGGTCATTCTTGAATTGTTTGGCTGTAGTTCAGCTGTTTATTTTCTTAATTCGAAGCGTCTGCTATATCAAACTGGCATTTTTTTAGTAATACATGAATACAATTAAATTTTGAAATACTTGTGTTTATGTGTATTGTATTTTATTAATACATTGTATAATTTTATTCAGATACTAGTGAGTCCCCGTGAAAAAACACACACAGATTAATTAGATGAACATCAGAAATACATAATTAAAAAAAATACTGTTTTAAAAACAACAGACTTTATCTAGGCCTACCTAACTATCCTGACGGGGATTTTTAACTCGGTAAATGTGTACAATTATAAGGATTATAAAAATGTAGCACTATTTGTTAACATTTTGTATTTATATACGTTATTATATATTTAAAGAAAGGTACAAATATTGTCTTTTAATAGCTTTTCATTTCATATTGATAGATCAAATGATTTAGAAGTTATTAATATTATAGTGAATAAATTAAAAATCGAATATGTTTATATATTATACGAAGATGTACGAATGTTTCCGAAGTTAAACGAATAGGTATCTCTTCTTTAAATTTGTTAAACGAATATATCGATGCTACAAGGTTGTATTTACATACAGTTTATAACCACAAAGAAAATATTATAACTTATTATAGCATAGGGCCTACATTAGTCCTGTAACTCATATTTAAAAAAATCAACTTCACAAGCAATTATAATGATCGAAGTTGTAAACATAATCACAAAGTATAATCTACACTGGGTTTGTTTAAGTATTACAGATGATCGGTGAAATCAGCTGTTATAGTATATGTTACTCGCGTACGGGCGTACACTCGCTTTTATAGGAGTTGATTCGTTTCTTATATAAATATTTATAAACTTATTTCATGCAAAATATTAAAAGTAGAAGGAGGTTAACTTCGTTTATACGTTTAGGTTAATATAACAAAATTACTAAACTTATTTGAAAATATTTTTCACTCTGCTAAATAATTTAGACTCTCATGAGTAACATCTGCTCGGTGTTTTGCGAATTTCCATAATTAAATTTATATCATTGAAAGTTTCAACCATTTCAGAAATTAGTATTTTCACGAAGGCGCTGAATAGCTGTCTGCGTGTACGAAATATAATATTAGTAGAATTAGTTTACACATAGCCTCCAGCTCCGGCTCGCTCGCTGCTTTGCGAGTTGCACCTCGGCCTTGCGGCCCCAGATAATGGACTGCTTCGTTTCGCTCGCAGCAAACCAACTCGCTTTTAATGGTACGTTTAGTTTATACTTTTATGGTATTTTAGTTCGGATCGATCTTAGAAGAACCAGATGGTTTTATTTTGTAGTGTAAAAATAAAAAAATGTGCAAAATAATATCCTATAGTATACGTATTTGTAGAAAAAACCCAAAAAAGTTTCATTTTCGTACGAAAAATCTAAAACCTTTGTCAAAAAATAGTTACTTCTGGTAAAATAAGTTCTTCCAATTATTAGATATTTTGGCTAACGAACACGTCCGAGCGACTTAGAAAATCAACGTGTGTACCAAATTTATACTAAATTAGACCTAAAACACGGCCATTAGAGTAAGAACACTAAAATAAATAATATTTTTAATGACAGCCCAAAACGTGATCTGGGGACCACGATCGGTGCTCATTGACTACTCCCTACCATAGGTCTCACCATAAGGGTCACTGCAATAGCTCATCTTTCCTATTAGGCCAGTCGGTAAAGGTCAATTTAGACCAAAAGTACCAGTAATTTGCAATACGGCTGAATTTTTTTTTATAAGTACATTAAAGTATGTAGATTAACATTCAAAAAAGTTTACCAGTCTATCGATTTCCCAAAGTCGAAAAACAAAATCGATTATCATTTTTTTTTTCGACTATCCATAATATTTCGAGCTGGGATGAAGATAGAGGAAAATAAAAAATACCACCGTGTAGGGGAGGTATTTTTAAACATAAAAGGTCATATGTATTTATTTCGTCCGAGCAATGGTTTGTCTGGAAAAAATTCGATAATGCAGGTATGTATTTTGCAGCAGGGGAAATCACTAAAAGGGGACATCTTACTCATATATGAAGCGTTGGCTCATTCTAAATTGGCCGAATTTTAATATATCGAATTGAAACTTGACATAGGAGTTAAAATATATATTTTAAACATTTATGCTGAGTCTCAGCTTGTTATCTTGAAAATTACCCGATCTAGAGCCACTTGACTTATTAATGGGTTTCTCGATTTTAGGAGTACCGGACCCACCAATTCATTTTAAACAGCTCCAGTTTAGAAAATTTTCAAAATATCAACCTGAAAGTTTTTTTACAAGTTAAATATATAGATTCAAACAAGATCAAGGAGTATAAACCTTTTTTTATTATTTACTTTTCAAAGCACAAGTAACTTAAAACAGTATAATTTTAGACCTTTTTAGATTTTTCATCAAAACGCTTGAGTTAATCGGCTGCAGATTAGTCAATTTTTTAAATATAGTTTTTAAAATAAGTTTAGCAAAAAACAATTGTGTTTTTAACTTCTGTACCAATTTTTAAATCGATATGTTCAAAAATATCGAAAATGGAGTCGTTGAATCCAAAAGTGTTATAGTTAAAACGAGATAGGTAAAACAGAAGACCATTTTCAAGCGCCTCGTTTTTAAAAATAACATTAAAAAAATCGTTCATACTTACTAAGAATATTTATACTGGTGTACTCAACTTGTAAAACAAATTTGATGTTGATATTCCAAAAATTGACGAAACTGGAATAGATTGAAATTAGTTCGTGAATCCGGTACTAGTAAAATCGATAATCGAAATCGACTCCTAGATCGGGTAATTTTCAAGATAACAAGCTGAGACTCAGCATAAATGTTTAAAATATATATTTTAACTCCTATGTCAAGTTTCAATTCGATATATTAAAATTCGGCCAATTTAGAATGAGCCAACGCTTCATATATGAATAAGATGTCCCCTTTTAGTGATTTCCCCTGCTGCAAAATACATACCTGCATTGTCGAATTATTTCCAGACAAACCATTGCTCGGACGAAATAAATACATATGACATTTTTTGTTGAAAAATACCTCCCCTATACGGTGGTATTTTTTATTTTCCTCTATCTTCATCCCAGCTCGAAATATTAAGGATAATCGAAAAAAAATGATAATCGATTTTTTTTGACTTTGGGAAATCGATAGACTGGTAAACTTTTTTATGTTAATCTACATACTTTAATGTACTTATAAAACAAAATTCAGCCTTATTGCAAATTACTGGTAGTTGTAACCTATACCGACTGGGCTATATGGAAATTCCCTTACGGCTCTTATGGCAATCAATAAAATATAATAATAGATAGGACAGCTGACTGGGTCCATCTGATGTTTCAAAATATCAAGATAGCACTTTTTATGGCTGACATTATAAAACAGCTGTTTTAGTCTTTAACCTAAAAGCCCAAATTTCTTTCCACAATACAAATACATTTATTTCTTACTAGAGGGCCCGCTTCGCTCTCCAATTCCAGCGGTGATTCGCGCCGAAGCAAATGCAAACAGGTTATTTTATATAAATAGGCCTTACTATTAAATTCTAATATGTCTTATTAATTTTAATTAGGATGTAACATAGTGGTTTCTTATTTTTAAATTATTAATTTACTAAGGGTTTATTCTCTAGCAGGAAAGTATAACAATCATCATTTTGATTACATTTTCACCCCTTAGCAGAACACAGCAAAATGTCAGTCTATGATACTTTTTTTTATGCATGTTGTAAGAAATAAATATACAAAATGTCAGCTCTCTAGCTTTAAAGAAAGTATAACAATTAATATTTAATGTTTTAAGGGTTGTTTTAACCCTTAAATCAAAATTAATTCTAGCCTATGTTACTCAAAGATAGTGTAGCTTTTTATTAGTAAAACTATTTTTTTCAATCGTTTCAGTAAATTCAGAGATTACCCCCCACATACAAACAAATAAACAAAGAAATTTGACCTCTTTATAATTTTATTAATAATAACACCAAAGCTAAGATGGTAAATAATGTTAAATGTTCAAATCAAATTATTTCGTATATTTTGTAACAGCAGTTATAATAAAGGTTAAAAGAACCAGGCTCAGGTCTACACTTGAATAAAAACCTAAAAGTTGAAATTTAAATAATCGCTTCAAAGATTTAAATCAGTTTTTTTAATGTTATTTTGTTCAATTGGTTGCTATGGTAATAAATGTAAATATGTGTGATGATTCATAAGTCTAGGCCCAACCTTCGATTTTTTTCTCAATAAATTTACAAATATTGAAATAAAAAAGGTTTTTATCAAAATGAATTATAGCCTATGTTACTCAGGGATAGTGTAGATTTTTATTAGTAAAACTATTTTTTTCAATCGTTTCAGTAAATTCAGAGATTACCCCCCACATACAAACAAATAAACAAAGAAATTTGACCTCTTTATAATTTTATTAATAAATAACACCAAAGCTAAGATGGTAAATAATGTTAAATGTTCAAATCAAATTATTTCGTATATTTTGTAACAGCAGTTATAATAAAGGTTAAAAGAACCAGGCTCAGGTCTACACTTGAATAAAAACCTAAAAGTTGAAATTTAAATATTTGCTTCTAAGTTTGAAATCAGCTGTTTTTCCTGTTATTTTGTTCAATTGGCTGCTATGGTAATAAATGTAAATATATGTGATAATTCATAAGTCTAGGCCTAACATACGATTTTTTTCCCGATATATTTACAAATATTGAAATAAAAAAGATTTTTATCAAAATGAATTATAGCCTATGTTATTCAGGGATAGTGTAGCTTTTTATTAGTAAAACAATTTTTTCAATCGGTTCAGTAGTTCTAGAGATTACCTTTATTATATACATTACATAGATTACCCCCTACATACAAACAAACAAATTTTACCTCTTTATTATATTAGTACAGACAAGATGCATAGACCAGATTTGAAATTGATCGAGTACTGCTAAGGGGTGAAATGGAATAACCACTCCAAAAAAAATAAATATGGATAACTTCTCACAAATGTAGGGAGCTGAAATTCTGACTTATTAATTTTAAGTTTGTATAGAAAAGAAATAATAACAGACGCAATTTTAATAGTTGCATGTAATGAGCGAACTGGGGGTAACAAACCGTTTTAGAATAAAATTAAATTGTTTTACTACAGTACCCATGAAGCTAAAGAGCTGTTGATTGACACCTTCAAACAGTAATGTGTAGGCCTAATACTTGGTTTGTTCAACCCGGCATCCTATAACCAATGCTGTCAACACAACAATAATGTGGGTAAGTATGCTGTTATTACTTGAACTTAATTATTATACTTAATCCGATTGTTATGATAGATCACCATCCGATAGGGAATTAAAAGTACTACAAATAAAAAAAATAAAATTGAAAACATGCTTTCCTACCCATGAAAACATAATTAGACTCGAACTAAAAAATAAAAATACCCCACAGATAAAATTAATTCTTCCTCAACGAATCTGATATTGTAATGAGACTTGATAGCTTGCAATCTTTGTAGCCTACTTTTCACAAAATAAACACACCCAAAAAGCAAAGGTCGAGTTTTTTTCAGAACTTCGCAAGATTACGCCCCATGCCTTTTGGGTGTGTTTATTTTGTGAAAAGTAAAAAGATTGCAAGCTATCAAGTCTCATTACAATATCAGATTCGCTGTGGAAGAATTAATTTTATCTGTGGGTTATTTTTTATATTTTAGTTCGAGTCTATTTATGTTATTCGTTGATAGGAAAACATGTTTAAATTTTTTTCATTTATTTTATTTTTTACTTTTTAGTTATAGCCTAGTCATAAATTGGATTTTTCCGAAAATGTTAACCTCCCCCATCTGAGGGTTAATTTTTGGTTAATATACGTATGCGAGAACGCAGTTATAGTAATAAATTTAATTTTTTCGAAAATTTTTGCGAGTACGCAGTCGTAACGCGATGTGCTATACGGAGCAGCCCGAGGCGATCCGGAAAGAGCCGAGGCGACCGTGCACCGGTCCACGCACCGGTTGAACGGTAGTGAGTTGAAGAAAAGCATGTAAAAAGGTGCCTTGACATTTGTTGTTAAAATGTACGGGTTTTGGGTAATTTAGGTTTGAATTTCAAACAACCACCATTTTTAATCGCATGATTTGATATACTCGCTTATTTTTCTTAAAATAAATCATTGTTAGGTTAAACTTCATGCCAGTTTGAACTCAATCTGTCTAATTTTTCTCTAGATATTAATTATTTTGTAAAAAAAACGACGGAGCTTTTCCGGACCTATGTTCATAATTTTGCTTTTTTTAGGCCCCAATAATACCCTGAAGTCGTGCCAACCTCTCTCGAAACACCCAGTATAACAAAAGTTCATTTTACGATACAAAAAACCAATTTCGATGTTATCGAAACATTTCCAACTTAGGAGGGGACGAAAGTGCTTATGCATTAAGCAGCGCCTAAAAACTATTTAGCTAATAGCCTACGACTAGACTGTACATTGTTACTTCGGTGTATATTTGAATAACTGTTTAGCCAGTCTCGCAATATTAAACAAACTGGTTTACTTCTGCTTGCCCTAATGTTTTAATGCTCGTCTAGACAAGACGGGTCGGGCGCACTTCTAGACAACTTCAGGTACCTGACGATCATTGTCTTCTTGCAGGACTTTACTTCGACCAGACGTCTAGAGTACGGGTCGTCCATCATTGTTCACGGAAAATATTACAAATACGTGGTCATGGTGTTATTTTGTGAAACAGCTTTGTTTTGACAAAACCGCTTGATGCTTTTGTATGAAACCTTTTTCCAAATCTACATATATTATGAAAGAATAAGCCCTGACAGAATATTTACCTAATTCTAAATTTGCCAAACTGGATGCAAATAAAAATGTTTTCGTTCTTTGCAGGCCTAACTTAAAACGATGTTAAGTTTTTGATATAAGTCAGCTGTTTTATTTATAATATGTAACAACAGATGTTTGAACTGAATTTTACTAAGGTAAGCATTTTTCGTTGATTTTTGTTTATGTTTGCCTTTAGTTTTTAATCTAACCTAAAAAAGCTGTTGGTTGTGAAGAATTTGGACCACGCAGCTGAACCGCTGACGAAAGTTGAGCAAATTTACAAAATTAAGTTTATAGGCCTATGTTTTAGGGTTTCAACCAACAATTTGGGAAATAGGTCTATTCAGGTCGGTGATGAATAGCTGCAAAATGCTTCGCTGGCGTGCATATTGGGAGTATCTTCAATACACAAAGCTTGCGTGCTTCGCACACCAACCCCCGTGTTGGGAGTATTTTCAACACACAAAGCATTGCGTGCTTCACACGCCAACCCCCGTATTGGGAGTATCTTCAATACACAAAGCATTGCGTGCTTCGCACGCCAACCCCCGTATTGGGAGTATCTTCAAT
>JAGFPH010000480.1:325643-341641 GCA_018207615.1 Philaenus spumarius
ATAATTTGATTTAAACATTTAACATTATTAACCATGTTAGCTTTGGGGTTATTATTAATAATAATATAAAGAGGTAAAATGTATTTGTTTGTATGTAGGGGGTAATCTCTGGAACTACTGAACCGAATGAAATAATAGTTTTACTAATAAAAAGCTACACTATCCTCGAGTAACATAGGCTAGAATTAGTTTTGATTTAAGGGTTAAAACAACCCCTAAAATAATAAATATTAATTGCTATACTTTCCCTAAAGCTAGTGAGATGAAAAGTTGTACATTTATTTTTTACAACATACATAAAAAAAGTATCATAGATTGACATTTTATCGCGTGCTGGTAAGAGGTGAAAATGTAGTAAAAATGTTGATTGTTAAACTTTCTTTAAAACTAGAGAATAAACCTTTAATAAATTAAGGAATTTAATTTAATAGTAGGCCCATTTATATAAAATAACCTGTTTGCATTTGCTTTGACGCGAGTCACCGCAGGGGTTGGCGAGAGAAGCGACCACCCCAGCACCTGCCCTAGCCCTCGCGTCCTTCCGCAGCTGATTCCTTATTGTGTATCGTTTCTGCATCCCCACTAGGAAATTAACTTTCTTTTCGTGATAATAATTTGCAAATTTCCACGAATATTTGAAAAGTTCATTAAAAAATAAGAAGAATGATACCAAACACGACATAATTTGGTACAAAAACCAAACAAGGCGCAGCCTGTTTGTGTGTGGTAACAATCGAGTTGGTTTTGTGTAACGATATTACATTCAATGTTGTAAAAAATGTATACATAACAATATTATTAACTAGTTGTATGTGAACCTATTGTGCTTAAAACTTTGTCGAATAATAGTTGTAATATGTATATTATGTACTTATAACTAGTTGTATTGTGTACATATAGGGCTTATAACTTTATAGAATAGGTAAATATTGCGCCTACAAGTTTATGTCCCATAAAGTAGAGTTAACGCATATTTTTTCGTGTTTTAAATGTATTTTCTGAACGTGAACGTATTGTTAAAGTATGAAATAAACAGGTTGTGTTATTAATATTTTTTGCATCGTCATTCTAAACTCCGGAAATTAGTAAACTGTTAATTACTCACTTCACTTCACAAAAACATATTAGCCACCTTGAGTCACATATCCGATTTTTTATTACTTAAGTAAAAGGGATGAAATGTAATAACTACCCTTAAAATTAAATAATAATCCTTTGCACTTATTTTTTATGTGCTCAAAAACTATTAAACTAATTTCACACAATTTACACATGTTAGTATCAAAATTGTTCAGAGAATATGGTCAATACAATAAAAGAGATTAAAATGTGGTGACTACCCATATGCAATAAAAATAAATTACACTCAATTCCTACAAACTATAACGCTATTATTATTTAATATTATTCTTAATTGATATAAATATCATTCATGTTGATATACTATAAATAATACTATTGACATAATAATTTAAGTCAAAGTAATGAAATGGGATAAAACTAGACTTAAAATTAAATCAAGCAATAGCGAAGCATTGTCAGGTCCACTAGTCTATATAAATAAAAATTTTAATGTTTCTTTTGTTTAAAATCTCAAATATCCGAAAGTTCTTCATAGATTACTTTCAAATTTTAACACACCATTACATTCGAATACAAGCATGTTTTATATACTTTTTGAAAAACAGCAGCATCTATTTATTGAATATAAAAACAACAAAAAATATACTAAATATTTTACGGCATTGGAAGCGCCATACTAAATAATAAATACATATATTTGTTGTTTTTACAGTGATCAGCTGTTTGCTTTAATATTTCCATTAATAGCTGAGTTCAAACTTTGAAGCAATTACATGTATTTCTAACATTTCTAGGTTAGGTTTTTATTAAAGTGTAGACCTGAGCCTTGCTGGTTCTTTTAACCTTTATTATAACTGCTGTTATAAAATACACGAAATAATTAGATTTGGACATTTAACATTGTTTACCATCTTAGCGTTGTGGTTTTTATTAATGCTGCACCTTTATTATAAAAATAAACGATACCAGATAACTGCCACATACTTTTTCCCAGTTGAAACTTTATACCTTCCCAAGAGTAGCATAGGAGGTGGTTATTTAGAATTGCAAACCATGCATACCATGGAAAATATTAGATTCATGTAACACACATTCATATTATATTATTATATTATAATATTATTAGTGTTATTATTATTAAAACTATTCGATTGATTTCGAACAAATTTGCACCAAACATGTCAATTAGGCCTGTATAGATGCACGAAAATAGGTTTGGAAAAATGTTGAAAGACAACCCTCTTTTTGGCCAAAAACCCCCAAAAATCTGTTATTATTATTATTACCTAAGCGAGAATGTAGGGCTACATTACCCAACTATTATTATCTACATTAAGGGCTATAAATAAGCTAATTTTATAAAAATCGTTAGAACCGTTTTTGAGAAATTTAGATTTTTCTCGTTTTTGCCATTTTTGGGGGGTAAAACCCCTTAAAAATCAAAAATTTGGAAGAAATTAGAGAATACCTGGAGATATTCCAGAACTACACCGACATACCAAATTTCATTAAAATCGGACCGTTGGTATGGTCTCCAGCTCTGTACACATCCTAATAGACATCACCAAAAAAACACTTTTTTGGGTTCAGTGAGCATCAAAACAAATAATTACACTAAAAATATTTTTGGGTTCTGGGAGCACGAAAACAAATAATTACACTAAAAATATTTTTGGGTTCAGGGAGCACCAAATTCGAAAATTTGAACGAAAACAAAACTTTCTCCATATACAACGTACAGGGGGGAGAAAGTAAAAGCGTAGCATAATTATGTGTATTAGAAGTTTTGAACGGGGTTGGCTTGCGGAGAACGCAGGGGTCTCTCCTAGTAGTATATACAAATTAATGTTTGTTTCTTTGTCCTCTATAGACTCAAAAACTATTCGACCAATTTCAATAAAAACTTCACAGTTTATCCATATAATTTCCAGGAGTGTTTAGACGTTACAATTACTACATTCTGACTAAGGCGAAGAAATTGGGTTGCTACCCCTATACAATAAATATAAGTTAAACTAACTTCTTACAAGCTGTAAAGCTAAAATTATATAATATTATTTTGAATTGATGTAAAACACCATTAGGAATTTGCTTACTCAAATCAAAGGGACGAAATGTTATAACTACCATTGAAATTAAATACTTATTTATACACTCACTTTTTATATAATATGATAAAAAACTAATCAACTAATTTAAAAAAAAAATACACACTTTACACATATTAGTGCCAGGATTGTTTAGATTTAGAGAATATGTTCACTACAATCAAAGAGATTAAAATGGGATAGCTACCCGTATACAATACAAATAAATAAATTGCACTAAATTCCTACAAGCAATTCAGCAAAAATTTGTGTAATATTATTCTTAAGTGATATAAAAACAGTTTTCAATTCGATTAAGTTCAAGTAATGAAATGGGGTAGGTACCCTTAAAATGAATTAATAATTAAATGGGATAGCTATAAAATAAAATAAATTGCATTAACATTGAACACCAATGTTTAATAAGCGCGCAACCGCCTGCCCTGGTCATAAGAATCTCATTTGAACCACAAGTCTCTTCAAAATTGATGTTTCATTACACTCACTAAATTTTGTTTGTTAATTCAATCTAATCATATATTTATATACTAAAATCAAGCAATAGAGAATCATTGCCGGGCCCAGTAGTATATTATAAAAAAATATAGGATTTTGTAAGTTAGGATGATGAAATTAAAAAATAATAAGTAATTGCAATTTGTTCTCGTTATACTTTTAGATTGTACTCAAGTTATTTATATTTTGAGAATGGTAGGAATACAATTTACTTATAGGCAAGTGGAACAACTGTACGGTATTTTTTTTCAATTACCCTATGACAAACACAGTTATGTTTTACATTTTGAATTTGGTTTAGAGAAATTGTTTTATATACTTGTAAACAGTGGCGTAGCCAGTCTTGTTAGGGGTCCACGTATTCATTAAATACCCCCCTAATTAGTGGTAGTATAATTTAAAATTTAGTGTACAGAAACTGGGGTTTAGGCAAATTCGAATTTAATTTCTCTTTAGTTAAAGTGAGGTTTTTTTTACATGGGTTTTAATTTATTATAATTTTTGTTGTAACATAAATCTATAAATAATTTTTAATTTGTATTATATTTTAAACATTTTTTACTCTACAAAACTTAAAATCATTAACACAAATTGAAAATAAACGGTACCAGGAACTGGCACATACTTTCTCACAAACATATTTAAATTATTAAACGTCACGGTGACTTGTAGGGTGGGGTAGGAGAGGTGATTTTGTATTAAAGATGTTTTCCCATAAAAATCCATAAAATAACGGAAAAATCAACTTTTCTCAAAAACGGCTCGAACGATTTTGATTAAAATTGTACACTTTATAGTACTATAGGTCCCTAATAAACTATACAATTTTAATCAAAATCGTTAAAGTCGTTTTTGAGAAAAGTTGATTTTTCCGTTATTTTAAGGGTTTTTATGGGAAAATTACCCTTAAAAATAATAAATTCACAAAAATGAAAAAAACGCCTGGAGATACCGTGGATTAGTACCTCCATACCAAATTTCATCAAAATCGGACGACTGGTTTAGGCTCTAGGTCTGATAACATCCACACAGACACACATACAGACACACACACAGACATCACTCCGAAAACCACTTTTTTAGGTTCAGGAGGACCCAAAACGAATATTTCCACCAAAAACTCAAACTCGAAAATTTTGACGAATACAATACTTTCTCCATATACTATGGTATAGGGGGAGAAAGTAAAAGTCCAAAGGAACCTAAAAAACTTGTCGAAACGTTCAAAATTTTAGTTCTTGGTTTGATTGTTGATACAAACAAAAACTCATTAATAAAAGTTTTTAATATGTCTGTTGTGTTTTTGAAGTATTCAAGTTAGTCTTAAATGTAACTTTCTTTTTAATTGATTATAATGAATTTAATTTGAACGAAAATTTAGTATTGAAAAGTAAATAAATTGGATCAAACAGGTATAATTTGAAAGCTGATATATTTATAATTAGCGAATTTCCATAAAAAAGATGAGCTATTGCAGTGACCCTTATGGGGGGACCTTAGGTCGGGAGTAGTAAATGGGCACCGATCATGGTCCCCAGAACATGTTTTGGATTGTATACATATGTATACTATGGGCCTATTTTTTAAAGTCCGATTCGGTCCAAATTTGGTACACACGTTGGTTGTCTAAGTCGCTCGGACGAATTCGTTAGCCAAAAACTCTAATAACAGGAAGTACATTTTTCGACAGGAAATAATTCTTTTTTAGGGGTTTCTCTAAAACAATAAATGTAGGATTTTATTCTGCACATTCTGTTATTAGCAAATTTCCATAGGAAAAATGAGCTATTGCAGTGGCCATTATGGTGAGACCCAAGGTCGGTAGTAGCAAATGAGCACCGATCATGGTCCCCAGAACACGTTTTGGGGGGTCATTAAAATTCATATATATATGTGTTCGCACTCTAGTGGCCGCATTTTAAGTCCGATTTGGTTCAAATTTGGTACACATGTTGGTTGTCTACGTCGCTCGGACGAGTTCGTTAGCAAAAAAAAAATCCAACAACCGGAAGTACGTTTTTTGACCGGAAGTAACTATTTTTGAGATTTTTCCTAAGAAAATTAATTTTTTTTAGACTTTTTTCTACAAATATAAATGTAGGATGTTATTCTGCACATTTTGTTTTTTTACACGACCTTATACCTCGCTTGGTTCTCCCAAAATCGAACAAAACGTAATATACCATAAAAGTACCCGGTTCAAAGCCATGTGGTGGATTTTACCGCAGGGTTGGCGTGCGAAGCACGCAATGCATTGTGTATTGAAGATACTCCCAATACGGGGGTTGGCGTGCGAAGCACGCAATGCTTTGTGTGTTTAAGATATTCCCAGTATTCGGAATGGCGTGCGAAGCACGCAATGCATTGTGTATTGAAGATATTCCCAATATGCGGAATGGCGTGCGAACAATTTTGCAGCAATTCAGCACCGTCGTGAATAGACCTATTTCTCAAATTGTTGGTTGAAACCCTAAAACATAGGCCTATAAACTTAATTTTGGAAATTTGCTCAACTCACGTCAGCGGTTCAGCTGCGTGGTCGAATTATTTTTACATGACCTTAGCTCTCTTGGTTCCCACCACAATCGATCAAAACATGAAATAATATAAAAATAGGCCTACTCGGTTCAAATACACCTAAGGGATTTTATCGTGGGTGCATCTTCTAATCCGAGGAAACGTTTGTACGCTGTGAGCGAAGCGAAGCAGTTCATTATCTGAGGCCCCAAGGTCGAGGTGCTAGCTCGCAAAGCGAGTTTTTCCTCTGCGAAAGAACGAAGAGAAGCCTGAGTCGAATCTGGAGGCTTAGGTGCAAACAAATTCTACTAATGTATTTCGAACATATAGGCAGCTATTCAGCGCCTTCGTGAGTATACAAATTTCCCAAATTGTTGGTTGAAATCCTAAAAGGTATAAACTTAATTTTGGAAATTCGCTAAACTTACGTTAGCGTTTCAGATGCGTGATCGAATTATTTCATATTTGCATGCACTAAAGAATAATTAAATAATTAAGCAGGGAGAAATTAAGAACCAAAAGTAAAAGTTAGTTTTTATTTTCTACAAAATAAGTAAAACAAAACAAAATGAAATTTATAACACAAAATAAATTTTTTTTGTGTTTCTGGATAAAATGTCTAATACTGTCTTCATCGTGGTGAATTCTTTGTGGTTCGTTAGCGATGCCAACCCATTAAGGGTCGGCTCTAGCTGTCGGCCATTTTGGCTGACACTCCATAACACCAATGTTAAATTAAAATCCAAAATGTTCCTTTATTTTTTATCGGATAATTATGAACGATATGTCATTTTAAAGCTATGGCCAATAAGCATGCAAATGGCTTTTTCAAAACTAAGAAAAACATTTTGTTTAATATTTATTAACAATTTAAAACATTGATTTTTAATATTTTTTATGTTGTCACTATTAATTATAGCGAAAACTACCAAGCCATTCGCATGAAGAATATTGTCCCCAAGAGTTTGATATTTTTTTAAAACGCTATTTGAACAATTGCGGGTTTTAAATGGATTTGGGCTGAGCAATGTCCGTGTAACCTACCGCCGCTATAGGGTGATTTTAAATATTTGTTTACGTTGTAAGTATTAATTATAGCGAAAAATTACCAAGCCATTCAGATGAAGAATTTTGTCCCCAAGAGTTTGGTATTTTTTTACTATTTGAACAATTGCGGGTTTTAAATGGATTTAGGATGAGCAATGTCCGCGTAACCTACTGCCGCTATAGGGAGTCGCAGGTTGCTTTCTGTTTTACTAGAGCCGACCCTTAATGCGATTTAAAGATGTACAATTTCGCAAATAGGCCTATGTTTTAGCCGTCTCAGTGGAGAGAACGATCGTTCTGCAGTTGCTGCTAACTTCACCTCCTATTTCCAGCTAGTTTATTTGTTGTGTTGTGGCAAGTTCATCTTCAAGTTGAGCAGGATCCAATACTTGCGATGGCGATTGTTTAGATAGAATGTGATTGCAATCTTTGATTTCAGTGTCTTTTAAACTGATGAATTTTTCTGGCAATAAACATGAAATAGTTGCCAAAATTTGCTTATAAGCCTTTCATTAGTTTCTTGAATAAATAATCTAAAAAGGTATAAATATGCTCAATGGCTGAACCTATAGTATCCTTCAGGGTGAGAACTGTTGTGGTATGGACGGCGTGTTTGTCTCTTTACCAGGCGAGGTATGTCCAAAACTCGTCCAATCTCCTCAATAAGTGTTGAGTGTTAGTGAGGCTTGTTAGTGTTGATCGTAATTTTGTTTATAATTCATAATTGTTGTACTTTGAATATACTAAAGGTTTTTTATCAAACATTAATCCAAAAATTGGCAACCAGGCCTAATTTTATTAAAAAAAAATATTTTAAACAATTTATTTTGTTGCGTATCCAAACAATTAAAAAATTACAAGTTATGTTTTTTGCCATTCTCACTATTGTTATAAATTAATATAATAATAACTTACCGTCACCAATAGTCATACGTCGTTATTTACACGACGGCCGTTTCGGCTATTCAGCCATTTTCAAGTTCTCGGGAGGAGTATGTCCGTTGTCAATGAATATGAACACTTAAACAAATAGTTTCACAATTACAATAAACACACACATTAAGCAATGACTAGCCTTTACCCTCACACCCGCTCCACCTGCCGTACCTACTAGGCCTTAGTCTCAAAACTGCTATTTTTTACATTTTTTATTTTAGGTTAACATATTTAAAATTTTTGAATTGTTCATTTTATTTCATGAAAATAGAGTCCAAACACGAAATGACTACGACATTCCTTACTGTATCTTTAGAATAAAGGGGTTAAATGGTCAATTCGACTTTGTAATATCAGTTTCTTAGATTTTATTTTTAATATAAAGTTATTAATAAAGTAAATAAATAAGAAAAACATATATATATATGACAGTAATTAATTGTTAAGGTCATCAATTAATTCAATTGAATCGTAATTAATTCAATCAAAAATCAACAAAAACTTGCGACCATTCACAACAAAAAGTCATAAAAACTAAAACGATAACGGTATTACTGTACTGTTAATCTAATATCGAAAATGATTGATCTATTTGCATTTATTATTTTACAATATTAATAATAATAACAATTTATTATTATATTGTATACATACGTATACGTTATATACATTTTTACATTATACACCTTACATACACGTTATATTATATAATTTGTATACACAATTATAATACAATTTATTAATACCATAACATATACAATTTATTATGTATTAACATCAACTACCGTATGCTTGAAGAAACCGTTTACATTATTTAAGCAATTCTAAAAAAAGCAAATAAATACCAAATTTATTAGCTAAAACAAAATGTACGGGTTTTGAGTAATTTAGGTTTGAAATTTTCAAACAGCCACCATTTTGAAACGCATAAATGGGTATAATCGTTTATTTTTCTTGAAAATAGATCACTGTTAGATTAAACTTCATACCAAGTTTGACCTCAATCGTTTAAACCGTTGTCTAGATATGAATTATTTTGCAAAAAATAATAAATGTCAGATATCTGGAAAACGAAGCGTTTTCGGGCGTATGTTTATATGAAATGTTTTGATACTTTTAGTTATATAATGACCTACCGAGTCATTAACGTTTAGTTCTGAATCACCCTGTATAAATCTGACCAAAAAAGATAAGAAGTACTTGTGTATTCAGTTGTGCTAAACCACTAAACCACTGCTTTCCTGATTTCAGCACACCATCTTAGACTACCAGCTCTCCAAGAAGAAGAATACCACGAAATATCCCCCGAACTCCTCGACATCTACAAGGACTTTGAATTACTGAACAAATTAGAGAAAGGTAATGTAAACGAGCGAGAAGGACGCGGGTTTTTAAGCAAGTTGTATTTCCTGACAGGACTCAAACTAGGTAGCCTTCTGACTAGTTCCGGAACGCTAGCTGCTAGTAACAGTATCCGAATATTGGGTAAAGTGTTGAACTCTGCGATATCCGTGTCCTACGGATCCACCGGGGAACTCGAACCCATTCCTGGAATAGAACTCCCAGGAGGAGAGGAACCGGAAATCGGTATTCCAGGAGTAGACGAACCGGAAATCGGTGTTGCAGGAGAACCTGGAGTTATTCCGGTGGAGGAACCAATTGTTGAACCGAAATCTACTATTTCTGAAAAAAATTCGGACGCAAAAACACACTCTGCGGAAGACGTGAAAAAATCTTTCCTTAAGGAGCACAATGAAAGAGTTGCAAACTTAAACAAACTTTTAGAGGGAAAGTTTAGAACTCCACGTTTTATTAGTTTTGGAGGAAGCCTTAAATAATAGCTGTTAAATATAGCCAAACAGAATCATTAATAATTTCTTCTAAAGAAGAAACATTTTCAAATTTATATTTTAAAAACACTTCCAAGTCAAGTAATAACGCAGGGTTTAAAATTCTGAACAAAATGCAAATATCAGAATAGCGTACCCACACATTATTTGTTACTTCTAAACTAAGTTTAAGGAATATAAATAATTTATTTTTACTAACACTTTATACTTTGTTAACTACTGTCTTCTTGTATTCTGCGAATAATAAATTGTATTGTTTGTGATACTTAAAAGTTTGTCATTGAATACCTTGATTTCTATTTGCTTCAAAATAAAATCTAGTTAATAACTACACCTTGAATTCCGGTTGAATCGCGAACTATCCTCTTACAAAATTAGTAAAATTTTTTGGGTTAAACATTCAATGCTGCCTCTAAATAAAAACAAAAAATGCGAGAGTATTCTAGAGCGTGTTTAAAAAATAGTTAAAATTTTGTATTTTATAAGTATAATAATAAAAATAAAATGTTTTTATATATTACAAAAAATATAAGATGCATTTTTTGAAGTTAGCTTAATATTTTTTCATACTTGGAGGTTACAGGACTGACACGTTGCTTATGGAAATATTACAGTTATTATTTATTCAAGTAGTTTTCTATTTCAATAGTTCAGAGACTGTGCATGGGACCATTATTTCCTTGAATGAGGTGGTATGAGTGTTTGTTTTCTGTGAATTATAAGATGTTCAGTTAACTTACAAATAACATTACAGCCATTGATAAAGTAAAACTTGATCACACAATTTACCACTAACACGCTTATTAACTCAAACGCGTTTCAACGACAAACTCGGCATCTTCAGTGATGCACGAGCTGCAACAATCAAACGTACAGTTATAGTTCGATTGTTGTAGCTAGTGCATCACTGAAGATGGCAAATTTCTAATTGAAACGAGTTTGAGTTAACAAACGTATTTTTTGAGATTCTGTGTTCAGGTTTTATTCTATCAAGTATATCTTCTCACAAGTCAACCTCAATATTTACTTGACATTATAGTCAGTTGAATTATTTATGATAGAGTTACATTCAAATCACAAAAAAGTTAGCAAACTGTTTAATTAATAAATTGATGAAAGTAACTTGGTTAATAAACCATCTTCCTTTGATGTATTATTATTCTAAAATTGTGTATATTTGAATTTTATTTGGATGAATATCGTTCTTTATTTAAAAAACAAATTCTGTTTACTGGTAAGCAATTTTGAGTGTACCAGTATTATAATATTTCAAACGTATTGAAATTTAGCCAAAACATTAATTTTGTAAGTCTATACTAATATTATAAAGAGGTAAAATTTGTTTGTTTGTATGCAGGGGGTAATATCTGGAACTACTGAACCGATTGAAAAATAGTTTCACTAATAAAAAGCTACACTATCCCTGAGCAACATAGGCTATAATTCATTTTGATAAAAAAACATTTTTTATTTCAATATTTGTTAATTTAGTCGGAAAAAAATCTTAGGTTAGGCCTAGACTAATGAACTAACACCTGCATTTACATTTACTACCATAGCAACCAATTGAATAAAATAACAGATAAAACAGCTGTTTGCTCAAATATTTCCGACAGCTGATTTCAAACTTTGAAGCAATTATTTGTATTTATAACTTTTAGTTTAGGGTTTTATTAAAGTGTAGACCTGCGCCTTGCTGGTTCTTTTAACCTTTATATAACTGCTGTTATAAAATATACAAAATAATTTGATTTGAACATTTTTAACATTAGTTACCATCTTAGCTTTGGGGTTGTTATTAATCCTACACCTTTATTATAAAGAAAACATAACATGGTTATGAGGGGTGGCGTGCGGAGCACGCAGGTGTTTCCCCTAGTCTTTTATAAAAATGTAGACAAACAAAAGAGTTTAAACAAGTATTCAAGTTATGGTTTCTTGTTCATTCTTATTTCATTTTAAATCCATTAATGCATATTACATATTTTACTAAACAAATATGTATTATATTTGTTCAAATAATCTGTAAAAGTTAATAGAAAATAAAAATTTCACTTGTTTCCTGGCTCATAACCTTTCTGAATTCATGAAATTGTTATTTTAAAATAATATTCTGTAGAGTATTTTGAAAGAGTTTGACAAGAAATATCATTTGTGTTTATGTTTAAAATAATAAGAATATGTTGTCATATTTAAATTTAAAATAATACAGAAATACTTCAAACTTGTATATCTATTCGTCACCTAACAGGAGTGCTTTTAATTAATTTACTTCTGGTAATCCTGTTTTCCTAAATTTAGGGATTTCTTTTCTGAAGCAGATGCAAGTTAGTAAAATAATATCATGTTATTTTTTGATCTTACAAGAAATATGACATTTGAAATGTTGGATGTTTTTGTGCTCAATGTTTAAAACAAAAAATACAAGTAAATAATTTATGTTTACAGAAAATATTACTAGACTTCCAATAATAAACGAAGAAGACTACCCAGGGATTCCTCCGGAACTGTTAGAGCTTTATCATGACATACAGTTACTACATAAGCTAGACGATGCTAACGTATCTGTGAGTCGGGAAAATCGTAAACTGTTAAGCAAGTTGCATTTTCTGACAGGATTACAATTAGGTAGTCTTTTATTGCCAGGCTCCGGCAGTTACGCCGCTAGCCAGAGTTTCTCTTTGTTGGGGAAACTGATAAGTTATGCTCTATCGGCATCGTATGCTCCGGAAGAGAGCAATCAAAGGTTAGACCTTCCGGAGGTAACTCCGAATAATTATTTGAGACCTGTAGTCGGAGTTGGTGCGAATATCGAGACTGTTGAAAAAAATAGAGACATGTTAGTAGAAGAACACAATAAAAGAATAGCAGAACTAAATAGGAAAAACAGAATTAACAAGAACGTTGCTTCTAGAGTCGAGAGAGTGTTGGAGTTTATGTGATTTCGAAACGGCAATTATTTTAGATTATTATCTCTTAAAAATTTTGTATTCTTTTTTATTTGTATAGATGAATCACTTTTTATTTACACCTTAGGTTTTTTAAAGAAAATGTAGTTTTATATTACTTGATGTTTGTAAGTTTATGATGTAGTTTTTATTAAATTTTATAATAGTTCTAAACTTGTTGTACACTAAACTTTAAATCAAAAATCCTTTCTTTCACCTTATAAAAATATACTTATTCGCAAGTTGTATGTTAGATGATGATGATGATGATGATTTGTCTGGGATGATTCAGTTTGTGTTCTAATTCAAAATTAAAAAACAAACTTATCTCACACTCCTCCATGCCCTCTTTATTATACATTGTTTGTATGTCTCAATAAAGTGGAACGTTTCTTAAGAACCGTGTAAAAACTAACAGTCCATAATTTTTTCTTGTCAAATGTGGCATTAAAATCGAATTATTAACAAATTTCTATAGGAAATATGAGTTATTGCAGTGACCCTTATGGTGAGACCTAAGGTCGGGAGTAGTAAATGAGCAACGGTCATCGTCTCCATAACAAGTTTTGAGGTGTCGTTAAAAATTATGTGTGTACTGTGGATCAACCCTGAAGATGCTGACACATTGAAGCAGCGAAACCGGTAGGAGAGAAGTAGAAATCTTATATGGGAGGACGTAAGTTAAAAAATATTTCTAACTAACGTCCGAGCAACTTAAAGAACCAACGTGTGTAACAAATTTGGATCAAATCGGACTTCAAATGTGGACGTTAGAGTGCGAATACATATAATATGTAAAATTTGTTGATGTTCTGGGGACCATAATCGGTGATCATTTACTACTCCCGACCTTGGGTCTCACATAATGGTCACTGCAATAGCTCATCTTTCCTGTGGAGATTCGCTAATAAGTAAAATACAGATATGTCTGTAATCTTTATGGATTGAAATTTTTGAACAAAATGGTACTTGTCTTGATTTGTATGTAGAAAATAATTTACAAGCAAACCGTACTGCTAGCAGTACTAAAGTTTCACCAAAATGATATAAATAACAAATAATCAACTCGTCATACAGGCAGTTTCAAAATGAATATCAGGGTTTTAAGGTTTTGTAGTATTTATTACATTTGACTTACAATTATAAATAATAAATCAAATGAAAGAACAACCCACTCAAACAGTTTTGTTGGTATTCCTGTGCGCATTCACGTTTCCTCTGTCTTCTGTTAGGAAGCGCTAGTGCAGATAGGCGTCACCTGAGCATGCGCTATAACGTCTTACCCTCTCCTACTCGACTGTGAGTCTTCAGTACAGTCACCACCAAAAAGTGTTGATATACAATCAACACGACTACATAGCAGACATGAATTAGGTAGGGCAGGCGGCTCTGACTGTACTCCGCCGCGAGAGGGGAAATGTGGTGGGAGCCGGCGTAGGAGACTTGCACACCCCCTCTTCGCGCTCCATCCTATTGGCGCTATCTGTAGCAAAGATGGTGACTAGTGAACAGAAAGCTTTTATGTTTTACAGTTTGCAAGGACTGAATCTGCAGTTACAGTGCTACGTGCTTTCCGTAAAGTTTAAATGTATTCCTCCAAGTGATAATAACATCCGTAGATGGTAGCATCAGTTTGAAGACACCGGCAAAGGGAAAAGTACGGGAACCAAGAGTGACTGAAGAATGTGTTAAACGAGTGAGAGAGTCTATCACGCGTATAGTCCAGGATCTGAAGGGGGTTGAGCATGCATGGAAGGCCTGACACAATTTTATTTCTAATTATTGTTATAGGCACTTTAGTGATAATGAAAAACCATGTCGTCACCCCCCCCAGCGTGGTCGACATTACAAGGGGGAGTGGGAATATGGTGGGGGCGCCGTTTACTAAAACGCTTATAACTTGAGAACCGTTCAAGAAAGAACATTGAAAAAAGCGACAATATACTATATAAAATATGAGTTTTATTAAAGGTTATTACGTTTATAGTCATAAAATTATTGGTTTATGAGTAAAGAGCATTTTTATTGGTAAATGAACAAAAATGGTGATTAAAATAAGCAAAACCAATAGTTTTGTTCTAAGAAAATCACTAAATGGGCCACATATAGGCAGTTAAGTTATGAAAAGTGCTTAAATAAATTTAAGATAGCATGTTGAACAGTTAATGCTACTGTAGAGGTGTTTTATACGTAGCACTAATATATACAAGTTCGTGTTGCCACGCAGAAATATGAACGGGTTTTGTAGAGGACATACTATAGTTCAGTCAATCTGTACATCCATGGATGCAAAAGGAAGTTCTGATTTTTTGTAATGTTGTATGTATAGGGGCACTATTTAAAATTCCAAGTTTTCGACCTCAGCGGTTCTCCACGCTCGCCCCCTGGCGATGAACACCCCCACATTTGTTTTACCTTGTTCTAGATTTTCTAATTTTTAGCATGAAGGTTTGACTGGTTTGAACAAAAATCATTCAGTCCTTTTTTAAAGAACAGTAAATTTACCACAATTTAATATGAAAATCATCTTCATGAGTATAATACTTTTCGATTTAAAGCCATTCAAATTTCAAGCAAATTTTAAAAGTTGTTTGTTTTTAGATAGTATTTGTGTTTTTTCACCGTGAAACAAAGGTTTCGGAAAAAAAACGACAATATACTCCATAAAATGTTATTACGTTTATAGTCGTCAGTTTATGAGTAAAGAGCATTTTTATTGGTAAATGAACAGAATTGGTAAAATAAGCAAAACCAATAGGTTTTTTTCCAGAATTCTCATATGGTTTATGTTTAACATTACTGAATATCCAATTTTAGTAATATTAAAACAATTATTAAAATTACGTAGAAGCTAATATCAATGTAGATGATGGGTAAAAATGATTTAAATTCAAGCATGTGCAATATGAGTTTGATATTTACTTAAGTAATAAAACAAAATCAATTATATAAAAATAAATTTTATTATCAAACAAAATTTTAAATTATTGTACATTTTAAATAATCATATTTAT
>JAGFPH010000480.1:369680-380808 GCA_018207615.1 Philaenus spumarius
TTCCAGATTTCTCAACCAATCAATATAAACCTGTACATTTTCTTTTTGTGCTTTAAAAACTGCGTAGAATGCTTTTTTAAAAATGAAAATCGAACGACGCATTCAAAAGTTATCGTTGTTTAAAAGTTCACAAATTTTCGGTTTTTGGTATTTTTTGGTATTTTTTTGAACATATCTTCCAGATTTCTCAACCAATCAATATAAACCTGTACATTTTCTTTTTGTGCTTTAAAAACTGCGTAGAATGCTTTTTTAAAAATGAAAATCGAACGACGCATTCAAAAGTTATCGTTGTTTAAAAATTCACAAATTTTCGGTTTTTGGTATTTTAACAAAAAAACTCATTTTAAGCATTTAAAATTCAAACTAAGCGGGAAGTTCTAGGGTTGGCCTGCACGGTCAACCAATTTCCAGATTTTTTTTTATCTGTTAGTCTAAGGTCGGATCCACACATTGGAGCTAACGTTGGTACCAACAGTTTTGTTGTGTGGATCGATACATTGGGATTGAAATAAATTGGAACTCCAATGTTGGAGCTTTTCCATTCTTTGTTGGTTATTTGATGAATTCTCAAAGGGGTTCGGCCAAAGTCGATACCCCGGCCACACATTGGACTATGTATTAAAATATTAACTTCAATTTTCAATATTAGGGTGGCTACGCACAGAGACCACTATCATTTGTTATTACTTATCATTAACTAATAATTCATTTAGGATTTTATATTTTTAACAGTGATAACAAATTATAATTAATGATATTAAACTTGAATTTCATATCAAAATTTTCATCGTTAAATACAGTATTGAGGGGTGATGTGATCACTGCGCATGCGCCAGTTTTGATGTCGACCGTCAAGGGATCGTTAGTTGGAAGTTAGTTCACAGACAAAATTTTGAAAGCACAGTTTGTATTTTGGTTTTGTCTCAAATTCAAACCCACTATCTTCTTTAACGCTCAAGTATTTTTTTGTAATTTTAAAATATTGATGCTCAATAACGCAAAGGCACCAGCATCAATTCCTTCGACAGACTGGTTGGGATGTTGGCCCTAACTTTGGCTTTTTTTTAATACGACTTCAATGTAGTTGGCGGTTTTACTCCAATGTGTGGGTGCTGTTCCATAAAAATGAGTCAACGCTTGCACCAATGTGTGGACAAGGGGTAATTGGAATATAGTAAAGACATAAAAAAAAGGTAACTCCCACTTCCAACCTTCTTCACAAAGTTTGTTTCACATAGTTGCGTATAGTTTTAAAAAACATAGTTGAATGATATTACCAGTAGGCCTACCAGGTGTAAAATTGTTCTGTTAGTCATATCTTTCTGTTCTGTACATCTTTGAACGAAAATGTACATGCAGCCAATCCACATAATTGTATTTAATGTATGACATATTATGTAAGTGGTTTAGCTGGTATATTAGTTATGGTTTGGGTAGAGGCTATTACTTAGGTTAAGTAAAATCAATGCACAACAGAAAGACTATATAGGTCTAGGTCAATAGCAGCAAAAATTATAGTTTTATAATCCTACAAAAATTTAATATTGTCATTTTTTGTTATCATTGAGGAAGAAATGTAGAGTGTACTTAGAAATAATATTGTAGATAGGTTTCTTAATTTATATTAGACATACAAATTTACCAACTAACTATTCAGAGGTTCTATATATATTTTCTGCATTATAAAATAAAATAAACGGTAGGCCCACCAGAAACTGGCCGCCACTACAGCAGACCCTTAAATTAACTTCTCATACAAACTAAAACGCATTCTAAGTGGATAAGGTAATTATTGCTTTGTAAAACAAACTTAATATTCATTTAATCTGTTTAAATAGAATCAGAGTATTGATATATTGTTAAATAAACGGTACCAGAAACTGGCACATACTTTCTCACAAACATTATTAACTTTCCGTTTTAAATTATTATTAAACAGATTCACTGTGACTTCATAATTTGTAGACTATTAAAATAGGGGAGTAACTAATAAATATTATTATTATTAGCTAGAGAGATAAGTATTCGATCGATTTCGAACAAATTTGCGTCAAACATGTCAATTAAGCCTGAAAAAAGATTTTGAAATTTTTTGAAAAACAACCCCCTTTTTGGCCAAAAAACCCCTAAAAATCAGTTATTATTATTATTATTGGCTAAACGAGAATTTTTAGAAAGATGCGGTTTTTGTAAATGGTGAGTACATTAAGGGCTACAAATAAGCCAAATTTTATCAAAATCGTTAGAGCAGTTTTTTTTTATAAAAAAATAACTGATTTTCTGGGAGTTTTTTTGGCTAAAAAGGGGGTTGTTTTTCAAAACCTTTTTCCATGTATCTATACAGACCTAATTGACATTTTTGGTGCAAATTTGTTCAAAATCGATCGAATAGTTTTCTCTCTAGCTTTGTAAATATACAGACAGACAGAAATTTTGTAAAAACCTTTTTGTTGGACTCAGAGGATCCCCCAAAACGTATATTTCCACAAAAATTTCAACATCAATTTTTTGTGTGAATACTATACTTTCCCTATTCTATAGTATAGTGAGAAAGTAAAATGATTAATTAAGACAATGAGGTTTATTATTTTTACATAGTATTTAGTTGTCAATCTGCTTTTCTACTTTACAGATTTTGTTATCATTATTTTGATAAACAGTACTAACATGGACGTGAAGGTAAATTTAAAATGACTATAAATATTATAGAACTTACTATGTGCAGAAGTTGTGGAGTTGACTGTGACTGAGTTTAGATATTCTTTGGTCAGTGATAGGGCTGTTGCACCGGGTCCGTACATAAAGTGAGGCAGTGCTAAGATGAAACACGACGCCGCAGAAAAAGCAACACCCCAAGCGATCCAAACAGGCCTGTTACGGTGACCTCCGAAGTACGACAGAAATAGTGACAACAGAACTTGACTTATTTCATTGCCACTCATCATCAGACCTGCAAAAACATACAACTAATTAATTGTGCTTTTTTTGTTACATACCTATTCACACAATTAGATGATAGCATCAAATATTAAAAGATTACTTTTGGCTTGTAGTAGTTTCTTTTATAAAAACTGTTTCAAAATGAATATCGTGGATTTAGCACTTTTTAGTATTTATAACATTTAACTTATAATTATAAATGACACATCAAATGAAAAAGAAACCCAAACAGTTTTGTTGGTACACCTGTGTGCATGCACTGTTTCCTCTGTCTTCCGTTAGAAAGCACTAGTAGCAAAGATGGCGACTAGAGAAAGCTTTTTGTGATCGACAGTTTGCAATGACTGAATCTGTAGTTACAGTGCAACCTGCGTTCCATATTATAGTCTTTCCGCTCGGCCGTGATACCTGACTTCTCGGAATCAACGCCCCCTCCACTAGTTTGCCAACGGCAGGCCCGGCGAGCGGGTAGGGAGGGGGCGTTGAGTTCCGAGAAGTCAGGTATCACGGCCGAGTGGAAAGACTAGAACCCTTTGCGCTCGGTTGGCCAGTACTGCTGGCCATACGATATTCTCAGTCAGCTCTGAATATTTATCGAATTAGACACCCTTACAGCTCGGATGGCCAGCCTGACTGGCCGCTTACGATACTGTTGTCATCTCTGCCGCTAATTTGACCT
Organism: Philaenus spumarius; assembly: GCA_018207615.1. Taxonomy (NCBI): domain Eukaryota; kingdom Metazoa; phylum Arthropoda; class Insecta; order Hemiptera; family Aphrophoridae; genus Philaenus; species Philaenus spumarius. The sequence goes on from JAGFPH010000480.1 coordinate 373,303, forward strand.
TGCGGCGTCAACAGCGCTGAATTATTTTTCACTACAATCTGAAATGTTATTAGTGGGTATTTATTTTTTGTTTAACAAAATCGTGGGCTTTTAGTAAGTCTTTTATTTTGCCATACAATAAAGTAGATATATTATATTGTTATTGGTGAGTTTTTTGGTTTAGCTATAAATATATAGTTATAATATATTTTAATAAATAAAATAAACTATTGGGTCCGTTGTATACAACTTATCTAACAACATTTTTAGGTCATTTAAAATAAAATAAAATTAAGAACTTTTTAACAAAAAAACACTTAAAACCTATAATTAAATAATTAACTTTTGTTCTATTAAATTACTTCAAACTTTAAAAACACCAGCCTAGACCACCGCAACGTAAAACTAAACATCTGGTAAGGTTATAATGTAATGAATATTGCTACTTTTTGATACAACACAGACTAGAAAAAAAGCGGGAATTAATTAGAATAAGATTTGTACTCTAGATTTCTGCACAATCAAGATAAAATAAAACTACTAAAAATAAATTAATGCAGATCATTTGTGTGGCCAGGACCGCTGGCCATCCGGGCATTCGAGGGATTTTACCTTGTCCATTACTGCTGGCCATACAAGCTGAGAGGAACGTAACTTGCAAAAACAATTCAGACTTGATAAAGAAATGGCTGTGGCCAGCACTACTGGCCTGGCCATCCGAGCCCAGAGGACTTTTATTAAAAATCTTACCAGAGTGAAAAGGGTTAAGGTAAAATGTAAACCTCCAAGTGATAAGAACATCCCTAGATGGTATCATCAGTTTGAAGACACCAGCAAAGGGAAGAGTACGGGAACCAAGAGAGACTGAAGAACGACTGAGAGCGTCTTTCACGCATAGCCCTAAGAAATCTGTTTGGAAGGCCAGTCATGAATTAGCGATTCCAGTGACGTCTGTGTGAAGAGTTTTAAGGAGACGCTTACAACTACTTTTTTATAGTTTCTTGTTGCAAGCTCTAAAACCTTACAGACTATGGTTTACATGCTGCCTTTGCAAACGATATGTTGCTGCGTGACAATGAAGATTTCCTGGATGTGTAGTCTTCAGTGCTGAATGGACATTTCACTTAAGTGGACATGTCGATGGTACAGTTGCAACGCGACTCCCCTAAATTGAATGTTTTTCGTTCCATATCCCGGCCCGGGGTAAAGTTTATGGGCCATTCTTTTTTGCTGAAGTAATTGTAACTGTTGTTTCTTGTCTTGATGGGCTAAAACTATCGTTTTTTCCTCAATTGGAAGAAGCAAAGCATGGAACATTATTTGACAGAAATATACTGTGCCGCCCAGGGGTGTACTCGTAATTTGTTCAGTACTGGAACGCTGACGGAAGGGGGGGGGGTCTGGAAATGTTTTGAAATGTTCACTTTTAAAAGCCCTACTTTACGTATCTCTTGTGAGTTTAAGGGTACAGATAATATGCTTACTTTTATAAAAAAAGTACACATGTAAATGTAACTATTTTTGTACTTGTATAGGAGGATAGCATATAGCAAACTTTAGAGACACATACTATTTTAAGGAAAAACTTGGGAAAAATGTGTCTTTTGTTTAATAGGCTTGTCAGAAATTTAAATCCTCGGTAAAAAATTGTAAACCTAAACACATTTTATGAATATCAAGGAATGATTTTTCTTATACAAAAACAATTAAACACAAGCAAGCTTATCACGAGAACACAACACACACTCTTGTTAGTAAATTATTCTAACGACACTCAAAAGTCACAAAACTAAATATCACAATGTCAACGTTGATGAACAACGACTTTTTAATTTTTGACAGTTCGCGAGAGGTAGCATGCACAGGGCAACCTGCTAAATCGCCGTGCAGCCGGTGTTCAGATACCTACGTTTAAATATTTTCCTCTTTTGGGACGGCTTTCGACCTTGTATTTGTGACGGCGTTTGTCAGTGTACAGCCATAGTTTGTATGTATTCCATGCTGTGCTTTCATTTGGGATATTAATTTTTTAGTTCATTAATCTTGAAATTAAATGAGTTATTCGATAAGTATTACAGTAGAGTGTCAATTATCCAAACTAATTGGGACCGGGGGTGATTCGGATGGTCAAATGTTCAGATAATCAAACAAGTAAATTATTTACCAAATTAAAACCCCTAATCAATTCATAGAAAAACTAATTGATTTGGGGATATAAATAGGATATATATTCTGTACCTAGAAGAAAAACTATACTGTATATCGTAAAAAGTGCTTTATTTTTAAAAGATAATGTAATAAAAAGTACATGTATGATTAAATATGTTTTACAATGACAGTACAATATTAGTACAATTTAATATTTAGACGCTTGCGCTATGTTCGCACTGGGGCTTTCTTTAATACACTGTAATTAGTAGGCCATTCAAACGTTGGAATGATTGACGGTTCGGTTAATTGACGTTTGGATAATCGACGCTCTACTGTAATCACTAAATGTGGTCTAAATTATATCATGTTTGGTCTTATTTTGATTACAATAATCTCATCAATATGGTATAAACTTTTTCATGTCAAAAAAGTTAATAATAAAAAAGTTTACGTATCGCCTCGACTCTGAATCGTCGATCTCTTATTTCTAGTTGTTTGCAGCGCTCGCTGAACATCAAAGCCGTGCCGCGAGGCAGGCAAAAGGGGTCGTGTCTAATGCTCCCCCAAGTTGACCCATTTTGTTCGATCTGAGGGACAATGGGGGCGACTTTAACGTAGTTGGCTCGCATAGTCGCAACGCACTGTAGTGTTGAGATATCTTGAGGTTTTTCGTTTGGCCATTGGTGGATGTAAAATTCTGAACCGAGTGTTGAATGAATGTGATTGAGGGAGTGGATGGTCCATTGCAACGTTAAAATAAAACGTAAAAAGAATCAATAAAAAGCAGTACCGGAACAGCGTTTCGGTGCGTTTTGGTACCAGTAAACCCCTAGTGCCGCCTCACTGGTATGCTATACCAATAACGATTCTGTAGCCGTCTACTGTATTGGCCGCAAGGGGCCGGATGAGAGAGCTTGTTTCGCATGGCCTTCACGTTCATCCGATCGGACTCCATTTGATTTTACCTTTGAGGGTTCATAAAGGATGTGTATGTTCCACTAGCAGCTGACCTACCCGACTTAAGAAAGAGGATTGAAGCAGTTATTGCAAAAATTATTTCAGACACACTGAACAAGGTTTGGGATGAACTTGGCTATCGATTGATGTGTGCTACACATTGAATGGTGCTTACTGCTGGTAGGAAAAGCAGTTTGAGTTGCTCTTTCATTTGATGTATGTATATATATAAAAGCGAAATACCACTCACTCACTCACTCACTCATAACAATTTCTCAAAAACTACCAAACGGATTGAAATGAAATTTGGTATGTAGCTTCCTCTAGGGCCATAAGTGTTTACTAAAAAATTGGAAATTTTAGAGGGTTTGGGGGGTAAAAATTACTAAATCACGATTTCTTCAAAATTATTAGAGGGGGTGTGCAGTTCTCCTACGCCGGCTCCCACCACATTTCCCCTCTCGCGGTGGAGTACAATCAGAGCCGCCTGCCCTACCTAATTCATGTCTGCTATGTAGTTGTGTTTATTGCATATGAACACTTTTTGGTGATGACTGTACTAAAGACTCGCAGTCGAGTAGGAGAGGGTAAGACGTTATAGCGCATGCTCAACTGACGCTTCACGCTACTTGGCACTATCTGTACTGAGAAAGAGTATGAACAATTTTGAAATTTTAGGAGGGGTTTGGGGGGATCAAAGTTACTAAAATCATAATTTCAGATCTTTTATTATTATGACATTAGTGCTTTTATTATTTAACATCTATATATATAAAAGCCAAATACCACTCACTGACTGAACACTTAAAAAGAATAAAATTACGTTAAAAAGACTGAAAATACCAACCACCACGGGCCACGCCGTACTGGTCAGCTAGTTATTTATAATTGTAAGTTACATGAATGTAATAAATACTACAAAGCTTTAAACCTCGATATTAATTTTGAAACAAGTGGCACATTATTTTGTCCATGTTATTTAGTAAATAGGCCAAACAATATCCTATTTAATAACAGATCTACCTATAGTACAACTTGTGACAATGTAAATCTAATATATTTGTTATGTGGTGATGCTTAATCTTGGGAGGACAGTCGGTTTTCTACTCATTGTTGAGTGGTGAAGGAACAGGCTAAAAACCTCTCCATCAAAAGGCCTTCTGCTCACTCCAAGCACTACCACAAAGCAAATATACTGCATTATCTCATACTACTAGTGTTTTACAATATGGTTTTTACAGAAATAGAAGGATTGTAGTGCAGTAAAATTTGTATTGAAAATATTGTTCAATAATTAATGAATGAATGTTATCTTTCTGTCATTACCTGTTGTTCTGCTTGGAATTTTGAAACGTTTTTCAATTGTTGTAAGAGTAGCTACAAAATAGATATAGGACATAGCCTGGATTGTGCCCAGAAGTCCATAGACTATGAGAAACCCACGGGTTGAGTTAAGCTTTTGGAGCCACCCAGGTCGCCAGCTGCCTAAGCCACATAGTGAGTTCATCTTCTCAAAACTGGAAAAAGAAATGCATAATTAGTACATATAGGGTAATAAACTGGAGACGTATGAGTTTGACTTCGTACCTTCAGCATGGTGGGAATAAATTATATTTTGGTAATAGAGACTTTTACGTGTGTGACTTTTATCCAACACTTTATTACCATACAGCTTAAGTATAAAAAGGCGATGTGTTTTTCAACACTTTTTCAAATAAATTAAGATCAGCTACAGATTTTCCGTACGTAGAGTATAAGAAAACCTGTAACACCTGTATGAGAGTTTTTATATTTAGCTGTTACTCTTTTAAAAGAAAGGGGCCGAATGGAGTTTTTAGCAGCATTTACGGGAATATTTTGATAACTAATTATCACAATACTTTACCTGACAGTATTATAACAACATTATATTTTTAGTTAAACTGAACTGCTGACGTAATTGAGCAAATTTCCAAAATTAAGTTATATGTTTTAGGGTTTGAACCAACTATTTGGGAAATTGGCCTACTAACGAAGGAGCTGAACAACTGCATGTGTGTACGAAAGACGAGTGTATTAGTAAAATTTGTTTGCGCCTCAGGCTTCAACTTCGACTCAGGCGGTGCTTCGTTCCACTCGCAGCGGAAAAACTTGCTTTGCGAGTTTCCACCTCGACCTTGCGGCCTCGGGCTATGGACTGCTTCTCTTCGCTCGCAGCGTACAAACTCGGCCGTCGGCCTCGTATCGGAAGATACCCACACGGTAAAGTCCCCCACGTGGATTTGAACCGGGTACTTTTATGGTATTTTACTTTTTGATCGATTTTGAGGGAACCAAGGGGTCCTGTAAAAAAACAAAATGTGCAGAATAATATCCTACATTTATTTGTTTTAGATAAAACCCCAAAAAAGTTTCATTCTCGTACGAAAAATCTCAAAAAACAGTTACTTTCCGGTCAAAACATGCTTCCGGTTGTCGGATTTGTTTGCCTATAGGACTCGTCCGAATCACGTAGTCAACCAACTTATGTACAAAATTTGGACCAAATCGCACCTAAAATGTTGATAAAAATGGCGGCCACTTTGAGCAAATTTTGAGGGTAACTAATAACTAACTTTTAAATTGTTTTTAAATTGAAATTAATGAATTTTATGTAAATCTACAGTATTGAATGAACAATCAGCTGTTATTTCCAACCTATGGATAAAATTAGTTAGTACAACTCCCGATTAAACGGGATCGGTTTATACGGGTTTCGGCTCAACCGGGATCGTCAACCGGGTCGAGAGACGAGAGAGGTGGTGGGGCAAGAACTGAAAAAATGCGGGTGACAAGAGGGCTACTGCAATAACGAATAGCATCTATTCATGTTTTGTTAGAGAATAGAGTAGCAGTTATAATCTGCTACTATAGAGTAGCAGTTATGTTATTGACGTAACATCTCTAGCCGAAAGTGACACACGGCACAGCTCTGAGTTACGTCGAAGGCCTTCTTGACTATTTAGACAGTCAAGGTGATGCATCATTATGTGACAAGCTCGTGTTACGAAAAATAAGATCCGCAATTTTGAAAAAGGAAGCAAACGCCAAAAAACTCTGACGGACTATTTTAATCGTTGTTGAACATTCTGGACTATTTCAATCGTGTTTGAACATTGTAAATAATATATTGCTGTACTGCTATTTCAATCTAAATAATGCTGTGTTTGTAATTTTTTATACGTTTTAGGAGTGATTAAAGGTACAGTATAACCATTATGTTTATAATTCTTGCATAATACTGTACCTTGTATTTAGGCCCTATACTATAACGAATTGCTTTAACCGGGATTTCACATTATCCGTGATGGTCTTGCCGGTAATTATCCCGGATAATCGGGAGTTGACTTATTTCATACAGTTATTTTTTCGCTATTATGTTTGTTTTGTTTTTGAATAAAGTTAAATTTCAATATCTAGCATTAAATTTTTTCTTAAGTAATTTACATGAATCTTTTCAGGATTATATTTTCTACAAATCTAACTAATAAAAAATATACCTTATTTTACCGTTTACCAAAATAATTTCACGTTAGAGACAAAAATGTGTTATTTTTAAGCACCAGTTCTAGTGTTTTAAGTAAGATATCTTTAAAACCGATGAAGGAACATTACTGGGACCAATTTTACTCAATTTATCAGGTTTGTCTCTTTATTACAACCTTAAAAATATCCATATGGTCTCATTTTACCGAGGGTACCGAGTTCTCTGCAAATTTTCGAACCTGTATAACTCGCTTATGAAGCATTTTCGAGCCTATGTTTGTATGAACTTTTTTCTTATTTTTAGCTTTAGAATGAGCTACCGAGACATCGCTGTATAGCTCTGAATCACCTTATATATAATTATTAATTAACCCCAAAACAGAGTTCTTGGGACCACGATCGGTGCCCATTGACCACTCCCGACCTTAGGTCTCACCGTAAGAGGCACTGCAGTAATTAATTTTTTCTTTGGAAATTCACTAACAATATTTTAAAATGTACATGCTTACACAGTATGTGTTCATGTAGTGTAGGTTCTTTGTAATACTAACATAGATGACACAGTATACAGGGTGACTATTTTAAGTGTGCCACCATTGGTATATCAGAAGCGACAAGATTTACAGGAAACTTTAAATGGGGGACTTCACCTACTTTTTAGTGACCATTAAAAATATGAATTTGAAATTTCGAAAATATGCCGCCATTTTCCAATATGGCGGCCAACTTTCGAATGTCTTATAGAAACATCTGTTTTTTATGACGGGTTTGAATTTAAAATACAATTTTAAGACCTTTTTATTCTTGGTGTTTTTTTATAAACTTAACCGTTTAGCCGCTAGGAGCGCTGAAAGTTTAAGAAACTCTAAATTTCAACAGTTATTAAAGAGGCTTATTTTCAATTTGCAAACAATA
>JAGFPH010000480.1:390144-426128 GCA_018207615.1 Philaenus spumarius
AGTTACTAAATCACGATTTCTCCAAAACCACCGAACGGATTGGAATGAATTTCGTATGTAGCTTCCTCTAGGGTCATAGGTGCTCTATAAGAAAGTGTTTTAAAAAATTCGAAATTTTAGGGGGTTTGGGGGGTCAAAGTTACTAAATCAAGATTTCTCTAAAACTACTGAACGGATTGGAATACAATTTGGTATGTAGCTTCTTCTAGGGCCGTAGGTGCTGGTAAGAAACGGTTTCAAAAAATTTAAATCTTAGGGAGGGTTTGGGGGGTCAAAGTTACTAAATCACGATTTCTCTAAAACTACTGAACGGATTGGACTGAAACTTGGTATGTAGCTTCCTCTAGGGCAGTAGGTGCTGATAAGAAACAGTTTCAAAAAAATCGAAATCATAGGTAGGGATTGGGAGGGAAGTTACTAAATCACGATTTCTCCAAAACCACCGAACGGATTGGAATGCAATTTCGTATATAGATTCATCTAGGGCCATAGGTGCTCTCTAAGAAAGTGTTAATAAAAAATCTAAATTTTAGTGGGGTTTTGGCGGTCAAAGTTACTAAATCATGATTTCTCCAAAACCACCGAACGGATTGGAATGAAATTTGATATGTAGCTTCCTCTAGGGCCCTAGGTGCTCGCTAAGAAAGGGTTAAAAAAAAAAATCGAAATTTTAGGGTAGGTTTAGGGGGGTGGGGTGAAAGTTACTAAAACTCCCCATAAGAAATACATAGTGATATAATATATTTATAATTTTTATATTATTGATGAATATTATTAATAAGTGAAATATTTATTGATATAATATATTTTTTGTTAACATACATTTAACTATGATTTGTCTATCCTTGCAAAGCCGGATCGAGCTAGCTAGTGTAATATATTTCAGTGTCGTTTCACAACTTTTAATGTATTAATATTGCCATTAGAGTTTTATATTACAAAGACGAGACTATTGTTTACAGACAGATCATCACTCGACACTTGGAATGAGCTGTGCTGGGTATCACCATACAGTAGGCACAGCTCAGTTCTACCAATTACTACATATCAATAAGACGAAAAGTGCCAATGTTAAAAATTCAGACCAGGGAAGCAGTTATAAAAGTGTGTTTGCGTCATCGGCAGCTAGGATTCTACGGTCACGGTCACATGACAGTCGGACTTCTCTGTCTCTCCTCCTCTTTCCATCCCTGACTTACAATCGGCCGGCAAAACACGCCCAGAGGGCTCCTAGCGACTGATTTTTTTATACCTACTTTCCTGGTCTGAATTCTACCCATTTAAACTGTTTGTCTTATTGATATGTAGTTATTGGCTCTACTCAGGTACTACAGTAAGTCGAGCATCTCCGTCATGTGAGCGATGAATCATAGGCTGGTATTTATGGAAAATACAAATCGTCTTCCACCTCGTGTGCCACTCAAAGCCATGCGCAGAGCTGAGCTGTGGCTACTATATCTCATTGGCCGAAGTAACACACAAAAAAAAAACATGTGCGCGATAACCCCACAAGTCTGTTAGAGTTGCACGTATGGAATAAATTAATTTACAACGCATTTCGCATTTTTACGAGCTCAAGTCCCATTTCAGTATATAGAAAGTAGTAGTATTGTAAACTTACAAATAACAGAAGAAAGCTTAAATCAAATTATTAATGATATTTTCTAGGGGGGGGGGGGTTATGAGGAGTAAAACGTTCACTGCTAAGGACGCACATGTGAGCTTGACACTGAAAACTATGAGATGAGGCCGACGCACAGTGCATTGCACGCCAACAACCGTATTGGGAGTATTTTCATTACACAATGCATTGCGTGCTTCGCACGTCAACACCCATACTGGGAGCTACACTCGATTCTACGTTCACCGTGCAGTACAGGTCTTATGGGAGAATAGACATGCTACTACCATTACAGCCAACATCACATTTATTGTCATGCGGGTTGCGTCAACTGACCGAGCGTAGCATGGGAGTTGATGTTTTTTTAGTTGGCTATTGTCTCTGAGACTGTCGTAAGGATAACATGGCTTATGGGTGCTCTGTACTGCACGGTGAACGTGGAATCGGGTGTAGGGGAGCTATGGCGCCCATGATTTCTTCTCCCCCATTCAGTTGATTTAAACGTAAACATTGGACTTACATCACCCAAACAAATACCCCCTTAAAAATCCCCCCAAAAATATTTTTAACCTCCATCCGAGTGGGCACCGCAGGAGAAATGTATGGTTGACTGAAAAACTACTATTTTACAGTTTTTCCCATGAGAGGCAGTTCAAATTATATAACCTATTTAACAGAGAAAAAGACTAACAGAAAGAAAGGTAAATGAATGTAGTTGTTTTATTCTTATCTTTTGCAAACAAATGTTTATTACAGCGATAGCCTGCAAAATGAAACAGTTCTTTATTGCCACTATCGTGGTGCAGAGAAAGTAATTCATATGGAAAGTCAATTTGTTCGAATAAGAGTCTGCATAAACTTTAACATTCAATCTTAACTTATCACAATTGTCTAAGGTGCCCCAACCTTCGAGCTATTTTAGTTTATGAACAAAAAACAAACTTCAAAAAATAATCACCCGAGAAGTTTTAAAAGTTACATCAAATGTGACCTTTACAGACCCAAACTAATTGATAAAATATTTATGCACTTGAACTCTTTGTTGTTTTTATGTCTAGTTATCTCATTGCCCATAATAATACGTGTGATGTAAGAAGTACAATTTAAAGAATGAATTGATTAAGTGAACTTTACTAATAATAAGTTACGTTAAAAAGAAGAAATATTCCTATGTATAAAATTTATTTAATTTCTAATTCAAATTTCTCTATCTTGGTGTTACAAAGCTCAACTAAACTACAGTCTACATTTTTGTTTGGTTTTAAAACTTTGAGCTACTAAAACCTTGTTCTTAAAAAGTTAAGTTCAGCAGCCCCCCCCCCCTCCAGATCATGATCAATATAATCTCGATTCAATATAGTATATTATCAATCAGGAACATAAGATTAAAAAGAGGAAGATTCATTAATAGTGAAGGCACAGGCTCTACTTAATTTCTTTATGCCCGTTACTACAAGGTTGTTGCCAAGGCCGTAGCCAGGAAAACTTTTTATATGGGGGGGGGGGGTGTCAGATCAGGACCAGGGATTTGAATTAAAACCCTTTTAACACGTTCACTGCTAAGAAAGCACATGTGAGCTTGACACTGAACACTATGAGAAGCGGCCGACGCACAGTACATTGTACGCCAACCCCCGTATTGGAAGAATTTTCAATACACAGTGCATTGCGTGCTTCGCATGCCAACCCACCTATTGGGAGTATTTTCAATACATCTTCGCACGACAACCCCCGTATTGTGAGTATTTTCAATACACAATGCATTGCGTACACGACAAATTGAAACTGTACACGACTGAAATAAATATCATACCAAATTTGCGCTTAACAAAAATTAGTCGTGTACAGTTGTTACATAATTAGGTAAATGTCTCATTACTCAGTTATTTATTATCCGATTGTAGCAAATAAAGTATGATTTTGTTCGTCTTAAAATTTTACATTTTTTATTACTGGTAACATTTTTTTATAAAAATTACGGTTTTCGTGAAATTTAACATCAAAGATTTTAAATGGCCACCATCTTGAAACTGTTTAAGATGTCGTAACGAAATTTTATACACTTGTTTGACCTACTAAGGTACACGTTCGTGCCAAATTTGAAGTTTATATCTAAAATATTACTCGTTATAAAATAATTTGTAAAAAACACAAACAGACGGAAAGACAGAAAACTAGGCATGTCAGACCCATATTTATATGACGTTTTTTGACTGTCTTGACCTAAGGAACAAACACACAAAATATTTCCAGGGAGTTTGTAAACACCCTGTATACATGGGAAAAAATATCACCACAAAACGTGTTCTGAAAACCGTAGTCGGTGCTCATTGACTACTCCTGACCTTAGGCCTCACCATAAGAGTCACTGCAATAGCTCATCTTTCCTGGAAATTCGCTAAAAACAAATTTGGATACATGTCTGTATTACTACAGACCTACATTACTGTCAGAATTGAAAGAAAACGAAAGATTAAAAATAGTATTTTCCTGTAATTAACCAAATTACAAACTTTGGAAGAGGAAACAATAACTGAGTGTAAAGGTAATATACCACTGTTGCTTACAAAAATAACTATTGCATAATATTGAATCATATTTTCTTCAATCATTATATCTGGCCTTTGTTGTGTACGGATGGCTCTCATAAATACACACAGGCGTAGAAATATTGCGATTTTGATATTACTTATCTTTTTGTATTAATCCATTTACAAAATAACTAGAAGTCAGATAAGGAAAATGTGCATCATTCTAGAATACATTAAACAAATTGTGAGGAGCCTTTCAAAATGATACAGGGTGTCAGAAAAGTAAACACGTTTTATCTAGATGAGCTGCTATGTGTAATAATTGGTTTGTTCAACCCGGCATCCTATACCAACGCAGTAAACACTTTAATATTATATGTACATTTGCTGTTATAATATTTAACTTTGCTATTATCCTTCATTCGATTGTTTTGACAGTTACACCAACCGATAGGAAATCAAAATGGCTGCAAAACGATGTCTTGACATTTCTTGTTAAAATGAACTGTTTTTGAGTAAATTAGGTTTGAAATTTTCAAACAGCCTCCATTTTGAAACGCATGATTAGATGTAACCGCTTATTAGCGAATTTCCATAGGAAAAATGAGCTATTGCAGTGGCCCTTATGGTAAGACCCAAGGTCGGAAGTAGCAAACGGGCTTATATCATGGTCCCCAGAACACGTTTTGAGGTGTCATTAAAATAGATATATATATGTATATATGTGTTCGCATTCTAGCGGCCGCATTTTAAGTCCGATTTGGTCCAAATTATGTACGCATGTTGGTTGTCTATGTGGCTCGGACGAGTTCATTAGCCAAACAAATCCAACAACCGGAAGTACGTTTTTTGACCGGAAGTAACTATTTTTTGAGATTTTTACTACGAGAATAAAATTTTTTAGAGTTTTTTCTAAAAATATAAATGAAGGATGTTATTCTGCACATTTTGTTTTTTTACGCGACCTTATAGCTCGCTTGGTTCCCCCAAAATCGATCGAAACGTAAAATACTATAAAAGTACCCGGTTCAAAGCCATGTGGTGGATTTTACCGTGGGGTTGGCTTGCGAAGCACGCAATGCATTGTGTATAGAAGATACTCCCAATAAGTGGAATGGCGTGCGAAGCACGTAATGCACTGTGTATTAAAAATACTCCCAGTATGTGGAATGGCGTGCGAAGCACGTAATGCATTGTATATTGAAAATACTCCCAATATGCGGAAAGCATTTTGCAGCTATTCAGCACCGTCGTGAATAAACCTATTTCCCAAATTGTTGGTTGAAACCCTAAAACATAGGCCTATAAACTTTATTTTTGGAAATTTGCTCAACTCACGTCAGCGGTTCAGCTGCGTGGTCGAATTATTTTTCTTGAGATAGATCATTGTTAGGTTAAACTTCATGGCAAGTTTGAGCTCGATCAGTCAAATACTTCTCTAGGTATAAATTATTTTGTAAAAAAAAAACAAATTGTCGGATATCTGGGAAACGAAGCGTTTCCGGGCCTATGTTTATATGAACTGGTTTCTTGTAGCTATAGAAAGACATTGCCGTGAATCACCCTGTATATTGTCCGCGTGTTTTAGTTAAAGCAAGACATATTGCCAGGTGGAGGTAAAGTTATGTTCGTTATTATACCATAATGTCTTGATCGTATTGCAGAACTTTATTTAGAAAGACATAAAGTACGGCAATTACGTCGAAGGTTGTTCAATTCACGACGTTAACTCCAACATAACTTGTAGCACTCTCCAGTTGAAAGACGGTAGAAGATGCCTCAATAAACAACCGACTGTATAAAGTCATAGTCACTATGACTGAAAATTATTAATAGTTTTACGTGTGTAGAAAGAAGACGATCAAACGTAATTTGCTCAGTTATTAAGCATTAGGTTGATTATTCAAAAAATTAATTCTTACAGGAAATTTTGTCTCTTGTACATTTTTTGTAAAGTTAACGGTTTTCAAGATATTCCAAGTTAAAAAATTTTAACGGCCACCATAAATTTGAAAATTATAAAAATAAATTCTTGGTGTTCGGTACACTTGTAAATCGTAACATACAAAACGCTTATACCACATGTGAACTCAATATCTTAACTATTTCTGAAGTTACAATGAGTTTTTGTAAAACAAAACATAATGGCGGATGCGACTAGCTAAGCCGAATTCGAAAATAAATTACGGGACATTTTTTATTTATTTCAACTCATGCAATCCGATCCTATACAGACCGATAAGGTTGACACACTGTTGATAAAGTGTTTTATTACAAACATTGCATATTTTTAAAATTCACAAAATATTGTAACCAGGCTAGCCAGGTAGAAAAGCAAGTGATAATAATCTAGGTGGCATTGGAAACAATCTGAAACAATGACACGCAAAGCAGGTTTGGTTGAGCGTGATGAGGACAATATAGGCCTACCTGCTATAGAGGCGTGACGCGGAAGACGGACGACCCAGAAACCAGTGACCTGCTGGAACATTTCCGAACCTTTTTAAGGTTTGGCTGCACCTCCGTTATATTGGATCGAGTATCAATGGTTTACAAAGAATAGCCACGACTACTACCATTCTACTTTAAAATGTAAGAATAAACTAAGAAGGGAACAGATGATACGTAGTGTAATCGAAGAGTGTGCGCTTTATTAATAGCATTTATTTTGCAACTAGCTAGTACTGGTGCTTCGCTCGCAGAAGTTATTAAATAAATAGAAGTTAACACGCAATTAAAAAACTATTTTAAACCCGAGTTCCACGGCACAAAAACGCACAGTGAGTTTCGCCCAAATCGATCTATGTATCCCTTTTAGGCCTTCGTAAATTATTAGCTATGCACCGATAAACTCTAAAAATCCCGTTTTCCTCTAGTTTGTTACTTACAACTCACGAATGAACATAAACATTACAAATCAGGTTTTGAGGCGTATTTCTCATCTATGAGTAGGCCTAAATTCCACCCACATTATATCTGTTTCGATATATATTTAAAGGTTAAACCAGAGTATATAGTAAACTAAAGCATAGACGTTCTTGTCAAAGTGTCAAGCTTTTGATCAGTTGTTTTATTAGCGAATTTCCATAGGAAAAATGAGCTATTGCAGTGACCCTTATGGTCGGACCTAAGATCGGGAGTAGTAAATGAGCTACGATTGTGGTCCCCAGAACAAGTTTTGGGGTGTCATTAAAAATCATATATATATAATGTTTGCACTCTAGCGGCCGCATTTTAAGTCCGATTTAGTCCACATTTGGTACACATGTTGGTTGTCTACGAGTTCGTTAGCGGCAAAAAAAAAAAAAAAAAAATCCAACAAACGGAAGCACATTTTTTGACCTGAAGTAAATTTTTTTTATATTGTCCTACGAGAATGAGTTTTTCTAAAAATATAAATGTAGGATGTTATTCTGCACATTTTGTTTTTTTACGCGACCTTATAGTTCACTTGGTTCCCCCAAAATCAATAAAAACGTAAAATACCCGGTTCAAAGCTATGTGGTGGTTTCTACCGTGGGGTTGGCGTGCGAAGCACGCAATGCATTGTGTATTGAAGATACTCCCAATACGGGGGTTGGCGTGCGAAGCACGCAATGCTTTGTGTATTGAAGATACTTCAAATACGAAGGTATGCGTGCGAAGCACGCAATACACTGTGTGTTGAAAGTATTCCCAATATGCAGAATGGCGTGCGAATCATTTTTCAGCTATTCGGCACCGTCGTGAATAGATCTATTTCCCAAATTGTTGGTTGAAACCCTAAAACATAGGCCTATAAACTTAATTTTGGAAATTTGCTCAACTCACGTCAGCGGTTCAGCTGCGCAGTCGAATTATTTAAGATGGTCGCGTGTTACGTCGTTTCGCCAAACCCCTAATTTTGTCCATAACTTTTACATTTCAAAATTTTTTAAATAGGAACCCTAAATATTTCCGGGTTAAGAAGCAGCCTAAATTAATCTCTGAAAAGGCCTCTACATGCAAATGAAAAATTGGTTCGGTCATTCCGGAGATTAGCCCGGACAAACAGACACACAGAAATATACAAAATGCAAGTTTCGGTTTTGGTAAAGTGTGAATAACCTTATGATCTTAGAAAAATGTACTTATTTCGAAATCAAAGAAAGTCGCTTATATTTTATATTTATGCATAGATTTTTGAATTGAAATTTAATTATGTTTTATATCAAATCTGCTTGATCTGGAGACAATTTCTTACTTGGCTTCAGATAATATTTGGACGACACAAAATGATTCTGATTCAATACGGCCAAAAAAATAGAGTTTTTAGAGTTTGAAACTGGCCTAACTCTATGTGAATCTTATTTTGAGAATATTTCCTTCATACATAGATAGCTCAACCACGCCAAGCAGGCAAAAATACGAACAACTAACATTAAATCAAACATAACCGCTCAAGACGGCATCCTTATTGTCAAGCATGTTTTCCATCCAGCAAAGATTTCCTAGAATATTTCAAGTCCCCAAATTACGCAGGCATGTTGTGTTGGCTTTTAAGATGTTTGTAAATATGCAGAGTTATGAGTGAGCACGCAGGGACAATGCAGTAGAAGTTGCGAAGGATTTGGAAAGGTGAATGACTGGAGAAGTGGTGAGTTACTCAATGTATTAGAAAGTTCCATCTTGTACGGAAACAGGTGACCTCAGTTGGAATACCAAGTCAGACTAAGGATGGCAATTGCAGAAATAAATAGGAAAAGTTGCTACAATTTGAAATAAGGGGTATAAAACATTTAAGTCGAGACGAACATTGAAATATTCGGTATGTTAAATCCAATTTGTTTATGGTTTACAAATATATATATAAATGCTGGTAGTAATATCAATGGTTCTAGATCAGCATCAACAGATCGGTAAATAGAATTCATAAATAAAGTATGTTTTTAGTATCACTTTTGTTAATACGTAATTGAAGAAAAAGTAAAAAATGTATACAGTAACCTAAAATGTAGTCAGAATCTCCCTGGCTGCAGTAAACTAGGCAAGTGTCCGAACGAGTAAAAATGAATAAATGCATTATAATTAGGCCTACAATGTGTATTTGTTGGTTAAAACCAGCGGTCATCTTAATAAAATATATGTAAAGAGAATTTACATTGTTACTACATTCAGTTTTACGCAATATAAATAATTGTACACATACTTCAGAATAGGCTATATTATTGACCGAGCGAAGCGAGATCCCCGTTTTAGCTCGACCGTTCGGCATTTCGTCTGTGTGTCTGTCTGTCTGTCTCACGATTACGGCCAAACGCCTTGACCGATTGTGATTTGCATGAATGTTCCTTATTCCTAGGCCAAGCTCGGTATATATACGGCTTTTTCCATTTTTCATTTTTAACCCCTTAAATAAAATAAAAATGGCGGCCGCACTGTTTCTCTCAGTGTAAGCTTTTTTCCAAGGCCAGTTTGTGGCTTAACCGTAAGTCGAATTTAAAAACTAATAACATTTTGCTAGTAGCAAATTTGATTTTAAACAAAATTAGCTCAAGAAGCAAGCATGTTCAGTAACGAAAGGAAAAAGTTCAACTTTAGGCCTACATAAAAAGTAATAAACATTTTTTGTAATTTTTTTCATAAATATAAAAAATTTTCGTAATTTAGTTCTAAATAGAACTGTATACAAATATTTATCAATTTCAAATTTCTTATTTTTAAAACATTTTTATGTTCCTACTACAAGACTGCTAACAAAACTAGGCCTATTTTGAATAGAAATTTTAGAATACTATAGGCCTATCCGTTGCCCAAAAATGACGTATTATTATAAGAAAGTGTAGAGAATAAATCAAAGAATTGAACTTGTAAATTATTATTCCAAAAATTATTTGACTTAGCTTTACTTGAATTACAAAATGAGACGAAACAAATTAAATCTCTCGGCAATAAATTACTTACAAAAATTATCGTTGGGCAGCGTGGGAAGTGTTGGTACATGGGTTGAGATCATTATCACAACGCTTTAAAATCGTTTGTTTTCATTATTTCAAAATATTGGAATATGATATGGAACTGTAAAAACATTGTTAAGCTTTAGATATTTAAGTATGTAAATATTTAATTCTGTGTTTTCCCTCAATAACGCGATATTTTTAGCTACCTTATGCATTATTAACCTAAATAAAACACAATGCCCCCTAAAAGAAAATCTTTATTAGCAGTTAAAGCTCAAGGAAAGAAAAAAATAAGAACTAGAAACCCCGGAATAGCGGGAATTGCAAAATAATGTTTCACTGGCTAAACCTTCTGCTTACTTCCTTACTGGCACACTATTTTTAACCTAAGCTCAAAACCACATTTGTTATTTCAACGAGCGAGGTCTACTGTTCACAGAACTACTAGTTATTTTAAACCAAGGAAATAAAATGGGACTTTCCTTGGTATAAAAATGGGCAAAGTTTAAACTTTGATAGATTCTTAACTTTGTCACACTAATTAATTACTTTTAATAAGGTTTTGGTAATGAGACATTGTGGCAAGTGTCGCATTATCTGAAAAATAGAGCTAAAATCTGTTTCGTGAATATCAATCAATCTCTATATATAAATAAACGGTTTAAGAAACTGGCACATACTTTCTCACAAACATATTTAAATTATTAAACAGATTCACTGTGACTTCATAATTGTATTAAAGTAGGAGAGTATTATTATTAGCTAGAGAAAAAACTATTCTATCGATTTCGAACAAATTTGCACCAAACATGTCAATTAGGCCTGCATAGATGCACGAAAAAAGGGTGCATACGGTAGGGTACATAAGGGCTACAAATAAGCTAAATTTTGTCAAAATCGTTAGAACCGTTTTTTATAAAAAAATACTAACTGCTTTTTTGGAGGTTCTTTCCCAAAATTTTTCAAAGCTTTTTTTCGTGCATCAATACAGGCCTAATTGACATGTTTGGTGCAAATTTATTCGAAATCGATTGAATATTTTTCTCTCTAGCTTTGTATACATACAGACAGACATTTTCTAAAAACCACTTTTTTGGACTCAGGGGGTCCGAAAACGGATATTTCCACAAAAATCTCAACATCGATTTTTTTGCGATTACTATACTTTCTCTATACTATAGTTTAGTGAGAAAGTAAAATGATTGTTTCTTTGTCCTCACTAGACTCATAAACTATTCGACTGATTTCACTACAAATTTCACAATTTATCAATATCATTGCCAGGAGTGTTTATACGTTACAACTGCTACAGTCTAAGGGGGTTCCTGCCCCTATACAAAAAACAAAACAAATTGCACTAAATTCCTACAAACTATAAAGCTGAAATTATTTAATATTATTCTTAAGTGATATAAACACCATTTGCAACTTGATTAATTAAGTCAAAGGGATGATATGAGATAACTACCCTTAAAATTTAATATTTATTTCTACACCATTTCTATTTGCGCAAAACAACTCAACAAATTTCACCAAAAATTTCACAATTTACTCGTATAAGTAGCAGGATTGTTTAGACTGACGTAAAAACCATACAATTCTATTACTTAAGACAAAGGGTGAAATGGAATAACTACCCTTAAAATTAAATGAAGCAATAGCGAAGCATTACCAGGTCCACTAGTAATCAATAACAATAACAACATAAATATGTTTTCTTTAAATTAATCACATACTCCATTTGTTTGCCCAAAGAACACTAAAGTTTTAATTGTGAAAAATGCGTTATTAACGAATTCCCATAGGAAAGATGAGATATTGCAATGACTCTTATGGTGAGACCTAAGGTCGGGAGTGGTCAATGAGTACCGATCATAATCCCTAGAACACGTTTTGGGGTGTCATTAAAAACGGGATGTATATATGTGTTCCCGTTTAACTTACGGATAAATCAAGAAAAACTCGTGCCCCGGGGTTTTTTTCAGGTCGCTCGTCACGAATTTGAGATCGGTAACCCGCCCCACAGAATCTGGGGCTCCGGACGACCTGCCTTGTACCGTCATCTCCTGGAGTTTTGTTAAAAATCTTTCCGTCAGAATTTTAAATATTCCTTCAGAGAATGTTAATAAATATATGAGTCCAAGGGATGACGGTACAAGTCAGGTCGTCCGGAGATCCAGGTTCTGCGGGGCGGGTTACAGATGTCAAATTCGTGACGCGCGACCTAAAAAAACCCCGGGGCACGAGTTTTTCTTGATTTATCTGTAAGTCAAACGGGAACTCCAGGTGATGACGTTCCTACTGCCGTCCTGACCTCCAGGTGTGCTGGGGGCTAATTTGGACAGGATATTTTGATTCCGCGACTCAAAAAACCTTCGGGTGCAAAATTTCGTGTAGTTCTGGGGTTTTTTTGTGGCAGATATGCATTTTTTCCATCGCTTGAAAATATGCAGTTGATGAAAGTATGCACTTTTCGATGCACAAAGTGCATTTTCAACCCTTTACAAGGAAAACAATTGTGCACTAGTTTTTAAATGAGGTAACGAAGAGAATGCAAAAACCCGCAACTCAATCCGTCTTAGGCTGCGGCCACACGGTCCGGTTTCTCGGGATCCCGAAATTCGGGATGAAGACAGCACAAGGTTTTAAATTGGAGCGTTCAACAGTCCGTCGGATTTACAACGGATGGTGCTGCCGAGAAACGGGAAGGAGATACAAAACACGTGCATTTTCTAGTTTGCGTTCAGACCATCCGGTTATTCGGGATGTGTTGCATTGCTTCTTGTTGTGTTTTGTCAACACAAAAATGTTTGATATGGACAAACTAATAGAAAATGTACATAGAAACACACCCCACATGCATGTACATGTTTGTAGACATTCCTAGTGACAGTGATTGTGATAATGATTGTTAAAAAATATAAATTGACTGAGATTATAAATATAGTGGTAATTTAAAATTATACTGAACATATCGTCGGTAAAAATCTATTTTCTCTAAAGACATATATTCGATTTAGATGAAATATGATATATGTATAAACAATATATGTATAAATACAATATAAAAATCCATTATTGTAATTATATCCATATCCCATTGCTATTACTGTATATATAATATTATTATTTATACTTGCCTTAGCAATCCTTTTAGAAGTCTTTATATCGTTTACAGCTGTTTCACCTTTTTCATGCATCTTCAGAACGAATACACAAAAACACTTCTCACAATTACACTTATAAACAGAGATTAATATGATATTTAACACAAAAATAAATGAAAAAATAATAAATAAAGACACAAAATAGATAGATATAAAGTGTGATATGATAGACTTGATGACAGTCGCATACTGTGACTTAAATAAATTTAACAAGTGTTTTAAATGTTTCACCAATTATCGTTTTGTGTTTTTATTTATTATGTTTTTATTTATTTATGTGTTAAATACCAAATTAATCTCTGTTTATAAGTGTAATTGTGAGAAGTGTTTTTGCGTATTCGTTCTGATGATGCCTGAAAATGAAAAGGTGAAACAGCTGTAAACGATATAAAGACTTCTAAAAGGATTGCTAAGGCAAGTATAAATAATAATATTACAATATAAAACATTGAAAGCACTACTATAACATTTAAATAAACAGGCCAGTAGCTTTTTTGTAGAGAAAGGTTCAAAGAATTCATATGTGCCAGTAAAACATTTATTAATTATATTACAAAGTTATTAGCCCCAGAAACAAAAATTGTTCAAGTAACGAAAGAAAAAAGTTAAACTTTAGGCCTACATAAAAATTTCTAAACATTTTTTGTAATTTTTTTAAAATGTAAAAAAGTTTTTAATTTAGTTTTAAGTAGAACTGTATAAAAATATATATCAATTTCAAATTCTTGTTTTGAAAATACAAGTTTTTATGTTCCTACTAATTGTAAAGCCCTGAACTGAATAATATTATATATAGGCAGTGTTCTAAGGGTGGGAGTGCGTTTTGCCGGGACCGTGTGTCCGCAACAACTTCATCCCGAATATCGGGATCCCGAGAAACCGGACCGTGTGGCCCCAGCCTTACTGTTCAAATTTCCTCGCCTATTTGAAGGATGAGTTACATTAGAAAGCGGTGTGGGAAAATGTTTTTTTTTTCCACTCACGCCCTTTCCCCACACCCCCTGCACATCGCGCCAGGACGAGACCAAGATTCATGCCGATGTCTGTAGCTGCACCAAGACAGTAAAGTTGACCTAAACACCTCGTCAGTTTCGGACTTCATCGCGTAAACACATAACAAGGTTGTGTTAAGAAGAACAATGAATCGTAAAATCCAGTTTGTTTATCAACTCTCCGAACATGTTGGATAAGGTTATTAGCTCATAACAATTGACATATTTCTTGGCTCATTTAACTCACTATATAGGATGATTGCAACCGTTCTACCAATATATTTTCAGACATTGTTTCTGGGCAAAAAGCTAATCTAGATATCGTATTGAAATCGTCTGAAAATCCCCAGTTTCCGCAGACGCCATTTTGTTTTTTCACGTATTATTTTTGTTCAAAAACTTTCAACTCCTATAAAACCGAGTGTACGTACGAACAAGAGTAACTTATAATATAACAGCTGGTTTCACCCATCATCTGTAACACTTAAACAAACAAAGTATCTATACTAATATTATAAAGGGGTAAAATTTGTTTTTTGTTTGTTTGTTTGTATGTAGGGGGTAATCTCTGGAACTACTGAACCGATTGAAAAAATAGTTTTACTAATAAAAAGCTACACCATCCCTGAGTAACATAGGCTTTTAATTCATTTCGATAAAAACCTTTTTTATTTAAATATTTGCAAATTTAGTCGGACAAAATCTTAGATTAGGCCTAGACTGATGAATCATCACATGTATTTACGTTTATTACCATAGCAACCAATAAAATAACAGATAAAACAGCTGTTTGCTACAGTATTTCCATTAACTGCTGATTTCAAACTTTGAAGCAATTATTTCAATTTCTAACTTTTAGGTTGGGTTTTTATTAAAGTGTAGACCTGAGCCTTGCTGGTTCTTTTAACCTTTATTATAACTGCTGTTATAAAATATACGAAATAATTTGATTTGAACTTTTAACATTATTTACCATCTTAGCTTTCAGGTTATTATTAATAATATTATAAAGAGGTAAAATTTGTTTGTTTATTTGTTTGTATGTAGGGGGAACTGGTAAAGCGACAACACGACGGTGCAATAAAACTGCCAAGGGTCATCGGTTTACCTGGTTTGCAGGGCTACGACATCACGACGGTGGTGCAGCTGCGAGTGGGCTCCGTCGTGATGTCGTAGTCTGCACGGCTTGACCGGGGTAAATCTTGATGAGGGTTTGACAGCCAGTGGTGATAATATTTAGCCTGTACTCCTGCGTACTCAGCAAATTTACAATGCATATACATGCAAAATACATGCAATGTTCTCATGCAAAATACTGTGACTAAACAGTTTAGGTAAGTCCTTTAGTTTTTTTTTAATTCTAATTATATAAAGTGATATTACGACGAAATATTATAATTATACAAATATTATAATCATACTGTTATCGGCAAAATACTGTGATTAAACAGTTTAGGTAAGTCCTCTAGTTTTTTTTTTATTCTAATTATATAAAGTGATAATACGACGAAATATTATAATTATACAAATATTTTAATCATACTGTTATCGGCAAAATACTGTGACTAAACAGTTTAGGTAAGTCCTCTAGTTTTTTTTTAATTCTAATTATATAAAGTGATAATACGACGAAATATTATAATTATACAAATATTTTAATCATACTGTTATCGGCAAAATACTGTGACTAAACAGTTTAGGTAAGTCCTCTAGTTTTTTTTTAATTCTAATTATATAAAGTGATAATACGACGAAATATTATAATTATACAAATATTATAATCATACTGTTATCGGCAAAATATGTGAAGTGACTTTAAAGGGGTAAATATTGTCTAGCTATGAACTCAGTTCTGGTATGGATAAAGTTTTCTTCAAGACAGCCTCGCAGGTAGACGCGGAGGTATTAGGGGCTGGGACCTCGCGCAGACTACGTCTATACGACTGAGTCGCTAATGAGATTCGGCAACGTCGTGCTGTCGTAGCCCTGCAGATATATTTATTGCCCCCCAAGGGTTCCAGGTCGCATTCAGTCGTGTTGTCATACAACCGGGGGAACTACTGAACCAATTGAAAAAAATAGTTTTGCTAATAAAAAGCTACACTATACCTGAGTATCATAGGCTAGAACTAATATTGATATAAGTGTTAAAACAACCCCTAAAACAATAAATATTAATTATTGTTATATTTTTCTTAAAGCTAGAGAACTGAAAATTTGTACATTTATTTCTTAAAACATACATAAAAAAGTATCATAGATTGACATCTTGTCGCGTGCTGCTAAGGGGTGAAAATGTAGTACAAATTTTGATTGTTATACTTTCCTTAAAGCTAGGGAATAGACCCTTAATAAATTGAGGAATTTAAAAATAAAAAACCGGTATGATACTTCCTAATTTAAATAAATAAGACATACTAGAATTTAATAGTAAGGTCTATTTATATAAAATAACCTGTTTGCATTTGCTTCAACGCGAGTCACCGCGGGGGTTGGCGAGCGAAGCGAACAGGGGCGGAGCCCTCTAGTAGATTATACTTTGGGGTTATGTTTATAAATACAATCATTGTAATTTCTTAGTAAGTTGATTTTTTTGAAATATGAGTTATATAACTAACATATGATGTAATACGTTATAATATTTGCTTTGAGGTTATAAACTGTATATAAATAGAACCTTTTATCATCAAAATATTTGTTTATACAAATTTAAACGAGAGATACTCCTTCGTTTAGCTTCGGCAACTTTCGTACATTTTCGTATAACACATAAACATAGTCCATTATTAATTTCTCCATTATAATAGTCCTACTGTATTAGTACTTCTAATCATTTGATCTATCATTATGAGACAAAAGGCAATTAAAAGATAAACTTTATTTAGATACATAATAATGTATATAAATAGAAAATTTTAACAAATAGGCCTACAGTTTTATAACCGTTATAATTGTGCACATTTACCGAGTTAAAAATCCCCGTCAGCATAGTAAGGTAGGCCTAGATAAAGTCTGTTGTGTTTAATACTTTTTTTGAGTAAATGGTATATTTCTGATGTGTATCTAATTAATCCACCTGTAATGATTTTTCACGGGAGTTTACTAGTTAAACCTATAGTTTTGAAGTTTTATTGCAGCTTTATAGCAATTAAGGAAACCTACAAAAATAATAAATATTTTGAGAAATTCAAAACAAAATTTCTTTGGAAATTCGGTAATAATTTGCGGATGGATCGTTTGCAATATAAATAACTACAAATCAAGTGATTGCATTACTTTTTAATATCTATATTTTTTACAATAACAGTTTTCACTTCGGTTGCAAAAGCATTGTCCACAATAGAAAACACTAAAGGACACCATGTTAACGCTAAAAGTGTAATTAATTCCTAAACATTACATTCGGTCTTGTAAATAACTCTTAAAACTACAATTAACAATATAAATACAAATTGCATAGATTTAGTGAACTAGAAGTTTGCATGATGTGAATTATTCAGTAAAGTAACTAACATAACCTCAACTAAAATCTTCTCAATTATCGAACATAGGTGCGTCTAAATTAACTTTACACATGAACAGTCCTTTTTATCAAGAAATAAAACAATTATTGATGAAACAAATCCTTTTCAGCGTTTAAAATAACCTAAAGGTTATTAGCGAATTTCCACAGAAAAGATGAGGTATTTCAGTGAGACTTATGGTGGGACCTAAGGTCGGGAGTAGTGAATGAGCACCGATCACAGACCCCAGAACACTTTTCGACTGCCATTAAAAACTTTACAAATTTATGTGTATATGTTTTAACGGCCGCATTTTACATCCGAGTTTGTTGAAATTCAGTAAACACGATGGTTTTCTCAGACACTCGGACGAGTTCGTTAGCTAAAATTAAAAACCGTAAGCAACTTCCTTACCAGGAAGTAAATTTATTTAAAATCTTTCGTACTAGAATGAAAGTTATTTTGGGTTTTTATCTAAAAAGATAAATGTAGGAAATTATTTTTCCTACGACAATGAATTTGTTTTTGAGGTTTTTCTACAAATATATAAACGTAGGATGTTATTCTGCACATTTTTTTACGCGACATTATAGCTCTCTTGGTTCCCCCAAAATCGATCAAAACGTAAAATACCATAGAAGTATCCGATTCAAAGCCATGTAGTGGTTTCTACCGTAGGGTTGGCGTGCGAAGCACGCAATGCATTGTGTATTGAAGATAATCCCAACATGCGGAATAGCGTGCGAAGCACGTAAATACTTTGTGTATTGAAGATAATCCCAATATGCGCAATGGCGTGCGAACCATTTTGCAACTATTCAGCACCGTCGTGAATAGACCTATTTCCCAAATTGTTGGTTGAAACCCTAAAACATAGGCCTATAAACTTAATTTTGGAAATTTGCTCAACTCACTTCAGCGGTCCAGCCGCGTGGTCGAATTGTTAGTTTTAGTTAGACGTGTAGGCCCTACCACCATCAGTAATTTCGAAAGGAAACTAGCTTTTCAGTTCCGAAACTTTTCCACTTGTTATTTTAATCACTTCCTTACATACTTCCTCCATTATCTGAAACGGCGTTGATTTCTCTCCAGAAATTGTAATAAACTCTCACTTATAATATCTTTTATCGTTTCCCTCTTGAAAACGATACCACGCCAATCGATTCAGAATTAGTTAAACAAATTAAATATAGCCTTTGTTGGAATATTACTCCCAGTTAAAGAGTTTACTATTTTTTAGTAACCATTTCAACGTTATTGTTGTCCAAACGTTCTCATCCAGAGTTCACCACTATTCGTGTTTTCTTCTCTGAAAGAAATTATTCAAAAAATTTCCCACCAAAAAATAGTTTTACCAATAAAAAGCTACACTATCCCTGAGTAACAGAGGCTATAATTAATTTTGGTAAAAACATTTTTCATTTCAATATTTGTAAATTTGGTCGGAAAAACATTTTATATAAAGCCTAGGCTGATGAACCAACACATGTAATTACATTTGTTACCATAGCAAACAATTGAATAAAATAACATATATAACAGCTGTTTGCTCCAATAACAGCTGATTTCAAACTTTGAAGCAATTATTTGTATTTCTAACTTTTATATTAGGATTTTTATTAAAGTGTAACACCTTGCTGGGTTTTTAACCTTTATTATAACTGCTGTCATAAAATATACGAAATAATTTGATTTGACCATTTAACGTTATTTACCATCTTAGCTTTGGGGTTATTATTATTCCTACACATTTATTATAAAGAAAAGATAACACGATTATGTGTATAGAAGGTTCCAACGGGGGGTTGGCGTGCGGAGCACGCAGGGGTTTCCCCTAGTGTATTTATATAATCAGTTGACATCGTGTGAAAATTAAAGTTCCCCCGCCCTGTACAAGGAGAACGGATGCTGGGTGGAATCGTGTTTCAAATCACTAAACGCACATTTTCAATCGTCAAACATGAATGTCGGTCGTTAGTTTACCATGCAGGACTTTATCGCTGTTGACAACGCACTTCAGTTAGACAAACACCAGATACAGTAGGCCAGGCCTTATTGTTTACAAAATTAAACCACATTGGAATGTAATTTGTTTTAGTAATTGTTATATACACCAAGTTAAAACTTTACGACGCTACGCGACGGCGACAATTGGACGTGAGATAAGGGAAAACACTTCGACATAGGTATTTAATGCCTTTGCGTGTTACTTGCTACTCTATATACAGGATGTTTCGCGAGCTGTTGGCACAAAAAAAGCAAAATAATCATTTGAACATACGTTTGGATAAGCTTAGTTTTTCATCCGTCATTTGGTTGGTTTTTACATAGTAATTAATATCTAGAGAAATGTTGGACCGATTGAGTTCAAACTTGGCATGACGTTTACTCTAACAATGATATATTTTAAGTCAAATAATAGATTATATCCAATAATGCGTTTTACAATGGCGCCGTTTGAAAATTCCAAACCTAAATGACTCGAAAACCGTACATTTCAACAAAAAATTCCAAGACACCTTTTTTGTAGCCCTTTTAATTCCCTATAGGATCGTTAACTGTCAAAACAATTGGACGAAGGATAATAACTAAGGTAAAGATAATAACAGCATATGTACAATATTGTTGTGTTTACTGTGTTGGTATAGGATGCCGGGTTGAACAAACCAATTATTACAAGTAACTTAACTATTTATTAGCGAATTTCCATAGGATGGATGAGCTATTGCAGTGACCCTTATGGTAGGACCTAAGGTTGGGAGTAACAAATGAGTACCGATCATGGTCCCCAGAACACGTTTTGGGATGTCAATAAAAATCATATATATATATAAATATGTATGTGTGTTCGCACTCTAGCGGTCGCTTTTTAAGTCCGATTTGGTCCAAATTTGGAACACATGTTGTTTGTCTATGTCGCTCGGACGAGTTAGTTAGCCAAAAAATCCAACAACCGGAAGTCCGTTTTTTACAGGAAGTAACTATTTTTTTTAGATTTTTCCAACGAAAATTATTTTTTAAAGAGTTTTTTTTTTAAGATATAAATGTAGAATGTTATTCTGCACATTTTGTTTTTTACGCGACCTTATAGCTGGCTTGGTTCCCCCAAAATCGATCAAAACGTAAAATACCATAAAAGTAGTCTACTCGGTTCAAAGCCACGTGATGGATTTTACCTTGGGGGCATCTTCTCATTCGAGGCCGACGGGTGAGTTTCTACGCTGCGAGCGAAGCGAAGCTCCTAACCCGAGGCCACACGATTGAATATATAGATAAATACATTTTTTAATTTTTTAAGAACATATCAGTATGGCTTTGACCAGAAGACTGGAGATGCTGCCTGTGGCATTAAAACGTGTAGCCACGGAATAAAAATATAGCAATGTAATTTTACTAATTTGTTATAGATTCCTGATGGAATTTCTCTTCAAACTAACCTTACGTTGACTTCATAAGTGTATATTCGTATAGGAGCGTATTCGTATATATGCGAGTGTAACGAAGGAGCGCGTGAGTCGAAGCAGGAGGCTTAGGCTCAAACAAATTCTACTAATATATCTCGTAAACACAGGCAGCTATTCAGCGCCTTCGTGAGTAGACCAATTTCCCAAATTGTTGGTTGAAACCTTAAACATATAAATTTAACTTTGGAAATTCGCTGAACTTACGTCAGCGGTTCAGCTGCGTGATCAAATTATTTATACCGAACCAACTTGTGGAATGCATTTACATTCATTATTATAGTAACCAACTTAGCACATTTAGAATTGGTTAATTATTTTTCACAACACACAACTTTTCACTTTAGGCCAACGAAATAAAAACAAACCGACGAAAAAGGTTTCCTGTAATATAATTCAAACATTTGTTGTTACATTGTTACATAAATTGTGTATAAAACAGGGTTTGAATCAAAAACTTATCGCAATTTTATGTTAGTCCTACCGAACCAACACACGTTTATTGAAAGCATTTACATTTATTACAATAGCAATTGACTTCTACAATTTAGAATCAGAATTATTTTTCACAAAGTGCAGTTTATTAGGTTAGGTTAGCAAAATAAATACAAACAAAAAATCTACAGAAAAAGCGTACTGTAGGGCTATTATGAAATTCAAAAATTTGTTGTTAGGCCTAAATATGTTACTATATCATAATTATTTAAACTCCTATCACTATTAAAATTATGCCAACATTATTCTTTACTAGGCCTATTTGACCAGTTTGAAATGCTATACAATATCACAATTTGGTCTTATTTTATAACTTGAAAATGGTCTCACTTCTAAATAAAAATAAAAAGTAAATGTGTGCGGTTTTAGGATTTTGTAAGTAAGTTTTCTTAGGTTCTCCCGGAGAGTGTATAACTCTACCGTGATAAGTTTTTGAACGTCTTTTTCGTCTTTTAAATAGTAGAGTTGGAAAGTTAAAAAAAAAGAAGAAAAGTAATTATTGTGTGCAATCGTGGGACCCCCGTCAGGAACGAAGTTCATCACGCTTTTTCTTCAATTCTTTTACCAGCCTTAACGGCAATATACACACATAATTTTAATCTGTCAATTGCCGTTTATTACTAGTTTGTTTTTTAAACAAATACTTACCGTTTCCATAGGTTTAATGTTATCGTAATAAAAGTGTAGAATTAATTATAACATCAAAGCTGAGATGGTAAACACAGTTAAATGTCCATTCATTGTAAATACATTCAATAAACATGAAATGTTGGTTCATCAGTCTAGGCCTAACCTAAAATTATTGTGTGTATGTTTAAGTTATTTTACCTGTCTTAACATACATACAATATTTTAAAAAAAATAAAAAATAACACTATTCTCACTCTTATACGTTTAATTACCAAACGCGTTTCAACGACAAAGTCGTCATCCTCAGTGGTATATGAGCTACAACTTACAGATTATAACTAATTACCTTCTCACCCGTCAAGCTCAAAGTGTATTTTATAATATATACAATAATTTTAGGTTAGGCCTAGACTGATACCAACATTTTATGTTTATTAAATGTATTTCAGCTGTTGACGATAATATCTGAACTACGCCGGACGGAACCGATCGTCTCTTAATTTAAACTGATGAACCTAAACACATGTTTCTTCAATGTATTTACATTCATTGCTATAGTAACCAATTTGTTAACGCTTTTTCGTTACTCGTATTTTATATTTTTGACATTGCCATAGCAACCAATTAATAACACTACATTTTTATCGTTACGCATTACATTTTATATTTGTTAACTCCTACCGCCACCCGCGTTAAGGTACTTCGTTCCAAAAATCTATCTCCCTAACAATCGTTATTCCCGTAAAAATATCCCGGTAGCCTATTCAATTATCTGTTTGCATTTTCTTCGTCGCGAGTCTCCGCTGTGGTTGGTGAGCGAAGCGAGCTGGGTGCAGAGCCTCTAGCCTCTTCTATAAAGGTTTAAAAGTGACAAGAATAAGCCGTTACTCTCAAGCCTTGCTTAAAAACTAGCAGTAGAACGTTACTGTACCAGTGGTAGCCTACTTTTTGTTATGCGCACGATTCGCTAGTTCTTCAAATTAAAATAATAGAAAGCCACGCTTACCTGGGAAGCACGCATTACTTGGGATGTGGACATGAGATTTAATTAGCAGTGGGAAATAAGAGAATATTTGGAAACTTATTGCAAGAGAAGAACACAAACAACTGGCATTTCGTCACCTCATGCGTATGTTCTCTCAAGCAGATGTTCCAGCCACGAACGATTGTTGGACATTTTGATGCCAGTCAGGAAATAGTCAATTAACATACAAAGTAGATTAGCCAATTATAATTGTGGTTGAATTGAAGTATGATAATTTGGTACAAATCTGCAAGAGTACTATACTGAATTAAGAAGTATTAATAGGTTATGATGAGAATGATTTGTTGGTAGTCTTTGCTGCTGAAAGACTCATTATTCAATAAGTTTGTCCCACTACTTTTGTAGGCCTACTGGCCTAATATATAACATACTAGTGGGCTCCGCTTCTTGCTCGCTTTGCTTACCAACCCCAGCGGCTACTCAAAACGAAATGCAAACAGATTATTGTATACTATGACATTTTCACGGGAATGACTATTAATTACGACTGAGATTTTTTACTGTTACATCATAGAAGAGAGTTTTCAAGTAATTGCATATGATCAAAGTTTGATACGGTAAAGCAGTATTTCAAACTGGTCTAATAGGCCTAGTAAAGAATAAAGTTGGTATAGTAATCCTTTTCGTTGTTTGTTTTTGCTGTTACCTAAACCTAACAAAACTGCTGGAGGTGCAGAATAATTACCTGATTCTAAATTTGCCAATTTGGTTGATATGGTAATAAATAAAAACTTTTCAAGAAACGCCTGTGGTTCAGTATGGACCTAACCTAAAATGGTGTTACGTTTTTCATCCAAACAACTTGTTTCATTTATAACAGGTTGAAGCCCTCTAGTACCTATATATACATTTGTAATGACTGATAACAAAGTTCTGGAGACCATGATCGGTGCTCATTTACTCCGACCTCAGGTCTCACCATTAGGGCCACTGCAATAGCTCATATCTTCCTATGGGAATTCTCTAGTAACCAAGAGGATATTAAATAAATACGACTGTAATGGCCGTGAGCCCGTGATTGAAGGTAACGGAAAATAATTTTACTAACTAAAACCAAACTTTTACGTGAATGTTTAACAATATACTTCACAAAAGCGATTGTAAGCCTCCAGTTTTTATTCTGGTTAATATTTGTAACATTGTTCATTTCTTTATCGCACAACACAGCCAGCGAATATAGTTAATGTGATGAGGCGTACGATAAACTGTGTTATGTAATTTAAGAGTACACATTATTTTTTTTAAACTAGACATTAAACAGGCTGCAAAAAACCTTTCAGGACTTTAGGATATGATTCCTCATACAAAAATGAAGAAAAAAGTACATATGAAGGTATGCCCTAATACGTTTAGTTTTCCAGATATCCCTCATTTGGTTTTTTTTTTAGAAAATAATTCATATCTATAGAATGGTTTGACTAATTGAGTTCAAAATTGGCAGAAAGTTTAACCTAACAATGATATACCTAAGAAAAAGTGAGCGATTAAATCCAATTATGTGTGCGTTTCAAAATGGCGGCTGTTTGAAAATTTCAAACTTAAATTACTCAAAAACCGTATATTTAAACAAAAAATGTCAAGACACCTTTTTTGTAGCCCTTTTGATTCTCTATCGGACAGTGTAACTTTCAAAACAATCGGATGAAGGATCATAGCTAAGTTAAAGTGATAATGACGGCAAATGTACATACAATATTGCTGTGTTTACTGTGTTGGTATAGGATGCCGGGTTGAACAAACCAATATTACACATAACTTAGCTATTATACTTCATCCGATTGTTTTCACAGTTACACAACAAACGGACTACGAATGCGATCAACTACACCATCCGATAGAGAATCAAAAGGACTACAAAAAAAGGAATCTTGAAATTTTTCTTAAAATGTACGGTTTTTGAGTAATTTGGGTTTGAAATATTTTCAAACAGCCGTCACTTTTAAACGCATGATTGGATATCATCGCTTTTTACTTTCTCACTATACTATAGTATAGAGAAAGTAGGCTATAGTGATCGCAAAAAAAATCGATGTTGAGATTTTTGCGGAAATATCCGTTTTGGGACCCCTGAGTCCAAAAAAGTGGTTTTTACAAAATGTCTCTCTGTATGCCTGTATGTATACAAAGCTAGAGCGAAAACTATTCGATCGATTTCAAACAAATTTGCACCAGACATGCCAAGTAGGCCTGTATAGATGCACGAAAAACGGTTTTGAAAAATTTTGAAAAACAACCCCCTTTTTGGCAAAAAAAACCCCAAAAATCAGTTATTATTTTTTTATAAATAAAACGGCTCTAACGATTTTGATAAAATTTGGTTTATTTGTAGCCTTTAATGTACCCTACCATATGCAAAAAACAGCATCTTTCTAAAAATTCTCGTTTAGCTAATAATAATAAGTGATTTTTGGGGTTTTTTTGGTCGAAAAGGGTGTTGTTTTTCTAAATTTTTCAAAACATTTTTTTCGCGCGTCTATACAGGCTTAATTGACATGTTTGGTGCAAATTTGTTCGAAATCGGTCGAATAGTTTTCTCTCTAGATAATAATACTGTAATCGTATTTATTAGTTATTCTCCTACTATAATCACCTCTCCTACCCCTCCTACAATTATGAAGTCACAGTGAATCTGAAACACTCCCAATACGGGGGTTGGCGTGCGAAGCACACAATGCATTATGTATTGAAAATACGCCCAATACGGGTGTTGGCATATGAAGCACGCAATGCATTGTGTATTGAAAACACTACCAATACGGGGATCGGCGTGCTAAGCACGCAATGCATTGCGTATTGAAAATATTCCCAATACGAGGGTTGGCATATGAAGCACGCAATGCATTGTGTATTGAAAAAACCCAATACGGGGGTCGGCGTGCGAAGCAAGCAATGCATTGTGTATTGAAAATACTCAAAATACGGGGGTTGGCGTGCGAAGCACGCAATGCATTGTGTATTGAAAATACTCCCAATACGGGGGTTAGCGTGCAATGCACTGGTATGGCCGCTTCTTATGGTATTCAGTGTCAAACTCACATGTGCGTCCTTATAGTTCATTTCACCTCAGCGTGAGGCAAAACCAAATGACCGTAATAAAACCCTTACCCTTAGGCCTATTGTGCGACATCGGGGATGGGCACTTGTCGACTGCCTTTGTATTAGAGTTATTGCTGTTTGTCCCAGTGTCATTATGCAAACTTTTTTAATTGAAAGAAAAACTTAAAACAAAATATATCATTCGCTGTGTTTTGATCGCGTGATTATTTTTATACCAAATATGAAGGAAATCGGTTGATTTTGGGGAAGGCAAAGTAAATAGTTAAATCCTATGTGTTTTCAAATATTTTTTATCATCATGAATACGGAAATAAATTTACATTGAATAATGATGTTGAGTTTTATAAAAACCTCTTACTTACTACTGTACACAATAATCATCACATTATAGTGGCCTGACAGTTTTTTTGTTAATTAAATGCAGTATTAAAATATAGACATTAAGTAAAACTATTAAATAACTGTTCTATATACATCGAGCATAAAATACAATTAAAATTAAATACATCTTAATATTATAGACAAACAGAGCATGGGCTACACGAAAATATAAAATTACACATCTTATTGCAGTACATAGCACGGATAAAAATTAAACATAGGCTATTCCTTCTAGCTACTTGCACACTAAACAAAATTTTAATAGGCTATTTAGGGACAGGCGAAACAAGTACATCATTAATGATAGTCTATTATTTATCTTTAATTTAATTTATAAATTTAATATAATTTGACTAATACAGTATATTTAACGGAAATCTTGAAATTTCTTTGAACTATCTAGTTTTCTGAAAAATAGCTACTTTATTGGTTCATTAAGTTATTAGTCTAATGTGGTCAATAGAGTAATATTAGTTTATTTATTTCAATGACGTAGATGTGCCATATAAATTTAATATATTCCCTTATAAGGACTTACGCTTATTTAATAATACTTGGGTTGATTTTGTTGTCAATTTTCAATGCCCAATGCCCAAATAAAGAGTAAAGTATTTTTTATGAGTTTTCAATTCAAAACATAAAGCCTTGGTTATTGTTTGATTAACGACAATGTTAAGCATGTCAGGCCACTATAAGGTGATGATTATTGTGTACAGTAGTAAGTAAGAGGTTTTTATAAACTCAACATCATTATTCAATGTAAATTTATTTCCGTATTCATGATGATAAAAAATATTTGAAAACACATAGGATTTAATTATTTACTTTGACTTCCCCAAAATCAACCGATTTACTTCATATTTGGTATAAAAATAATCACGCGATCAAAACACAGCGAATGATATATTTTGTTTTAAGTTTTTCTTTCAATTAAAAAAGTTTGCATAATGGCACTGGGACAAACAGCAATAACTCTAATACAAAGGCAGACGACAAGTGCCCATCCCCGATGTCGCACAATAGGCCTGAGGGTAAGGGTTTTATTACGGTCATTTATATTTGCCTCACGCTGAGGTGAAATGAACTATAGCAGTGAACGTGTTAAAAGAGAAACAGAATGGCGCAAACTAGAGCTTAGTATCTAGCTTATTTTCAAAGTAATGGACAATCAACGTTCTGAAAATGATACTTTTATTATAGCACCATAGCAGGTTCATTTTATGAATAAGTAGGTTGTTGAGGGTACTATTTTTTTTAAAACTTATAATTCGTCAATGTTTTTATTACTAGATTCAAAAAGTTTAAATACAATCTAAAATTTTACCAAGAAAGGATAGCATTTTAGTTACATTTCTAAAATAGTGTAGCAAATGCGCAATACTATTGTAATGTTCTGGTATTATTAACACACTTGACAAATCTTTGTGTATTCCAATGACAGATAAATTTACTGAATTAGTTGACTTAAATTAAATGTTGGAATTGTCCACCCATAACTTCTTGACAATAGTATAATCTTTGCTTACTAACAAATCCCTTACATTTATTTTATAGATTATATTTATAGAACTTAAGGGTCTGTTGTAGTGGCGGCCATCTTGGATTTTTATCCCATAAGAGCAATGTTAAATTTCAAACCATTTATTGCGTTTCCTTTTTATCATAAAATTGTTTGCAAGGTCTCATTGTAAGCACAGTAACAATACGCATCCGTCTTGAAATTTACATTTTTTTAAATGCTTTTGATTTGTTATGTAATTGACATTTTGTAAGTACAAAGTTTGAATTTTTTCCTAACACAATAAAAATTTAATAATGAAAAATAATTAGCAAGCCGGATCCGGAATTTTATAAAGAATATTCAGTTTTTTTTCAACACCCAATTACAAAAGATAGACTTATAAAATGGTTTGAAATGAGGCAATGTCAAAGCGATCAGCTGCAAGAAATTGCACTGTTTAGATAGGGATGCAGTGAGAAGCGGTTGGGTTTCCGGTTGCTTTCTCGTTTACTGGAGCAGACCCTTAAGCAGTTCTGAATAATGCGTTCACTCTATATCTACACAAATATTATAAAGAGGTAAAATTTGTTTGTTTGTATGTAGGGGGTAATCTCTGGAACTACTGAACCGATTGAAAAAATAGTTTTACTAAACAGCTACACTATCCCTGAGTAACATAGGCTATAATTCATTTTTTATTTCAATATTTGTATATTTAGTCGGAAATAATTCTCAGGTTAGGCCTAGACTGATGAACCAACACATGTATTTACATTTATTACCATAGAAACAAATTGAATAAAATAGCAGATAAAACAGCTGTTTGCTCTAATGTTTCCATTAAAACCTGATTTCACACTTTGAAGCAACTATTTGTATTTTTAACTTTTAGGTTAGGTTTTTATTAAAATGTAGAGCTGAGCCTTGCTGGTTCTTTTAACCGTTACTAAATATGCTGTTATAAAATATACGAAATAATTTTATTTGGACATTTAACATTACTTACCATCTTATCTTTGGGGTTATTATTAATCCTACACCTTTATTATAAAGAAAACATAACATGATTATGTGTACAGAAAGCTTCAACGGGTTTGGCATGCGTAGCACGCAGGGGTGTCCATTAGTAGTTAAAAATTAATTCTAGCAGAGATAGATTTACCGTTGAGTAGGCGAGATATTTTCAGGCCGCTCAGTATTACTTGGCCGCTCTGTATGAACCGTACTGGCAACTGAACATGGATGCAGTCTAGTAACATCTACGTATTATTTTTAAAATACAAAAAATGTAGAATTTTGATTGCTTGAACCTAATTGGGAGATCAAACCTCCATCTTTCACTGATTTTCTTTGAACAATCTAACTAACATTAGATGTCTTGATCATATTCCTGTTTAAAAAAAATGTTTTAACGATTTAGAACTACTGTATTGTACAAATGTGTTGTTTATTTAGCCGGCGGGAACTGTAACCAGCGGTCGGCGGAGAAAGTTACTGGTTGCGGTCTACCCCATAACACCTTTACTTGGGCGCTGCGGAGTTAGCAGGTGTGATCCGTGACAATTTATGCGGTTTGCATGGAATTTCTGTGTTTTATTGCTCTCCTAAACGCTTACTACGAGTCTAAACTCAAAGATAACTACTAACAGAAATATTACAACACCAACATTGTAATGATCCGTTAATTGGTTGATGATTTTGTATATACCGCTTCGTCACCTATACAAATCAAATAACAGGATGTGCGCAATTCAGTATTCCTGGTAATACAGTAGTTGACATCCTGTATTAAAGTAAAAACAGTTCTGTACAATTATTTTTTATTTTAACATCATTTTTAAACTTAACTAAAACTCCATCCTGTCGTGGTAAGATTTTACTTTCTCACTATTCTATAGTAAAAACAATCGATGTTGAGGTTTTTTGTGGAAATATCCTTTTTGGGACCGCCTAAGTCCAAAAAAATGGTTTAAAAAAATGTTTGTCTGTATGTCTGTCTGTCTGTATGTATGTATGTATGTATACAAAGCTAGAGAGAAAACTATTCGATCGATTTCGAACAAATTTGGATCAAACATGTCAATTAGGCCTGTATAGATGCATGAAAAAAGGTTTTGAAAATTTTGAAAACCTACACTCTTTTTTTGGCAAAAAATCTATAAAAATTCCGTTATTTCTTTATAAAGAAACGGCTCTAACGATTTTGATAAAATTTGGCTTATTTGTAGCCCTTAATGTACCCTACCAAATCCAAAAAACAGCATCTTTGTAAAAATTCTCGTTTAGCTAATAATAATAATAATAACCGATTTTTGGGGGTTGTTTTTCAAATTTTTTCAAAACCTTTTTTCGTGCATCTATATAATATGCCTAATTGACATGTTTGGTGCAAATTTGTTCGAAATGATTGAATAGTTTTCTAATAATAATAATGTTTATTAGTTTCTCTCCTAGTTTAATGTATCCAAAGTCCTACTTTAATACAATTAATTACGAAGTCACAGTGAATCTGTTTAATAATTTAAATATGTTTGTGAGAAAGTATAGTTTCTGGTACCTTTTATTTAGATAGACCTACTATTTGA
Organism: Philaenus spumarius; assembly: GCA_018207615.1. Classification (NCBI taxonomy): domain Eukaryota; kingdom Metazoa; phylum Arthropoda; class Insecta; order Hemiptera; family Aphrophoridae; genus Philaenus; species Philaenus spumarius. The sequence continues at coordinate 421,032 of JAGFPH010000480.1, forward strand.
ATTTGTTGAATCCAGATATAAAAACATTGACGAAATAAACTTTTTTTTCAAATAGTACCCTCAACAACTGAGTTATTCGTTACTTTGACTAATTAATAACCTGTTTTGGTGTTATAGTAATAATATAATTTTCCAAAACAATATGATTTCATTAAAAAAACAAAAGAAATAATTCGATCACACAGCGGACAAACTCTTAGGGTACATTTAGTTTACTTTTGTAGTATTTTACGTTTTGACCGATTCTGGGGGAACCAGGGGAGCTTTAAGGTGTGTAAAAAAACAAAACGTGCACAATAACCTCCTATATTAAAAAAAAAATAATAAATAAAATAATAATAAACGGTACCAGGAACTGGCACATACTTTCTTACAAACATTTTAAAATTATTAAACAGATTCACAATGACTTCATTAACATAGGAGAGGTGATTTTAAACTAGGAGATTACCTAATAAATATTATTATTATTATCTAGGGAGAAAACTATTCAATCGATTTCGAACAAATTTGCACCAAACACTTCAATTAGGCCTGTATAGATGCACGAAAAAATGTTTTGAAAATTTTGGAAAAACAACCCCCTTTATGGCCAAAAAACCTCCAAAAATCAGTTATTATTATTAGCTAAACGAGAATTTTTAGAAAGTTGCGGTTTTTGCATATGGTAGGGTAAATTAAAGGCTACAAATAAGCCAAATTTTATCAAAATCGTTATAGCCGTTTTTTTATAAAAAAATATTAACTGATTTTTTGGGGTGTTTTTGCCAAAAAGGGGGTTGTTTTACAAAAATTTTCAAAATCGTTTTCATGACTACTTGACATGTCTGGTGCAAATTTGTTTGAAATCGTTCGAATAGTTTTCGTTCTAGCTTTGTATACATACAGACAGACATTTTGTACAAACCACTTTTTTGGACTTAGGGGGTCCAAAACGGATATATCCACAAAAATCTCAACATCGATTTTTTTTTGCGATCACTATACTTTCTCTATACTATAGTATAGTGAGAAAGTAAAAAACGTTATTATAGTACGAAAAAAAAATATATTTCTGGTCAAAAAACGTGCTTCCGGTTCTTGGATTTTTTTGGCTAACGAAACACTATTAGCGACTTAGAAAACGAACTTGGTTACCAAGTTTTGGCCAAATGGGACGTAAAATGCCGTTGTAGTGCGAACACATTCATATATATATATAAGTTTTAATGACACCCAAAACGTGTACTGGGGAGTATGATCTGTGCTCATTGACCACTAACGACCTTAGGTCTCAATATAAGGGTCACTGTAATACCCCTATTTCCTACGGAAATTCGATAAAAACAGTTATGAATAATTTGTCTTACATTATTACGTATTAATTAAATTTGTGCTAAAAACTCTCTTCAAAACATACAGTTCAGTCAGCAACTTTTTATTACTTAACTTAGCTGGTACCAGCGGCTTCGTTAGCAGATTGCGATGTGATTAAATAAATATAAAAAACCCGTAAGCGGCACTGCCGCATTACTATAGCCGAATTTTCTTATCAGGGAATAACTAGTATTATATAATGAGAGATTCCTATGCATTTTGTTCCTTGTTGCAGAAATTGTTCCAAATATATCTTTGCACAGCATTATAGTAAATTTAATTGTCTTTCGAATGATGTAGCTCACAAATTGCACTTGGGTTTATGAGTGGGAGAAATTGCGTAATTACCTTACATTGATAATACAAAAAACATTTATCAGGAAATTTCTATCAGTTTTGTTCTTTGTTCCAGGGACTGTACCTGAATTACCTTTGCAACAGGATTGTAGTAAATTTAATTACCTTTCGAACGATATAGCTCAAAAACTGCACACGGGCTTATGAGTGGGGAAAATTATACAAAAACCTTACACGGATAATGAAAAAATCATTTATTTGGAGATTTTTATCAGTTTTGTTCTTTGTTCCGGGTACTGTACCTGAATTACCTTTGCACATAATTGTAGTAAACATAATTACCTTTCGACCGATATAGCTCAAAAATTGCACACGGGCCTATGAGTGGGAGAAATTCTGCAAAAACTTGACATGTATAGTTAAAAAATCATTTATCGGGAGTTTCCTATCAATTTTGTTCCGTGTTCCGGGGATTGTACCTGAATTAATTTTGCACAGGATTGTAGTAAATTTAATTACCTTTCGAACGATATAGCTAAAAAAGTGCACACTGGCTTATGAGTGGGAGAAATTCTGCAAAAACCTGTCATGTATAATTAAAAAATCATTTATCGGGAGTTTACTATCAATTTTGTTCCTTGTTCCGGGGACTTTACCTGAATTACTTTTGCACAGGATTGTAGTAGATTTAATTACCTTTCGAACGATATAGCTAAAAATGCACACTGGCTTATGAGTGGGAGTAATCGCGCAAAAACCTGACATTTATAATGAAATAATCATTTATCGTTAGCTTTCTATCAATTTTGTTATTTGTTCAGGGGACTGTACCTGAAATACCTTTACACAGGATTGTAGTAAATTTAATTACCTTTCGAACGATATAGCTCAAAAGTTCCACACGGGCTTGTGAGTGGGAGAAATTGTGCAAAAACCTGACATGTATAGTTAAAAAATCATTTATCGGGAGTTTAGTATCAATTTTGTTCCTTGTTCCGGGGACTGTACCTGAATTACGTTTGCACAGGATTGTAGTAAATTTAATTACCTTTCGAACGATATAGCTCACAAAGTGCACACTGGCTTATGAAATGGAGTAATCGCGCAAAAACCTGACATTTATAATGAAAAAATCACGTTTCTTGTGTTCGATGGAACATTACGTCAGGCGGAAATACTTAAACTGTACCTCAATAAGATCAACCCGAAGATCCAATTCACAATCGAGACTGAATTAGACAACAGCATAAATTTTCTTGATTTAACTATAGCCAAAGTGTCAGATGGGCTCAAGTACAAAATCTTCCGAAAGCCCACCACTACCGACACAACCATACATGCGCACTCACACCACCCGATATCCCATAAAATGGCAGCGTACAATAGCTTTGTCCACCGTCTTTTAACAATACCAATGAACCAACAGGACTTCCGTGACGAACTTGAAACCATCAAATACATAGCACATGCGATTGGTTATCATGACGTAATGATCGATAAATTGCTACGTAAACATATTTCAAACAAACAAAACCCCATCAAACGCACTAATAGAAAAAATAGGAAATTTGTTTCAGTCGAATATTTAAACGTCGTTCCACACATGTTAAAAAACACGTTTGCAAAACATGATATCAACGTTACTTTTCGCACCAACAATAACGTGCAAAAGTTATTACGACCTAAACGTTTGATCCCGACGGAAAAGAAATCGGGTGTTTATAGAATTGAATGTGATGATTGTGACAGTTTCTATGTTGGTCAGACGGGCAGAGCTTTCAAAGAACGGTTTAAAGAACATTTGCCACACAACAACATGCGCAAAATAAATTCAAACTTCGCTCAACATTTAATTGACTCCAACCATTCATACACTGATTTTAACACAAATTTGACCCCAATCCATTTTTGCAATAAGGGAAGACTTTTGGACGCAATGGAAGAATTCGAAATATACAAAGAATTTAACAAAAATCCCGCCAATGTCTTAAACGATCAGCTGTCATTCAAGAGTAATGATCTATATGACACAGCCCTCGGCTATCTCAAGAAAACCGGTCCTTAGGCTAAATAAATTATTGATATTCCATAAATTCTGTTAGTACAGCAGTGGCCGCTCAACGATGTACATCGTAGGAATAAATTATTATTCGACATTTATGTTTAAAAGTGTTTTTAAACGTTTTATAAAAGTGTTGTGTGTTTGTGTTTTTTATAAAGTGTGTTTTTAGTGTTTTATGTGTGCTTGACAATGGGAATGCGTTCCCGAAACGCTTCGTATTAGGATTACTTAATCATTCTTCAGAAGTCACAAGACGGACAAATTTAACAAGGTAATATTTATTAATACTATATTATCTTCTATATTATGAAAAAATCATTTATCGGGAGTTTCCTATCAATTTTGTTCCTTGTTCCGGGGACTGTACCTGAATTACTTTGGCACAGGATTGTAGTAAATTTAATTACCTTTCGAACGATATAGCTCAAAAATTGCACACGGGCTTATGAGTGGGAGAAATTGTGCAAAAACCTGACACGGATAATTAAAAAATCATTTATCGGGAGTTTCCTATCAATTTTGTTCCCTGTTCCGGGACCTGTACCTGAATTACTTTTGCACAAGATTGTAGTAAATTTAATTACCTTTCGAACGATATAAATCAAAAACTGCACACGGGCTTATGAGTGGGGGAAATTGTGCAAAAACCTTACATTTATAATGAAAAACTCATTTATCGGGAGCTTTCTATCAATTTTCTTCCTTGTTCCGGGGACTGTACCTAAAATATCTTTGCACAGGATTGTAGTAAATTTAATTACCTTTCGAACGATATAGCTCACAAAGTGCACACGGGCTTATGAGTGGGAGAAATTGTGCAAAAACCTGACATGAATAGTTAAAAAATCATTTATCGGGAGTTTCCTATCAATTTTGTTCCTTGTTCCGAGGACTTTACCTGAATTACTTTTGCACAGGATTGTAGTAAATTTAATTACCTTTCAAACTATATAGATCAAAAACTGCACACGGGCTTATGAGTGGGGGAAATTGTGCAATAACCTTACATTTATAATGAAAAAAAACATTTATCGGGAGCTTTCTATCAATTTTCTTCCTTGTTCCGGGGACTGTACCTGAAATACCTTTGCACAGGATTGTAGTAAATTTAATTACCTTTCGAACAATATAGCTCAAAAACTGCACAAGGGCTTATGAGTGGGAGTAATCGCGCAAAAACCTGACATTTATAATGAAAAAATCATTTATCGGGAGTTTGCTATCAATTTTGTTCCTTGTTCCGGGAACTGTACCTGAATTACTTTTGCACAAGATTGTAGTAAATTTAATTACCTTTCAAACGATATAGTTCAAAAACTGCACACGGGCTTATGAGTGGGGGAAATTGTGCAAAAACCTTACATTTATAATGAAAAAATCAT
>JAGFPH010000480.1:451128-479564 GCA_018207615.1 Philaenus spumarius
TTGCTAAAATTACACACTTTCACGTTTAAGCCCAAACTGAAGCTATAGGAATGGGCGTCTTTAGTTCTTTCGTAGATATTTTAGTTTATGCAACTCCTATCGTGAAATTTACAAATGGTTAGTGATCTGTTAGGGTAAAGATATAAAATAACTGATCATTTGCAATAAACTAAATACTATGTTCAGTAAAAGAATTTTTTTGTAGATAAATGATATCGAAATAACGATTCAAAAAGTATACATTACAAATATATACTATTATTTTTTAGCAAAATTCTCATACCAAACAATTGAATAATAGACTATTGATTACAAAATTAACAACTTCTGTTTGATTAAATAACTTTTAGTTATAGAAGAAAGCAGATTTTAATTTTGAGGATAAAATATGATATACAAGGAGTAAATCACGAGGAATTCTCCGATTAAGTGAAAAATACACATAGATGATTTTCATGAAAGATTAATTTCCTTTTGTAATTCTTTTTTAGTTGAGTGATTTGTACAATTTTATTTTTAAATCGAGAGAAAATGTTCGTTTAAATATACAGGATGTCACGAAAACCCATATTTGTTATACAGGATCGGATTTTATACATTTAAATAAATGAAAAAGGTTTAGTAACTTTTTTTGGAATTTGGCTAGTTTAATTCCAATGCGCCATTTAGTTCTTTTATAAAAAATCACTGCAACTCCTGAAACAGTTAAGATATTGAGTACAAATGTGATATATAAGCATTTTGTATGTTACAATTTACAAGTGTGCCAAACATAAAGAATTAATTTGTATAATTTTGAAAATGACAGTTGTTACTAATCTCTAGTTAGATAATATATAATTTTTTAATAAATTGCCTGGATCAAGTAAAAAAGACAATACGTACCACTTTAAAACGCATGCAAAGGAAAATAGAAAATGTTTTGTTAAAAAAACCTCAACAAATTGTTTTTAAGATATTTATTTACTGTAATAATAACCATAACATTTAAAATAAATAAGATACAACACTGTCTAATTAAATAACTATGTTCAGTTACTATTCAAATATATTTTATCAAAAGATGTGTGGCGAATGGATCACATTTTTAGTTTTGAAACTCCTAAACAATTATGAAAAACACTGCTTTAAGTACTTGTTATTTAGGATAATAAAATGAATAGATATTTATGATATCGAGGATACGTGTGATGCGTTTTCACTTTTATCTTCCTCTTTTGCGACATCCTTCATTTCACCTTCCTCGTCTTCATCAAATATTTTCAAATCGTTTACGAAATACCAGACACCAGCATCAAACACTGTTCCTATGGCAACGAAACCTGCAAAAAACATGAACATTTACAATGTGTGCAAATTTGTGAACTGACTTCATCTAGGCGTGTAGTTTTTCAAACTCGGTTGTACAAATTAGTTGAAGTTAAGTTAAATGTGTTAGTTCTTTAATAAAACTACTTTAATTTGATTTGTTTTCTTCAGTAATTTTGAGACACAAGTTACATTATAAGTAACGCTGAAGTAGTGAAGAGCAAAGTAAAAACAAAAAACTACTAGAAGAGAATAAATTGATATGATCCGTACATGATTTTGTTAGTAAGTTCTACAATTTTCCTTGATAATAAATAAAACTATAAACTTTAAAAGTTTAAATATGTTAAGTATAAATAAATTAGAAATAATCAATAATATACCAGTAGAAAAAACAATTTGAGTAAACCATTAATTTGAGAGTAAATGATTAAAATTTGAGTACGAATACTAGAGTACTTACGTCAAGCAGTCTTGTAGTTTGTACTCTGTCATAAACTTTGTTAATAAGCAGTTGAAAGGCGTTATTAAAATGTGTATCACATCCCGTAAATAACTGAAAGCTCTATGTAATTTAAAATTAAATCATTATATTTTATTTTATTTTTTATAAATGGGAGAAAAATGTCTGGGGAAAATTTATAAAAAAATAATCACCTGTGAATACACTAAAAATGGTTATATATATATATATATATATATATATATACTAGCTGACCCGGCAATGCTCCACTATTGCATAATTATTTTGGTGAAATAAATGCGACAAATGATCGTGATTTAGTAACTTTGACCCACAAACCTCCCACTAAGTTTTCGTACTTTTTTAAACCCTTTCTTAGTGTGCACCTATGGCCCTAGAGAAAGCTACATACCAAATTTCGTTCTAATCCGTTCAGTAGTTTTTGAGAAATCTTGATTTAATAAATTTGACCCCCAAACCCCCCTAAAATTTCGAATTTTTTGAAAATCTTTCTTAGTTATCACCTATGGCCCTAGAAGAAGCTACATACCAAATTTCGTTCCAATCCGTTCAGCAGTTTTGGAGAAATCTAGATTTTTAGTTACTTAGATCCCCCAAACCCCCATAAAATTTCGAATTTTTTTAAACCCTTTCTTAGCGAGCGCCTATGGCCCTAGAGGAAGCTACATACCAAATTTCATTCCAATCTGTTCGGTAAATTTGGAGAAATCGTGATTTAGTAATTTTTACCCCCCAAACCCCCTAAAATTTCCAATTTTTTAAAAACATTTTTAGTGAACACTTATGGCCCTAGAGGAAGCTACATACCAAATTTCATTCCAATCCGTTCAGTAGTTTTGAAGAAATCGTGATTTAATAACTTTGATCCCCCCAAACCCCCCTAAAATTTCGAATTTTTTCAAACCCTTTCTTAGAAAGTACCTATGGCCTTAGAGGAAGCTACATACCAAATTTCATTCCAATCTGTTTGGTAGTTTTTAAGAAATCGTTTTTTAATAACTTTGATCCCCAAACCCCCCTAAAATTTCGAATTTTTTCAAACCCTCTCTTAGTGAGCACCTATGGCCCTACATACCAAATTTCATTTCAATCCGTTTGTGGTAGTTTTTGAGAAATCGTAATGAGTGAGTCAGTGAGTGAGGGAGTGCTATTTCGCTTGTATATATATATATATATATATACAGTAGATTGAGGATAACGCAAACATCATTTGGATTCAATTCCAGCGAAAAAATGTTGAAGTAAATATTTGTCACAAGCTATGAAATGACTCGGTGGGATCATCATTAAAAACATTTACATTTAAAATAGCATTTACATGCTTGCAGATGCTTGGGATGCTTTCACTAAAAGCAACTTGCAAAGCGCCTTGAATAAATTATGGCCTGAAGGACAAAGTGCTGTTGAAGAAATTGCAAATGATAACAACAAAGACTGTGGTGTAAACAAGGTGGCAGAAATATGCAGCACGATCCTGGAATTCCAATAATGCGAATAAAATGATGCTAGTGAGTGACATAAACTATCCTGAATACCAGATTTTGAGCGACCAAGAAATCGTTTCTTCTTCTGAATAGAATAGTCAGAGGAAATTGAAGAGACAGTGCTGACACATTCGGAAGCTTTTATGGCAGCAGACACTGATGTCATGGATTGAGAAACAGATGGAGAGTGCACCAAAACAGCTCATTCTATTCAAACAAAACGAATCATAGACTAGGTTGCAAAAAAGCAAACCACTACTGCAGTTAAAATGGAGTTAAAAAACCACTATAGCCTTACCAACGGAGTTAGAGACTACTAAGGTATGTGGATGATGTTTTCTGTGATTGGGAAAAAGGAACACAAAATGTAAGTGGTTTTTTGGAATACTCGACAGTTTGAGAACGTCGATACAATTCACCATAGAACTAGAAAAAGATGGATGTTTGCCCTTTCTAGATGTTTTGGTTCAGAAGACGGATATCGGGATTGTTACATTGTATGTAGAAAACCCTCGAATACTGGAAAGTAGGCCTACTTACATTATAATTCACATCATCCGGAACATGGTAAGCTTGGTTTTGCACAGGGCTTGTATGGAGGGCTAGGAGGGTTCTATTGAGTGATTTTGAGAGATGCAAGGAGATGGAGTGGGTTTCTAATGAACTCCGGGATAACGGATATCCCATGAGTTGTATATAAATCCATAAAAAAAAAAAAACTGAAACTAAAAAATCTATTGACAGCGATACTAGGGAAAAACCAATTGCTACAGAATCCATTCCTTATGTAAGGGGCTTATCAGAGAAAGTACGGAGAATCAACTCAAAATTTAACATTAGAACTGTTTTTAAATCGGGACACACGTTGCGGAACCTTTTAACCAGGGTAAAACCTCATTGTAAGTTTACTGAGAAGGACGTTGTTTATAAAATTCCTTGCCAATGTGGTTACAATTATTTTGGTCAAACATCAAGGCCAGTGAATATACGTGTGCAAGAACATCGGGATCAAGTGACAAAAAAAAAGACATTAACTATTCCAAATATGTGAACATCAGTCGAAGTCAGGACATACTATAAATTGGTAAGTAGCCAGTATTATTCATAAAGAAAAAACTGGAGAAAAAGAAATTTAATCAAATCAGCATGTATGTCGATTAATAATTATTATTTCTCACAACCCAGTGTCTCATTTCCCCATGTTTATATCCCTTTAATAAAAAATGAAATAGAGGGAAAAAATCAGAATGGCAGGTTGATTAACCTCCAGCGGTTCAGGCCCACAATGTTAGCACAACTGATAAGACACGAGGTTTGTCGGTGACACCACGGCGTAGTAAGTGTTTAGCAAACCTTCGTTTACCGGAAGGGACGTAATATTATATCGGTTTCTGAAGAAGCGAAGTGTTATCAGTCTTTGTGAAACGTAAAACAATTTTGGGCAATTTCATGTTATTCTTGTGTTCTGTGCTTTTTGTAACTTTGACGACCTTGTAGAATCGGTAACCCCTTTTTTATGTGTTTTTGTGTTGTCATTTGTGCTGTGTTGTGGTGTTGGTAATTAGACACCAGGAGAGCAAAGGATTGCACAATGGTCAAAAAATAAGGTGGGTGTAGCCTATAAAACAGTTTTTATAAAATGGTTTTATTTGTTTGGGTTTAGGTTATGAATTGTTGAATATACATCACACATAACATACTGGGATGCAATCCACCTTCATGAGGTCTCTGCCATTTACTCACCAACAGCAGTGAAGTTTAAAAGAAATCTTAACGATGATGCGTTATACAGCCAACAGTTGCCTCTTCCTGAACACGTTCTTCCCCACACTAGACACGTCTCATCTAAATCAAAAATAAATATTACTTCATCGCAAAAGTATTTTCCAAATATGAAATAACTGATTGTCTCTATTCTACTTATTCAAATATTGTTATTTATTTAAAAATATTATCAAAACTAAAATTCAAAATTTTAACAATACACGTTTTTTTTAAATATTGACTTACCTATAATGTAACCAAACAATATTGGTGACGGAATAAACGCAAACATACTCATCAGCATCAGACCAAAACCCATCGCAACTGTCTTATCTTTCTCTTCAACACATCTAAACAAAATATGTCAACAGTTAACTCACAACATTCTACCAAACAAAGTACAACAGACAATCTAGACAAAAAATGTGTTTGTAAATGTTACCAATTCCATTCAAACACCAAATGAATGGTTTATGGTATCAACAGACAACATCGTCTAGTGCAATTCGGTAGACAAAACTTCTCATAGACATGCTTAATGTTTCATGCTTCAAATAAGATGATTGATGGAAAGAAATTTAGAGCATGAATAATGTGGCTGGTCCTCAATCCTCATAAGAAACCCATGGCTGGCATGGAATGGCCGATGCATAGATGAGAAACTACCAATTCTTCTTGACGTCGTCAGCGGTTTACAGATATCTAAGAACGAACCGTAACTTTAATCTCTTGCCGTTTACTATTCTGTACTGCTAACCACTTTTCATCCCGCTGACTAAATAAAGCTTGCCTCAAAATGGACACAACGTCAGTTGACATTATACCCTCCACGATAGGGGGTAAGTGTCTAGCTTCCTTAATGTCTACATCTACCTCAGTTCCTGAACCTAGAAGAATGATACACCTCTCAGACTCTCAGTCAAAGTCTGTACTTTAAACACTGGATATCGTTTAAACCAATGGTTAAACATATCTTGGTACATATCTTGGATGGATTCAAAAGCACTTCTTAAATCAGAACATATAAAAATGTGCACTGACGTTGGTGATGCATAATTCAGTACCTTGTGTATTGCAAACCGTTCTGGTGTACATACACAAAAAGCTGAGGCTAATTCATAGGTGTAACTGTTTCCTGACAGAACAAATGCGCATCCGACTCTATTTTCCAGTTAAGAGCCATCAGTGATCATTTTACGACTTGATAGCTAGAGATTGACGATAGATATAAACTCCTGGCGGTAAACAACTTTAGAAGAAGTTCGTTTTAAGAAAGATCAAATCACATTGTCATCTTTCGAACAGTCGAAAAGATGCCAAAGCAACTATTCACAACAACATTAACATGGTGTATTTACATACATAAGATGTAGTACAAAACCAAGATTATTAAGTATCAATCTATAACAATCAACAAATAAATAGATTTAATTAATTCTTAAATATAGACCAGGGAAATTAGACAATAAATCCTAAATATTCTTCTACAGCACCGATCGAAATGCGGTTTTCGGTATTGCGTTCAGAGAAGTTTCAGGAAAAAAGTCTACATATAATACATTGTCGGCAGACAAAAAGTGTATTTTGGGCATGCATAAAGTGCATCTAGAAGTGCATCATTTCTTATAATTTATAAAAATTGTTTGAATTCATGGAAACTTAACAAAATTTGTATACAGGGGTTTTGGGGGTCGCAGATTTCGAATTTGCCCTTGCAAAATATGTCCGACCATCCTGGGGCACTTCGGCAAAAAATCAAAGGGCTCAGTAAATCACTCAAAAATGTACACGTGGGGGTTTTGGGGGTAGCTAATTCCAAATCTGCCCTTCAAAATTATGTCCGATCACCCGGGGACTTCCAGGGGGGGGGGGGGGGGGCACTTCGGCAAAAATCAATGGGCTTAGTAAATCACTCGAAAATGTACACTCGAGGGTATTGGGATCGCTAATTCAGAATCGGCCCTTGAAAAAGATGTCCGATCCCCCTGGGACCCCCCATGGGGGTAAAATGATTTGAAGTCTCAATATAGAAGTTCTTATTTTATTTGATAACTAATAAAATAACTTTGATAATGTTTGATAAACTTTATTAAACACATATATTATGTAGGACAAAACAATATTTTGAGATTTTAAAACACAATTATTGCGCAACAGTTACATATATTTAGGTTTATGTTGACGTATGTGGTTGTGTGTGTATGTTTGGGTATGTACTAATGGTATGGTATGTAACTATATTTGGGTACTAGGGTTCAGTTTTGATATATTAAAACAAGCGTATCATTAATTTTACTGATTAATTTGAACTATCATTAATTTTACAAAGTGGATACCTCGTGATGAAATTATCAACAAAAGGTTGATGTATTTTAAAGTAAGGAATATTGTAAATCAAGAATTAACTGTATTAAGCTTACCTTACTGTAACTAGAAAGTTAGAAGCTCGGCCAGTAGCTCCAAAAAATTTCATTATGCAAACAATCCCAAGGAATATATAGATTGTTGTGGTACAATCTACGGGACAAGCTCCAGGGGAAACATATGACGAGCTCTCCAGATGGGTCGACATGTTTTGTGCCCAAGTGTCTAATTGTTTTATACAACTGCAGTTCGTATATATCTGAAAAAAGCTATATCATATAATTTCAAAATTTTAAAATTTCCGTTCATACTTTTAAAAGAGTTAGCATGGAATGTGCTAGATTAATTAATCTGCATCATCAAGCAATTTGATTCAAGATGATAATGCAATAGGTTTCATAAACATCCATATTTTCTATGAAATAATCATTAAATATTTAATTAATAAAATAATTTTTGTATATATTCTTGACCTTATAGGAGTGCTTTTAATTATAATATAGTTAATTTACTCATGTCTGCATCTCCTTTTTTCCAATATCAATATAGCCGCTTTGGCTTCTATTCAGTTATGGTCACTATTCAGCACCATTTCAGGCTATTTTCGACTTTGTTAACACCTTTAAAATCATATTTTTACATAAATACCTTACTTCGTTGTACTGCTCGCAATCCTATTTTGATCACTTTTTATACGGTGACGTACGTTTCACCTATTTTTTCAGGCATTTTCAAACCGTTCATAAACAAATTTAAAAAATGATTTGCATTTGTTTAATGCGCGTCAAAAAATTATAAATTATACACAGACATTAACACAAAAACACAAACACACGTAATGGGGCATGAATATGCCGATGAAGTGTTTATTTTAAAATAGCATCTAGCATGCGTGCACCATAGTCCGTCCTTGTCTCAGTACTCTGAAGCTTATAAACGGTTTGAAAATGCCTGAAAAAATAGGCGAAACGTACGTCACCGTATGGAAAGTGATCGAAACAGGACTGCGAGCAGTTCAAGGAAGTAAGGTATTTATGTAAATATATCCAGTCCAGTAAGGCAAAAAACAAAAATAAATCATCATATTTGTACACATATTTACAATTTTGACACAATTCAACTTTGAATAACTTAAACAACACATAAACAGTGAAGACAATCAAGACTATAATCAGATGATAACTGAGATTAAATTTAGCTAGTCTATACTAATATTTTAAAGAGGTAAAAGTAGTTTTTTTGTATGTAGGGGGTAATCTCTGGAACTACTGAACCGGTTGACAAAATAGTTTTGCTAATAAAAAGCTACACTATTCCTGAGTAACATAGACTATAAGTTGATAAAAACATTTTGTATTTTAATATTTGTAAATTTATATTCCCTCCCGGACCTTCTATATTACTAATATTTCCCTCTCTTCTCTCTATATACAACCTTTTATCTTTCCTATAGGGGAATTAACATTACAAGGTTTGAGATTATATTTCAAGAGACAACCTGATATGAGTTTTACTCTGTTATATTTTATTTCACATTTGTTATAATTTTAATGCAATTAACTTCTGCATACAATAAGTATTATGTTAAAATAATAAGGTTTTACTGAACAATTGTCTTACTTTGGAACCGTTGTTAAAGTAATCATGATCTTTGCAGCCGGCATGGCACGGGGAAATGTAGGTCTGCCCGTTAGGAGCGCAAACAGGAGAGTACTTTGTATACTGACAGTTGCACATTTCATTGCATGGCATTTCTGTTTTCAGCCTGTAAACATATTGGAAACTAAACTTATAACATACATTACAAAAAGTAAAATAACTTACAAAATAATTTCCAATTTCAGTGGCTTATCACTAGAGCCCAGATTTTTATTTAAATAAATATTTTGTGACTTTTTATGATAAATAAATATTTTGTTTTATTGGAATATAAAAAAATCATTTCAAATTTATACCTCAGGGGCTCGCACATTGTGAGTACGGGAACTGGCATTCCCGAGGTGCCCATGCTGGATCTAACCTTTCTTCAACTTTTCTTAGGTTAGTTCCTTCTTTCTTCTTGCCTTTCCTATTTGGTCTGTCTTGACTAAACGGTCTCTCTTGACCAATTTATTGTGACTCCGACGCTATTAGAGTATTCGAGGGCTCTACACCTTACACTACTGTTTTGTTCAAAGTATATCAACGAATGATGTGTGATAATCCTACGGATATACCCCACATGGATAAGCCTATAGGGGCGAATTCCAAAGCCAGGCAAGCAGGCTGAAGAAGTAACATCGTACAGACCAATATATTTACTTTCTATGGTAGCTAAACTCTGGGAGAAGCTCTTTTACAAAAAGTTGAAGCCATTTATAAAACTGCCAGATCACCAGTTTGGTTTCAGAAACCAGCACTCAACTATAGATCAAGTCCATAGAGTTACTGTTATTATTGAAAGGGGATTCGAGGAAAAGCAATTTTCTTGTGCAGTCTTTCTGGACATTCAACAGGCTTTTGATAAGGTATGGCACGAGGGGCTTCTTTTTAAGCTTAACAGAGGGGAACTATTGCCGTCTATTGAAATCATACCTAACTGACAGGAAATTTAGAGTGATGACAGAAGAATCTGAGTCAGCTCTCTACACAATGAAAGCAGGAGTTCCGCAAGGTAGTGTTCTAGGACCAATACTTTACCTGTTATACACAGCAGATATTCCAACTACAAATAAAACCACAATAGCTACATTTGCCGATTATGCTGTCATATTGGCTGTGAATCAATCACATGCTGAAGCAATAGGAAACCTACTACAGTTGACATTAAATAAAATAACTCAAAGGACAGAAGACTGGATAATTAAAGTTAATGAACTAAAATCTTCTCAAGTGACATTCTCATTACGGCACATAGATCCAGGCTTTGGAGTTTATCTTAACAAACTAATTCCACAGAGTAAATCTGCTAAATATCTTGGAATACATCTCGATGAACGTCTTACTTGGAAGCATCATGTATGTATGAAAGCAACCCAAATAAAACAAAAACTGTATTGGTTGATTGGACGAAAATCCCAATTGGCTTTGTACCATAAGAGATTGTTGTAAGTCTCTCTCGGCATGAAAAGAGACTTTATCGTCATGTGAACGTGGAAGCTATCCAACTTTTAGACGTGGAATGTGACAAAAGACGACTGAAGCGTCATAAACCGCAGGACTTAGTTAATATCTAGGTTTCATTCATGTTATTTATGTTATATGTATCACTTATTTAATCTATGGATAAGATTGTAATAATAAAAAAAATTCAAATTTAAACTAAATATTTCTTTAATTCTCTTCTAAAAAAATAATCTATAAAGAAGACAAGAATATAAATGGAAATACAAATTTCCAATGAATCATACAAATTTTAACTGTAATATAGACAGCAAATGAAAAGTGAAGTAATAAAATTAGTGAGTCGTTCTTAGAATCACTTCCTGCCTGCAGTCGTAAAGAAAGTCGCTCTGAAACATAATTCTTTTCCCAACAGTCTCAGACTCGTAAGTGTTTAGACTCGGAATGTGGTAAGTTAAAAATGCCAAAAGTTAAAATTAATTCAAGTTCTAAGATAAGAGCATTCGTTTCTGAGGATTTTCAAAAGTGATGGTGATATTTGTATGCAAATGTCGCGACATTCGTGTCAATTCCTGTGCAAGAAAGCTTGATAATTGACCAGTAGCAATAGGATATTGAACGCTTAAATAGAGCTCATATATGTTTTGTAAATGGAATATTGAGAAAGTAGACTTTTAGATCAAAGTGTAAAAGATTAAAAAAGTATATTATCGTAGTAAATGTTAGCCAATTGAAAGGAAATTAATATACAAAATCAATATAAAAAATGATTATAATTAGATATTTGTTTCTATTTCTACTGTCATTAAACAATTTTACAACTGCAATAGACATTGTCTCAAAACATTATTTTAAAAGCTTACAACAATATACATATACAGATATAAATGGACATACAACATAAGGCAGTGAAAACTTACACATTGTATCACAATAACTACCACTAGACCTGTCGTTATTTGCCATAATTTCAAAACACTCCCTGCCAGGATTTTATAGAATCGTCAAACTATTTTATACTATACAAGGCTTTTGCCTTGATCCAGGTCTGTAAAACATTTAATTTTCCCCCAGACAGTTGTTTGACATCATCTGGCAACATATCGAACAAGCTTACTCCAATCTGATCAAAGTGGGCTTGAGATTATGTGAGCCTGACTTGTGGAACATTATCTTATTTCTATTCCTTGTGCCGTAGGAATGGACTTCGCTACGAGCATCAAGACTACTTATGTTATCCCTGACATGCAACAAACACTGCAAAATAAACATACTAGGCAAGGTTAACATTTTAAACTCAATGAAATGTTCTCTACAAGAAGTAAATTTACCAAGTCCTAACCATTGCCAGAGAGAGAATATTTTTGGGTTGCATAAATTTCCCCACAGTATTAAACCGAAATTTAAATGAGAATTAAAAAATGCCAATATGCCATCAACAAAATTTTTTTCCTCCACAAAATTTTTAATTTTTGCAGTAAAACGTTCACCCTATATAGTTTGGAACACAAATAGTTTGTGTGATGATCCCAATTCACCTACTATCCAGAAGTATACCTAGCAGTTTAATTGTTTCATTGTCCTGATTGTTCTGTAAATTGCTCACAGAGAAGAGTAGTGGCTATGTTTTATTAACATTGAGCTTAAGAGAATTTTTAGTAAACCAGAGTACAGATCTTTCCAACACAGTGTCGGTCATTGCTTTTACAGCTTTTTACTGGATGTTATCAACATTGTATCATCTGCATTAAGGACTAATTTGTAAGGCAGAGACCCTGGTAGGTCATTCATATAATATACAGTTATAATTCAACTGAAAGTTTACCAACATAAAAAATAAAAACATTATACGACTGATTTGAGACTATGAATCTAAATCAAGTTATAATACAGGCATAGAAAAGCTCATTTATATTTAAAGTATAACTTCAAATTAGGTTTAAATGTAACAACTCTCTGAACAATTACAGCTCACGATATCTTGTAAAATATTAGGCCTACTTACTCCCCTGAGGAAATCATAACTTTTTCATTTTCATTTTCAGGACAGCCAAGGAATGCATAAGCTATTATCCCAAGAACAGATACAGCTCCAACTAGAACATTCCATCCTGCGAGGTAACGTGCTCTAGGTTTGTATGTAGAGATTACAAGACCACTGACTAATATTCCAATGGCAGAAAAAACTAGTCCAATATACCCTGTGGAAAAAAACATTATTAAGATCAATCAGTACCAAAACCTACTCTAATAAAGTAACATTATCAATAGAAGTTAAAAGTAACAATAATATACTTACTACCCATGAATTGAAAATAAATTATTCTTATCGTCCTAATGATAAAACGTTATTTTCAGACTGTGAAATTTCTGTTGAAAATAAAATGTACTACACATGATTTACCATAACAGAGTGTTTATAAATTCCGTTCATTATTTTTTTTACTGAAAATAAGTTAACAAAATTTTGTATAAGTATATCATGTGTTCCATAACAGGACAAATTTTGACAAGTCTGACCCTCTATGATTTTTGGGGTCTATGATACAGAAACTATTATGGATGACCAGCAAAAACTGAAAATAATACACAGTTCAAAGTTTATTTTATTTTAGTTTATTAATTATTCTTATGTTTATATTTTTCCTGTTTAGTGGCAAAAAAAGCAGTTGACATTTAAAAATGTAAAAGATACAGGACATGACTTTTAGTAATAATGAATCAGTGAACCACCAAGAAAATTGCTTATATACCATAATAATTTAACGATTGAAAATATTTATTTATTGTTCTGTGTTTCATAAATCCAATAATATAGAGTGAAAAATTTTAAAATACAACGGCAGGTTACAACGTGCGCCTCTGGAAGCGTCATATACATTGGCCAATTAAACTCAAAGAATAAATTTTATGACTGGCAAGGGGTTAGGGAGGAACAAAGGGAAAATTGAGAGTATAACATTGTTCATCGCCAGTTTAGATACAGCGACTCCCGACTACACCTAAAGATAGCCAAAGCTACACTTTACATCTGTGTTATGTAAACAGCACGCGTATACCACTATGTAAGACAACATTGTTCTCAATTTTTCATTTATAATTAATTTACAGACTGTAATCTATCATCAAATCTTTAACCTGATTCTGTCCCATTACACGCTCTTCAGTGATGTCTCAAAACAGTCAAATTGTAGTAGAAAAGGCCTAATAGTGCAATTTTTATGTATGGTATTAAACAATTTCCCCAGATACCAAGTACGTTTGAACCCCCAAGCTAATAATTCACCAGATTTCACTGTGATGAACTGTAAATTATGTGCAGAATGTGTTATGTGTTCTAAAATAATTCAGATTGATCTTAAATCTGTTCAGTTAAACGTGATTACTTAATCGGAATAGCTTTGCATGCATTACCAAATCAATTTGATTTTTGTTTAGTCAAATGTAACAGAGGGTCTACCATGGTCAGAAATTTGACTTTTTTCTACTATTTCAACTTCACAACCATTCATGGGCTTCACTTCAGAGGCTAGTAACAAGGGGAAGATAGCTAGGTAGTCTGTATTTTGGGCGAAGTGAGGACCATGAGGTCCTACCTTACACTAAATCCCTAGACAAATTTTAAGATGGCACATAATCATGTTTGTCAATGCTTTGTTTAAAAATGAAACACCAGTGGTAAACATCTTTTGAGGAGATCAGAAATAATAATAGTTTTACTTGGCTCTTGGAGCACAGTGATGCATTTGTACGACTCACCATTGACCATGCGTCTAATCAACACAACGTATTCACTAAGTAACGATTGTAACAAGCACAGCGGTATAAAAACACAATGCCAATCAGCCTGTCCAACATAATATAGCTGATAGCACTCATCACCTGTTGTTCCACGTATTCACTCTGGACAAGCCAAGCTGAGATCTGTCAGTAAAATCCAACTTCGAAATCCATAATATTTTGATTAAGTGGACAAGATTATCAAACGGAAGAACCACTGGATCTCAATCTATTGCCTCAATGTCTATAATACTGTAGCGATAATATCGACAATAAACTTAACCAGTTAAAAGAATATTAGAACACTGGCCAAGGCGTACACTTCAAATAGATCTCTGATTAAAAAAGATGTATTATTGTGGTTGTAGAAGCAATGCTGGATAGAGGCAGAAAAGCACCCAGACACATTCGTTGAAGCGTTAAATTTTCGTGACGAGCCACTTTTTCCAAATGTGAATAAGTTTTTGATGATTGCAGCAACCTTATCTGTGACCATTGCCAGTAATGAAAGAAGTTTCTCAACTTTAAGAAGTTTAAAAGGTTGTCGGAAAAGTGCAACCAGAGAAGATTGGTTGAATAGTCTTGCTCTTTTGAGTATTCACATAGAAATTGGCATAAAACAGAAGAAGATATGAACAGATCTGCTGAAAAGAGTCGAAAATTGTATCTGTAATTTTATTTCTGTTTGAAACAATGCAATATGTTACTTGATTATGAATAAAACTAATTTTACTCCATTAAATGGTTAATATTAAAATTTTAATTAATCAATATATTATGAAATAATTTTACTTTTCAGCAATCTCTTAGTAAAAATGTTTCAGTTGTTCAATAACTTATAACTTGTTGCTACCAAAAATTGTCTGACCACTTCCCTGCATCACCTAACTTCGAACTATGGACTTTGAAGTCAGATACACCAGCCTCTCAGCAACAATGCCTTACTCTCATTACTCTCTTACCTGTGACCCAACTGGAGTAAGATGCTGACTGCTTAAACATAGTTTCTATATATTTAGCCATAAATATCCAGTACGGCATGTAGCCTAAGAAATAAAACACCGCAGCCAGGTTGTTACACATCAATGTACGGTTCATTGCTAAACGTTTGAATGTAATCATCATGTCTGAAACAAAAGCAAATGTATAGAGCTAAGTAAATAATTACTAATACTTGAAGTAATAATTGATTTCTAATTTTATAAATAAGCAAATTATTGAACTAATTCATAGTTTAATATTCTTAAAAATAATTTACAAAATAGAAATACTGCCCAGATCAATACATCCACAAAATATTTACATTTTTTTAGGATTTGGTCTCCACGCTGCTATGAATACAAAGAAAAGCTACTTTAAGTTAGTAAATGTGTTAGCCTATATTATATTGAACAACTTTTTCATATTTTCAAACTAAAGTTAAGGCTCTCAGAGTCATTGTTAATGAATTACTTGCCAATAAACACGAAACTAGTGTTTCCATAAATATTTTTGCAAACTACGGACAAAATTTAATTTTAGATTGGACACAGGACAAGGGTTTAAAACCAGGAAAGTCCAGGTGAAGCCAAATTTACAAAAACTGTTTTACAGACTACACCCACCTTATTTTTTGAACATAGTGCAATTCCTTGTTCTTCCTGTTGTTGAAATTAATTGTCAACTACGCCACGACACAGCACAAACAACAACCAAAAAACACACAAAAAAAGTGGTTACCTTTTCAATACGGCCGTCAAAGTCACAAACAAACATTAAACAAAAGAAGATCCAGAAATCACACGGTAATCCCCTTTTTGTGTGTTTTTTGGTTGTTTGTGCTGTGTTGTGGTGTAGTTGACAATTTCGGCAACAGGAGGAACAAAAGATTGCACAATGTTCAAAAAATAAGGTGGGTGTAGCCTATATACAGTTTTTTGTAAAATAAATATCACCCCTCCTACAAAAATGTAATAACCTTTAGAATAAAAATGTATATTTTGGTTTGATAATAATAATTGTTGACAACTTAAGCTATTGATTTCCTAAGAAATACTTGGGAAGAGTTTCTTATTTTTATTTCGTCTATTTGCAAGACTAAAATAGTGAAAGCAAACTGAATATTCTAGTTCACATGGCAATCAAAAATGACATGACTGAAACACAGGATTTCAAGAAATGATAGACAAACAAGTTAAAATTAAAGATGAACACAGAATAAAAATAGAATATTGAGACATTAAACTGGTGTAAAGAAAATACCAATGAACTTCTTTTGGAGATAAATACGTTAAAAAGTAATTGAAATATTCCTGAAGTTCTACTCTATGAGGTTGTAATGAATTAATGCAGGCTTAGCATAATTTTTAGTCGATTTTTAAACAATCAATGACTAATTAAAACACAAAACATTTTCCGGTATTCAAATATTACACTATTAATAAATATTATTTCATAGGCACTGTTCAACATGTTATTCAAACTATTGTTTTATTTATAAGCCTAATCTAAATGACATTCCTAGTTTTATAGACTAATGCAACATGAAAACAGGCAATAGGTATCGCTGACAAGAATTAATTGGAAGAGAGGTGCTCTGATCTTTGTGGTCCCTAAATGAGGACTTAGGGGGAAACTAAATCTGTATCTTGCCATACTATAATAACAGAAATATTTATTATCTAATAGGGTTTCTTAAAAATGCCTATATGACTCAGAAAAAAGTGGTATAAGCCTAATTTGAGCACATACAATATTTTTAAAATGGATGATAAATTTGGAAAATAATTAATGTTTAGTAAACTAGGGGGCTTTGCCCCCTGCTCGCTCCGCTCGTCAACCCCCACCCCACCCTAGCAATCTCTGGGGGGCCCCGTTCAACTTTATTTTTTTGACTTGAATTCGACTTCATAATCGACTTCATGAATTTGGGCGCCTGGAAGTTATGCAATACGTCTCCGCTACGCAATACACGGCGCCTGGAAGTTATGCAATGGTCACCGCTACGCAATACACGTATTTAATCTATTCTTATTACTTTATAATTATGAGAAGAAAAAGCAGAAAAAAATTTTTATATTATAATAGAGAGATTTATTTTTCTTCTTACTGACTCAACAGGGTCTTCTTTCGCCGCTAATTTTTCGAAGCCCGTTCCCTTGGCAATGGTTTTGCTAGATAGTAGCTATTCTTATTACTTTATAATTATGAGAAGAAGAAGTAGAAAAACTTTTTTATATAATAGAGAGATGAGTTACTGTGTCCTTTTACACAGTACTTTTTTCGTTTTTCCTTCTTGGTCACATCTGGTTTTGCCTGTTATTCAAACCAATTTAATGTGGTGTTTGATTAATGGACGTTGTTTTTTAGTAATAAAACAATTATACACAAGGGACTTGATTTAAGGTCTTGATAAAAGAAGATTGGCGCACACCAGAGGTCTGTATGTTGACTCTATCCAACATAATGGCCAATCAAAGTTACAATTGAGTTATAAAATCAGGTGTCCCTCAATGGGGTTTTCATTTAAAATTTTCGACTTACCCCCAAAATACCCCATTTTTAGGGGAGGGTTTAAAATTTACGATACACCAAAAAACTCTATTTTTGGTCTTGTTAACAATCCCCAAAGTAAATCTGTCTATTTCCATTAATAACAAAAATAATAATGAGGGGGGCTTTTATCTGAATTCATGTCAAAGAAAATGAAAACGTAACTCATTTGTTGAATACAACCAGTCCAGTGAGCCAATCATTAATAGTTATATTTTTTAGGGATTCTTTCATCACACACAGTACTTATATTGAGACGAGATGTCTTTTACACAAATTATGGATAGTTCGTACATTACAATGATTTCTTCAATATTAATATCTAGTTCTTAATATTTATTAAATTGTAATTAAGTGACATTACTGTAATCATAAAATGTTGTTTGTTCATGTGACCTAAATTGCTTAAGATCAGACAAGGATGTGTGCAAAATAGTATACCACCTTCATCTTTAAAGCCTAGATTAATCAATTTGATTTCAGATCCCATAACCAAAAACCCACTAACCTCCAAACGATGCTGGTAGTTCAGCTTCTTCGGATATTGGTCCCAGTTTATCTCCAAGTTTAGTTTTCTCCAAAGATAACACTTTCCTGGCAGCAGCCCGAGGAAGTGTCTTGGGAAATAAAACCAACAAGGAGGTAAATGCAAACAACAATCCAGCTAATATTAGCCAACCTAGAACATTTTTAAAAAGAACATGTTATTTTTCTTTGGTATTTATAAGTTATTTAATCAAGACTGAGATTAAAAGTCCTGTAACTCGATGACTGAAAGTTTGGTTATTGTGTACTAGTTCAACAAATACTAGGCTACTTGGCTGTTTTTTACATATACCGTACTCACCTTTTATGTCCCAAAATTCATGAAAATGTTTTACACAAATTTGAATTGTTTAATAGTATATTACATTACAAGGCAGGTAAGTAAGATTTTTCTGTGCAAGCATGACAGTTCCCGTGCAATGCGGAGCATATTGCAGGATTTTTATGCAAGCACGGAAAAACTTACCGGTCGAGTTAATGATAGGCGTAACCAGGAGAAGTTTTGGGGGTTATAACCCCCCCATTGTAAAAATTATTTTGCACTTTATTTACATTAAGAGTAAGTTGTTTCAACTCCTACGCAAATATCAAGCTACAATAAATTATCAATATATTGCTGGCATTAGCTTTGGTTGAATGTACTAGAGCATACACATTTGTCGTAAAAATAAACAATCGGTTTATTTACCGCTGACAGTAGCTGTGTAGCCCCTCGCTGCTACAGATTTGCACAGACAGATTTGCCACCATCTCCTCCGAAACAGTGGCGAACATTGTCCAATGCACGCCAAAAATTAGTATTTAGTATTTTTTTTGTAGAATACTATCTTTCAGCCGCATGTGTAGTTCGTCAAATGACGAAACCGACATTATTAAATAATTGAAAAATGTTTCTTCTAGTTCCTCAAATCAGGAAACACAGTGTAGAATGCTCCAAAATCTTCTCTTCTTTTATTTATTGATTGGACGAAAATTACCTTACTTTTTTAAATTTATGTATATTATTGAGTAATTAGTATTGTTTTGGATATTAAATCCTTTACTCAGGAGTACATTTGAGTTAATGGAGATTTTCAATGGCTTCTGAAATGCATTATAAAAGTTGCTAGAAACACAAAAAGTTCATAAACCACTACATTTACTCTTATTTCAGGCTTTATAACTAACCTGTAATAACTAAATGTGTTATGTTGTAATCAGCTGAATACTACATAAAACTGCAATGTTTATTTTTATCTGTAATCAGAACTTACCGTGTAGTACAAGGTATATTTTCTGTGTAGTGCACGGGAAAGAAAGACTTACTTGTCTATGAGCAGGTAAAAATACAGCCTTTTTCGGTGTAGTGTAGTGAAAATATTCTTTCAAAATGAAGAATCAAACATCCAAGCTATTTAACCCTTTGCGCTCGAAAGGTCACTACCAGTGGCCACACCCGACTCTTAGATAACTCGTATTATTTCCCGTGAACTCCTCTATTATTATTTCTTGTTCCTCTCAGCTCGCATGGCCACCGAGAGTGACCACTCTTTCGTCGGCATGTACTTGGCTACCATTTTGACTGGGCGGCATCACCAGCTCAGAATTGTTTTGTTGAATTCACTTGACAAGTTGGTAAGTAGGTTAGAGCAAACATGAATATTTTTTAAATAAGCTCTGTTTAGTGACAAATATAACTGATTTGAAATAGGAAACACGGTATTGCTTAGTATTTTAAACCTCTTAAAGACGTTGTATTTATATTATATAAACAACATAATTATGAAAACCAAAGTTGGATACAACCAATAGTCATGTTTTTAAAAGACAAACTACAATATAGAAAATGTTTTAAAATTGTACAAACTTAAATTATAGCTTAATTAATTTAAACTATCCATTTTCGTAATTTTATAATTATCAACCATTTATCACGACATTAAAAACAACTATTAAAGCACCGAGTGAAAATATAGAGGTTATATTATTGAGCTCAACATAGCTGTTGTAAAAGGAGGGAAAGTAATCATGTGTTGTTCACATAGTTCAATAGTTTCTCTACAGATTCCAGCACTTTACACAAAAAATAATATTCAGTAATTTTGTAAAAAGAAATAGGTTTCCATAGATACAAAATGCTATGTCCACTCACGGTGGCCTTACGAGTATTCGCGGTGTTTTGTATTGGGCACTCTGGGAGGAACAAGACTGCGAAAACAATTCCAAGCTGATACAGAAAATGGCGTGGCCACTCCCAGTGGCCATACAACTCCAGAGGAACTTTTGTAGAAACGCTCTTCGAGCGCAATGGGTCAATAGCTTTCACATGGAAAGTAAAGATTTTAATTGGAAAATGACTGGGTTATTAGTTTGTGCAATGAAGCATAAACTTACTAGCATAAATTAAATATATCTATGATTTTTAGTAACTTTCCCAAAAAAAAGTTTTAGTAGCTTGATATGCTATCAGTTACCTGCAATTAATTATTACCAAGTCTACCACTAGTTTTATAAGGTGCAATACTTTATTTAATGTGTTATAAGTTAAGTAATTAAATAAGATAATAAGTCAATATCAAAATGTTGTTATTCATTTATTAGGACTTTTACGCGGGGATCAAGATCAAAACTTTTTTAATCACACAAAACATCGACTTTCTTCTTACCTAGCCACCAAGCACCCAGCCAACGAGGATCTTCTTTGCTGATAGTTGGAGTTAAAGTTGGAGATATGTAGAGTTTGAGACAGAAGCCAGCTAAAGCATATCCTGCTGCAGGACCTAGCATTCTGATAAAGTAAGAGAAACCTGTGAACATAAAGTACTGCCAGGAATTAAATAGTGATCACTAGACAAGTTTAAAAATTTGGTCGTGTTTTAAGCAACATTCAGTCCGATCATCAGTTTCACAACAAACCAAGGATGCGTGTAATTTATTCCTATTATAAGCCTTATTTAAAGCTAAAACATTGCTGTTAGTCAAGGCCATAGCCAAGGGGGGGGGGTCAGAAATCTGGATTTGAATTTAAACCCTTTTAACACGTTCACTGCTAAGGACGCACATGTGAGCTTGACAATGAACACTATGAGAAGCGGCCGACGCACAGTGCTTTGCACGCCAACCCCCATATTGGGAGAGTTTTTAATGAACAATGCATTGCGTGATTAGCACGCCAACCCCCGTATTGGGAGTATTTTCAATACACAATGCATTGCATGTTTTGTTAGAGTAAAGTATTTTTGTTGAACCTTCATAGTTTTCTTATTTAATAGATCAGATCAAGCTCACAAGAGAGTAAGGCTGTAACCTACTGCATCCATGTGTATTGTACGTTGTAGTTTAATCAAGTAAATCTAAATATCAGTATGCATGCAACGCACAATGATGTAAAATATGTTATTCGAGCCTCTGTTGTGTTGTCTATTTTATAGTTTAATTTGCACTTTTTAAACCTAGTATTAATTTTTACTACTAAATTTCGGGATTTCGGGAGGGGGGGGGTTGACCCTCTTGCTGTTCGTAGCTAAAAGTGTGAAGTATTTTATATTATTACTTATTTGGCTGAATATTATTTATTATTAGGAAATCTGGATACGGTGGTAGCTCGTGCTAACACCCAAGAAAAATGCTTTAACACCATAATATTTCAACAGCTATAAATATTTAATACTGGATTTCATAAATTCAATAATATAGAGTGGAAAATTGTTAAAATACGACCGGGAGGTAGAACACACTGTAGAAGCGTCATTTACAGCGGCTGGTTCAACTCAAAGAACGAGGCTCCTGGCCTGGGCACAGGGTGCAGAGGATGGCAAGGGACATTGGCAATATAATATTGCTACATCAACAACAACTATACAGCAATATTGTCTAGATACAGCAACTCCTGAATATATGCAAAAATAGCCGAACCTACAGTTAACAGCTGAGGTATGAAAACAGCTTGCTTTTTCCTTTGTGTTTGTTTACCTCCTGCTAATAAAATAAAGTATACCAATATGTAAGAGTAAGACAACATTGTTCTCAATTTTAATTTATAATTCATTTACAGACCCCAATCTATCATCAAATCTATGGCCCAATTCTATCCTATTATATGCTTTTTAGTAAAGTCTCAAAACAGTCAAATTGTAGTAAAAAAAAGGCCTAAAAGTTCTGTACTGGTGAATGGTCTATGTTGCAGGAAAAATTGGCGTCAAGTAAGGAAGGATAAATGTATTCTCATGGAAGCCATCCAAGCTTTGGTACAGACAGGTCCAGGTGATTATTTCTCCTGTATTACTCAATTGAGGTTACATGACATAGATGACAGAAAACACACATCATCATGTCTTAAAAACAGGAACACGTACTAATTCAGCTTACTGTGGAATGGTGAGAAATGAAAAATTGGCGAAATAGTGAAGGAAGCAACAAGTATGGATCCATTCCATTTCCCCCAATACTCTTTAAAGAGATGCAGTAATATGGTTGCATGATGGATAAGAAATGAGTGGTGATGCTCAGGAAGAACTGGGTGTCAACTTTTGCAACTTCCTCCAACTTGGTAGAAATACCAACGTCCGAGAGCCGTCAGATGGAAGAGGAAATGTGGGACTACATTTTAATAAGGTGGCCCTCATAAAACCCAGCCAGAGAAATACTGAGGATTGAAATTGAGGAGAGTAATGAACTGGTGAATATTAACAAGAACAAATACTATTTTTGGCAATAGATTTTGCGGTACATAAATAGACATTGAAGTTACTTCATCCTGGACGACTGCATCATGAAGTAAATTAGTAATTCATTCAACTATGCTAAGCTAGATGAGAAATGAAAAAATACATGCAAATAATATATTATACTATATCTTATGATTAGGTTAGTTTTTTTTTTGTTTTTTGTTAACTACATATTTATTGTAATAATGTTTATAGTTAATTAACAGGATATATTTTTATATTGTAATGAGTCCATATACCAGGACTAATGTACTGCAATATTTCAAGGAGGCTATGCTAATTCAATTTTAGAATAAAAAAAGTTACAGTTCCGAGGGAAACAATGCTGAGTTTACTCCTCAAACCAACTTTTACTGCTGCCAAAACAAACAATGTACAGACTCTACAATAAATATAGGTTACATATCAGTTAATAACTACTCAACTATCATAACTTTTAGGCCTGCAACCAGTTCTACAGTACAAGTATATAACTACTACGTAAATACAACAGTAAGTGGTTTTTACCAAGTATTGAATAAAATAATGATAACTAGATCGGTGGCGAAAATAAGATTTGAATTTGGTGGGTGATGAATTTGGAAGGAGACACCACCGGGGGATCTGGGTGAAAAAACTGGGGGATCCAGGGGAAAATTTTGGAATTTATACTATTAAAAACATGATTTTAGCACCTTTAATGCCTTAGTTTTATGTTAGACGTTATAATATTTATAAACAATAGAACTGATATGAACACAGATTACGTTGAATTTAAAAATAAAACTTCTTGATACAGTAATTCACAATATTTATTGAATTCGTACAGTGATTCTCTTGTTTAAAGCTTTTACGACAAAATCTATCTCCCTAGGTTTCTTTCCAAAGTCATCTATAACTTTGTCAACAGTGATATCAATTTCTCGATGGATTGGCATAATGGCAAGTCCATTTGATCGTGTCTGTATCAAATCGCGACACTGATCTCACTTGTGGCTTGCAGTTAAATTGCTGTGACTTTTTGCTATTTAAAATTACTACGTTAAAGTTATTATTATATTTCTTTTGCTCAACTGTACTATATACAAAAACTACGGTATTTCAAAAGTTGTAGAGTTTATTTTGGAACAATTAGTATTTTGTGGGACAATTGATCACCCTGATCACCTCTTCTTATTTACACAACTGAACTAGTCAGTCATAGAGTTGCCACAATTCTATAAAAGAGAGAAAGGTAATATGAAGCGTGCATTTCCAAAACGTTGTAAATGCCAAAATTGAAAAATATTTGATTCTATACTAAAACTCGTTGTAAATGCCATATCTTTCTGTTGCAATGCAGTTTGTTTGGATAGTGCTGCCTCTAGTGGCTGAAAATTGAACTAATACGAGTGGTGCAAGTCAAAACATTGTAATGACCACTGTGCAACCACAGAGCGTGTGAATCATTAGTGAGTCCCGTGAATCAGACAGGGTAGATTGAGGTTATTATAGCGTTACATTATTCGTTTACTTAAAGAGTATATTATTTAGTTTAATAAAATGAGTTTGCATCAGAGTGATACTACATTGAAGCCTAAGAAAAAAAAGAAGTGCCCCAAGGACTGGGTTAAAAACAAAACTAAAAACTTGCGGAATTCTGGCGATGAATATACATCACCAAAAACAGGGAAAACCAATGCAAGGAAATCTCCTCCATCTGAGGTAAGTCTAGCCTTCAAATTAGTATTTTAGGATTATTCAAGTGTTTATTTAAGTTGACTTTACCTTAGGCCTATATATATATATTTTTTATGAAAATGTATAGCTCATTCTGTCTCTTTTTTACTTTTACAATCCTCCTCATGTATATACTCGCTAATCTAAACAGATAAACAGTCAGCTGCAAAATTAATAAATTAAGGACATAATTTAAAAGTAAGCTATTTTCTATGTTTTGTTTCAGGTGACATGCAAATGCACATACTCATGTAAAGCGATTGCTTTAGCCTATAGACAACAACTGTTTGAAGACTTCTGGAACTTGAGTGACTATAGTAAGCAACAAAACTACTTACTGAGATTAATCCATCCCCAACTAATAAAAAGACGAAGATATGGCAAATACGACCATCCAAGTGAAAGTCGAAGGCAGCACTCATTTTCCTACTTCTTTCTTCTGCGTGGAGGATCTGAGGTAAAAGTATGACTTAAAACATTTTGTAATACCTTTGGAATCACACCCAGAAGGGTTCAATTGGTTGGGGAAAAAATTCTCAAAGGTGATATGGTAGGGTCTGATAAGAGAGGGGGTGCAAGAAAAAATGCTGAAAACATAGAGTGGTCAGCAAAAATCGTTGAACACATTAAGAGTTTTCCAACCTATGAGAGCCACTACTGTAGGAAAAAAAACCCTGATAAATTGTTTTTATCACCAGACTTAAATGTCAGCCGAATGTACAGGCAGTTTTTGGAGCAATATGCTTCTAACAATGAGGGTAAGCCTCCAGTCAGCAGACAGTGGTTTCATGAGATATTTTTGACAAAATTTAATCTTTCTTTTCAATTACCAAAAGTTGACACTTGTTCAACTTGTGACTCCTTTGCAGTAAAACTCAAGGCTGGTGACACATCTGTAAAAGCTGAACAAGAATTACACCATCGCAAAGCTGAAGCTGCTTTTACAGCTATGAGCGATGTTGAAGGCAATAAAACACCAGATGATTATTTCATAATCTTTGATTTGCAGCAGCAACTGTACATACCACAACTAACTCATTCCGAGATGTACTACTCTCAACAAGTAGCATGCTGCAATTTGGGTATACACGATAGTGTAACTAGAAGTGGTTTCATGTGCCTTTGGTCAGAGAACTTTGGTGGAAGAGGTTCGCATGAAATTTCTTCTTGTATTTATGAATATTTGACTACAACTAACCTAAGGGGCAAAAAAAAACTGATCTGTTGGTCAGACAACTGTGGAGGCCAGAACAAAAATCAGTTTATGTTGGCTATGTATATGGTCTTGTTAGCAAATGATTACTTTACAGAAATTGTGCACAAATTTCCTGTAAAAGGCCATACGTTCCTCAGTTGTGACA
This sequence comes from Philaenus spumarius, assembly GCA_018207615.1. Lineage (NCBI taxonomy): Eukaryota > Metazoa > Arthropoda > Insecta > Hemiptera > Aphrophoridae > Philaenus > Philaenus spumarius. The sequence goes on from JAGFPH010000480.1 coordinate 477,257, forward strand.
GAGATTTTGCTCTAATTTAAAAGCGCAAAAAGGTTTGCAAGGCACATACTGTGAAGGAAATTGCAGAAATCATCACAAGCGCATCACATAAAAATCCATTTATGTGCATGATTCAAGAAGAGTTCTTCGACTTCAAAACTGTAGCCCAGGCACATCTAAACACAAAGAAACTGGGCATTTTCTGCTCGACTCAACTTCGACTGACGTCTGCTGAATTCGGAACAGTACAGGTAGCTACCCACACAGCGCAAGCATATCTAATGTATATCCATATGGATATCCGTGTTGGATATCCACGATATCCGGTGGATATCCGTATACATCCAATGTATATCCATTGGATGGAGTAATGTCCTCTAATATCCATGGCCGTGGATATCCATAGTGGATATCTACAGATATCCAGAGTAGATATCTATGGACATCCGTAGCTTAGCTATTGGACATCCTATTGACGTAAAAAGCAAAAAAGATATCCATGGGTTATCTAATGGATATCTGTAACATTCTATTGATCTGAGATATAATATAGATGTCCATCAGCTATCTAATGGACATCCAATGGATATCTGTGACATTCCATTTATATAAAAAATTAAATAGATATCCATCAGCTATCTATTGAACATCCAATGGATATATTTGACAATTTACTGGCATGAAATAGATATCCATCAGATATCTATTGTTCATCCAATGGATATATTTGACAATTTACTGGCATGAAATAGATATCCATCAGCTATCTATTGCACATCCAATGGATATATTTGACAATTTATTGACATGAAATAGATATCCATCAGCTATCTAATCGACATCCAATAAATATCTTTGATTCCAGCAGAAAATGAAATAGATATCTCTGGATATCAATCAGCTATTAAATGTAGGTACCTCAGTTAATTGTGTATAACATACACATATTACAAGACATTTCATATTGACATGAAAATAAATTATATATAATTTCTATATTTTTTTCTTCATTATGTAAGCTTCCGTACTGGAAATGATAACAAATATTGAAATAGGTATAAATTATCTGTTTCACTATCTATCCAATCCTTGATTATTTGTTGTGACTAATAATTTGTTTGTCAGTGTAACAGAGGTAATTTATACCTATTTCAATATTTGATATATCATATCTATATATGTTATTTAATGCACATCACTCCTGTGATATTCACTGATTTAAAAAAAAAATATATCTAATATATGTATTAAATTTTAGCTTAATGATACAAATTAATGTTATTTATGCCAACAAAATGGTCTTGTGATTGCAATAAAAATTGTTCCTGCTTTTGCAACATAGCAATTAATAAGTGCAGTATGTGTTATTTTCGTATGCATATCAAACTAATAGATACAATTATTACTATTGACTAAAGGTACAATCAACTCAATTTTAAAGGAAAAATCAGTCAGTATATTATGTTAAGCTGCTGGTGAAATCATGGTTGGCAAGACTGAAATAAATTTGTAGAACTTTCAAAACATTGCGTGTGTGGTTTTTTTCTTAAACTAATAATTATTTTTAATTTTAAACCTTAGGTGTTTCTTTTTATTTTTATTTCATATCTGTTGAAATAATGAAAACAGGGGAGTACTTTAGTGCACAGAACACAAATAACACCAATAGGCTTTTACCTATATAATATGTTGGATGAGATTCCATTGGTAGGTGGTAGCTAGTCAACACGCTAACCTTGGTAATATGAAATCAATACACTAAAAGTTTTATTTTTTTAAAACTTTATTTTCAAATAAAAATTATTGAAATAAGTACATTTAATATTTGTATTTAATCCTGGTCTCCATCAATTTTCTTCTGCCCATCTCCATTTTCTTGAACACTTACGCCTGAAAAAAATGTTTTTCAAATTAGATTTTCTAAGAGGATTTAACTTTTTTAGACTCAGGTTGGTCCTACTTAAAGGTGATAAAAATAGTAAAAATAGTAGGCATAAAATAGTTATTCCGCCGGCCATGTGTTGTAAAATTTTTATAAATGCTAATCATTTTTACAGAATCCTTATATATAATACGTGAAGCAGTTTTTTGTGAACACAACTCCTTCCTTATTTATGGACCAAATTTAATGTTTGAGTTGTCAAAAATTCGTCTCATTTCAAAGTTTTGCAATAAGGTTTTAGATGTCAAAAATTCTTATCCTTAATGGCGTGAGTAAATCTTAAAGGTCAGGTTTTCCCCACAAGATTAACATGGAACGAATTTAAAAACCATTTCTATACAAAACAGCTGTTTATAATAAGAAACAAACTAATCCAGCTGCTTTCGT
>JAGFPH010000480.1:479574-542483 GCA_018207615.1 Philaenus spumarius
AAAACAGCTGTTTATAATAAGAAACAAACTAATCCAGCTGCTTTCGTGGATGTAAATAATTATGTTTATAGTATTCAGTAGGTTATAAAAATATTTCTATACAAAACAGCTGTTTATAATAAGAAACAAACTAATCCAGCTGTTTTTGTACAAGTAAATAATGATTTTTAAATAAGGCCTAACAGATAATACAGTTGATTCGGATGTCCAGTTTTTAGTACAAAATAATATTTTAAGTTAGGCCTATTTTGAACCAACACATGTTTCAACACACATAAACCAATAAAAACTTGGGTTAAGGAATTTAAAAATAAGAAAAAACTATGTTACATCCTAATTAAAAATAAATAAGACATATAGTAGACCTATTTATTGATAATATACGGTAATTGATAGTGAGTAACTTTTTGGTTAGGTTTTTACTAAGTGTAAGCCTACACTTGAGCCTTACTGGTTCTTTTAACCTTTATTATAAATGTTGTTATAAAATTTAGAAAATAATTTGATTTTAACCTTTAACATGATTTACCATCTTAGTTTTGAGGTTATTGTTAATCCTTCACCTTTATTATAAATAAAGCATAACATATGTTTTTAGAAGGTTCCATTGAAGAGGTTGGCGTGCGAATCACGCAGGGGTCTCCCTTAGTATATTTAATAATAAAGTTAATTTTGTTTTGTAATTTATAAATAAATAAAGTAGGCTAGATATAATTAGACAAACGTTAACAGTTTGGATAGTCACCAGAAATATAAAATTTAAACATTAAAATTAACATTATCTTAAGTGTTCAAACTATGCATGTAAATTTTGTGTATGCCCAGTATTTATGTTTGTATTATATTATAATTTATTTATACTCATGTCAAACGATTGTCGATTATTCCTCAATAATTGAGGATCATTTGACATGAGTATAAATCACTTATAATAATTATAAAACTGATCCGTGGGCTAGAATGAATAAATTTGTTTGTGTATGACTCATAATGGTGCATTCAGTGGAACAGCAGTAACATACTGTACTAAAACATAAAAAAAATATAAAAGCAGTATTGGGACTGCCAACAGAAGTGAAAACTGTCATGAATATAAATTGTTGGCTATATTAGTTTAATAATATTAATGATAGGCTAACATAAAAAGTACCATAATCAACTTTTGATAGTAATTGAGAATGAAAGTATTCAGAAATGTTATACATTCATATAAAACGTAATACACAAAATCATATACCGGTACTTAATAATTTAATTTATAAATTGCCTACTTTAAATTATTTATCACCATAATTTTTATTCTATTTCGGGCAACTATCCCATCACTTAATTCATTAGCGTTTCTAACCGATTTTACAAGTATTTCGTGCTGACGCTAAGTTGTACTTTTCCCCATCTTTTTTTTTCAAGCGCGCCTATAGAATATTTCATTTAAAAATATATAAAACCTAAGTTTAAATCCATTTAAGTCACTTTGTAAGACATACATAATGAGTTTTTTTATTACCTTAGTAAGTACACCAATGATATTAGTTAGTTAGGCCTAAGGTTAAGTATGTTAAAATGTTAACTAATTAGAAATTGCAATTTACAACAGAGGTGATTCTTCAAGATGTAACATATTTAGGAACATCTTAGATTTTAATTTAAATTAAAAAGAATTGCTGCTACAAACAAAATTTATGTACATTAAAGTGTATTAGGTCGTTATTTTAATAATAATAGTCTAGCAAATAAAGTATAAAAGTAAAACTTTAAACAATATAAATATTATAATAGGCTACTTATCACCAATAATTACACGTTTTGTTCTGACACAACTAATCACAATCTCCATCAGCCACCATTGATATAGATTTTTAAATTTCTCTAAAAGCAAAAAGGTTTTTAGAAAAAAATTGATGATAAAAAGACAATTAATTACTGTATAACAATTATTACTGTACCTTTTACTATTCAATGCTCTTGCTTTTGCATGCCTCAGCCAGTTTTTGATACAGCCAATAATATCTTTATCAGTAGTCTGCATAGATTGATTATTATGTACTGCTCCTAAACAACAAAAATAGTTTTAGACCAAATGATAAAATAACCTAGAAACTAGATCACTAAATAGGCCTAGGCTACATTAAAACTAATTAAATTCGGGTTTTTAATAATAATATTTAGGAGCGAATATAACTTAGCCCTACGCTGTAACGTAATGATTGTAGCATGTATTAATCTATAAAATGACTTCCAAACAAGAAATAAGAGGTTAACTTAGTTATTTGTTACTTATAAAATAATAGTATAGAAATTATACTCATATTATACAGTATTGAACAATCAAGGCATTTATTATCAACAATACAAAATATTTAAGTCTAGTGGCAGTTAAAAAAATGAGTCCATCGGACTCTAGTAGTACTGCAGTAGGCTAGGTCTCGAGAATGGAGGAAGTCAAAACGCGTCGGCGAACTCAAATAAAGGGGTTAAGCTGGGATTAGCGGAAAATTGTACTCAAACTGGTCGTATTTTTATCCTAGCAGATATAATTTAGGGCCTATATAATAATTTCTAGTTTTAAAATATTATTTTGTAAAAGTTAAGTGAATTGACTGGCATTATACGTATTTCAAATATTATCCCTCCCCCTGTTGTTAAAAAATTGTTGTTGGTCAATGTTGCAGTTAATAAACATATTAACTTATTTCTGAGAATTTGTTCAAGATTTATTCTATCGGGCCTAGTTTTATTACGAGTAGTCAAATTACAAAATAAGACATGAAGACAACAAATAACAATCATTAAGTTAGGTGGTCTTTCAAAATTAATTATAAGACATTAAAATACCATTTTACAAGTAATTTTATTAGAATGATTTTGTAAATGTTTGTTAAATGGGCCTATAACATTAAATATTTAAGTACCTAGGCCTACTCCTATTAATTGTAATAGGCTACATATTAAAGTGATCATGATCACATTAACTTAAATTTCATTTACGGGCACAACTTTACTATTCGACTCTAGGCTAACCTAACCTATTTAGTCACAGTATTTTTACCTGTATTCAAAATTTAACAGTAGAATGTAAAACAACGTTGTTGTCTGCAAAAATATTAGGTTAGGGAGTCGAATAGTAAAGTTAGGCCCATTTAGGCTACTTGTAAAAATACAAAATTAATTCTTTTATAATATCTCTTATATTACTAAAGCCTTACATGCAGCTGTACCAAACTCTTTGTAGAAAAAAGGCATTAAATATTACTCCTAATAAGCAATGGGTGTAAATTTACTTTAGAACATGTGACCATTTTTTAGGAAACAGAGTAGCCTACCGCTGCCAACCTAAGCACATTGTAGGCCTACTATTGAGTTGGTAAACATATTGTGACTAGAGACTGCAAGTTAGAACTTATTTTTTTTAATGCAACAGACCAGGTGTCTTAATGTAGGCCTAAACTTTGGCCATGCAGGCCTAGGCTTATCAACTCAAAAAAAAACAAGTGCTAATATTAAATTACAGTACACGCCTTATAACTACAATTCCAACCAAAAATAAAAACCTGAACCTAAACTAACTTACAGACACAGGGTATGTTTCAAGTCAATCAAAATATATGACTTAACTTTCCTAAAATTTGGCATTGTAGACTAGAAAGAATATTATAGTTTCGCCCAATTAAGTTTCTAATAATATTAATGGTCATTTTACTCTTATTGGATTTCTAAATTTATAAACTCTCATTCAATTGTAACTTGTAAAACTGATTAATATGACATACTGGGCCTAGTTGCTAAACTAGTTAACGTGTTGTATAATGAAGCCTAGACAAATTCAAAATGTAAACAAAACATAACCTCAAAAACCGTTACACTTTATATTACAGGGTAATCATTCATGATTTACGTTTTAGTAGTTATTATAATTTTGTTCTACAAGAAATCGTGAATTATTTGTAACATTACTTTAGTCTCTGTAATAGTTTAAATTAAGATTCCTAGTAATTGAAGCAATGTTATTATGCATAATTATTAGGTAGAAGCGATTACATAAATAAAATGAACTATTCAGAAAATACTTACTTGCTGTGTAGTTTAGACAATAATTTTCACTTCTCTCTTTTCTTCCTAGCTTGTAAAACACTAACTTCGACTAAAAACGCAAAAGCTTCCAATCACGGGCAAAAAAACAAACAGTATTTGTCACACTTTGTCAGTATTGTCCAAAGTTCAAAGGCGGGAATGGCGGGGGGGGGGGGGGGAAGCAGGACAAACTTTCACCGATTGTGTGCGTGCGCAAAGACTTGTATTTACAACAAACAAAAACCAAGTCCGCATGCAACATATTAAAAGATTAAACAAAATTTTTACAACTTGAAAATAACGGTACCAGAACAAAACACCGTTATGTTATGACCTTGGGTCGGTTTTTTCTTCTTAAACTTTATTTTCCCGTTATTATTTTTAGAATTTTTAGGCTTGTATATACTTTATACAACGGCTTTTTCATAGCTATCTAATGGATGTCTAATGGACATCATAGAAATTGTATATCCAAACTGGATATCCAGTAGATATCCACTTTGGATATCTGTAGATATCCAAGATGGTTATCCACCATGGCTATTTAATAGATATCTATTACATATCCAACATGGATATGGATATTGTAGGATGAGAAAGACATCCTATGGATGACCATTGGATATCGTGTGCTGTGTGGGTACTACCTATGGCGAGATAATAAACTGGAATGAAGGAATCAACATCTTGAAACCAGGCAAGACTTTGGCCGATTTTAAAAACATTGAACTGCCCAAAAAACGAACTCGTTTTGGCCTCCCCGAAAAGAAGAAAAAGGATATAAGGAAAATGATGCCTTATTTAAATGCTGAAGTGCAAGAGTACTTTTGCCAGATGTTAGATGACACTCTACCAACACAACCAGACGACGTTCAAGACGACGAAGATGATTAACGAAAGAATTGACTTGCATAGCAGTTACAACGTTTTGGACTTGCAGTTATGTCACTTTTTTTTATATGTAACTTATACTGTTAAACATTCGCAATTTTTAAGACAACAGACAATATTTTGTTGTTACAAAGTATTTAGAATGATTTTTTACTGTATCTTAATAAATTAGTTTTCATGTATATGTGTTTTTTCTTCCTCCTGTAAAATTTGTTATTTGGCACTTACAACGTTTTGGAAATGCACGCTTCATATAGAGAATTGTTTAACACAACAAAAGTTACACAAAGTTCTATCAAAAATGTAATCATATAAAATTGGGGAAGATTTGTAATTACTTTATAGATTCCAACAATTAATATACTCAAGAATAGGGCTTCGACTTTACTGGAAGTAGATTTCAGCCAGTTGGGGAAATGTATCCACCTGTAAAGACTCCTTCCGTTAATTTTGGGAATTTTTCTTCAGTTTTTTATCAATAGTCTTTGAAAACCATCAACACAACATAGCCACATTTACTCTTGCAATAAGTCTAAAGTTATTCACAAATAATATATTCCATGCTATTTACTGTATTTCAATACATATTGCAAGTAGAATTACAATACAAATATCAGGAAGAAAAGGTACGTACTAATAAGAGCTGGAGTTTTTGTTCTTTTTACGTTATCATCCATGTAAGACAATCCTAAGGAATGGTAAATAAGTATTGTTAAATATCTGTTTGGGTAGCAGTCAACAAATGGACAAGATTTAGCCTATATTGGCACTCACTAAAGGAAAAATATGTATCATAACATCAAACCAGAATTATTACAGAATATATTTATATTTGGCCATTTTTTAGGATTTTCAGACCAAAACTTAGGGCCGAATTTCTAAATAGGCTGAGTAGACTGCAGCCTAGAGTGGCTAACTTTTTGGGGCGGCAATTAGGAATTTTAAACAAAATTGAAAATAAACCCTTTGTGCTGGAGTAGTTAGATTTTCTGCCTCAGAATAGTTCAAAACTATCTATGAACCAGCATTTCTAAAGGAAGGTTGAACGTGTTCTTTACTGAGTATTGAGGCAACAACCACAAAAAAACTTTTGAATGAGGGCATTATGAATGAGCTTGCTCTTAAAAAATCCCGCATGAAAGTGATGTAAATTATTTGAACAGGAATAAAGGTGCAAAATGTAATTCCTATGTGGGTTGTTTAATTTGTTTGTATATAAAATTTGGTTGTAGTTGGTAGCTGTACTTTATTTTCAATAGCCTACGAATAATAAATCAATAATTACTACTCCTAACTTAACTTCATTTTCCTTATCCAGTAGAATGTAATTGAATAACAGTAGGCCTAACTAAAAAAAATGTATGGTAAAACTATAAATTACGGTAAAAACTAGTGAATTCGATAAATTTACAATAGCCTACCAAAGTTTATAAAGTGGTTGTTAGTAGGCCTATATTAATTTATAATTACTTAGACAGATTTACTTTAGAACCGATCATAGGCCTAATCTTTTATCTAATTTACAACATTAAAATTCCCTTAGTAAGCATATTTTTTATCATCTTGTTCATTAATAATAATAGGGCCTATGCAAAAACAATAATTCTTAGGCCTAACCTATAAAACAAAAAATACAGATAAACGGAAGAATATGCAAGTATTTTTAGACTTAATAGCTCATAAACTCATTTGAGGTATTAGTGTTTATTTGGTGAAATTACCAGCTTAAAATAACCTAATTTCATCGAAATTCCGTTGTCAATATTCAATTAGGCCTGAGGGAGCATAATAATTCCAATAATTAGCAATATTTGTCATACTGTACAGTAGTCAAGCCAAAGTTTAAAATAAATCTTTGCAGGTAGCAGCACATTACGGAACAGATCAAAAACTGCAATATTCAATTAAGCATGTAGGTAGCAGCACCTCCCGGGATAATATTTGTTAATAATAAACCCAAAGTTTAATAAAATCTTTGCAGGTACCGTAGCAGTACATTACGGTACAGATTTGAGAAATTTGCGTATCGAATCACGGACGTGCTGCGCTTTCTAGCAGATAAAGTATCAACTTCGATCAACATGATTTCAATATTTGGCAGAACCGTTGTCAAAATAAATCAGCAAAAATACCTACCTAATTTTTCTCAGCACTTTTTTGTCCGCCTCACTGAGAAAAACGACAGTTCCGAATTGATTACTATTGTATCCGTAAGGTGGTGTCACCTGGTAGATAAAATTAAAACTATTTATAATTATTTTGCTACAGGTTGCAAAGTGCTGCTACCAGCTTTGAAATTGTGAAGTATTATTTTATTCGTACAGTTATTGTAGCGCTTTCTAGTAGTTAAAGTAACAACTACGATCAACATGATTTCATTATTTGGCAGAACCATTGTCAAAATAGGTCAGCAAAAATAGTAACCTAGTTTTTCTCAGTGAGACAGCACTTCTTTTGTCCCGCCTCACTGAGAAAAACGACAGTTCCGAATTGATGACTGTTGTATCCGTAAGGTGCTGTCACCTGGTAGATAAAATTAAAACTATTTATAATTATTTTGCTACAGGTTGCAAAGTGCTGCTACCAGCTTTGAAATAATTGTGAACTATTATTTATTCGTACAGTTATTGTAGCGCTTTCTAGTAGTTAAAGTAACAACTACGATCAACATGATTTCAATATTTGGCAGAACCATTGTCAAAATAGGTCAGCAAAAATAATAACCTAGTTTTTCTCAGTGAGACAGCACTTCTTTTGTCCGGCCTCACTGAGAAAAATGACAGCATCGAAATTAAAACAAAACTGTTGTATCTGTAAGGTGCTTCCACCTAGTAGATCAATTTAAAACTATTTATAATTATTTTGCTACAGGCCGGAAAGTGCTGCTACCAACGTTAAAATTGTGAACTGTTCTAATTTGTTCTAATAGATATTTTGGTAGATTACTAACTTTATAAAAAATACATTACTTTTTGTAAATTTTTGTCCCATATGATTTATTTTCATAATATTACTTCGGTTCGCATTAGAATGCCGAAGTATTGAAATCATGCGGTAATCTTTTGTGTGTCTGTTTTCCTGTATACACGATATAAGCACTCACAGATGTCGTACCAAAATCTTCTTAATTTTATTGCGGAGTGCTGAAAAGCTTTTGAGCTTTCTAGCGTGAGTTGTAGCACATCGGGGTCACGTTTTTGGATCAACATTTTGAAAATTCAGTGTGGGGTATCGTTTTATGTGTTTTTGGGTACGGAAAAACCCGATTTTGACAGTTAAACGGTTGTAGCGCCGAGCGCGTCGGTGTCACGATTTTGGGTCAACATTTTGAAAATATTGGGTCAACGTTTTGAAAATTCTGTGTGGGATAACGTTTTATGGGTTTTTGGGTACGAGAAAAGCGATTTTGACAGTTAAAAAGTCGTAACCCGTTAGGGTCACGTTTTTGGATCAACATTTTGAAAATTCAGTGTGGGGTATCGTTTTATATGTTTTTGGGTACGGAAAACCCGATTTTTACAGTTAAACAGTTGTAGCTCGTCGGGGTCACGTTTTTGGGTCGAAATTTTGAAAATACAGTGTGGGTTATCGTTTTATATGTTTTTGAGTACGGAAAAACTGATTTTGACAGTTAAAAAGTCGTAGCGCGTCGGAGTCACGTTTTTCATTAACATTTTGAAAATATTGGGTCAACATTTTGAAAATTCAGTGTGGGGTATCGTTTTATATGTTTTTGGGTACGTGAAAACCGATTTAGAGAGTTAAAAAGTCATAGTTTCAATTCGTGTGTTCTGTCCGGACGAGCCGAAGTCTCGAAAAAAGTGTTCCATCTTTTGACTAGTATTCCTATTTAAGGGTCTGTAAAAAATATTTAATTTCTTAAGGCAGATTGAATTTTATTATTTAACCATAAGTAGTAGTACTATTAATTAATTGTTATTTCACTTCAAAATATAGGTTAGACAGTCTAAGAACATTTTCAGAGTGTCAATTAGTATTTTGTTTGACAATTGGTCACCCTGATCACCTCTTCTTATTTACACAACTGAACTAGTCAGTCATAGAGTCACCACAATTCTATAAAAGAGAGAAAGGTAATATAGAGAATTGTTTAACACAACAAAAGTTACACAAAGTTCTATCAAAAATGTAATCATATAAAATTGGGGAAGATTTGTAATTACTTTATAGATTCCAACAATTAATATACTCAAGAATAGTGCTTCGTCTTTACTGGAAGTAGATTTCAGCCAATTGTGGAAATGTATCCACCTGTAAGACTCCTTCCGTTAATTTTGGGAATTTTTCTTCAGTTTTTTATCGATATTCTTTGAAAACCATCAACACAACATAGCCACATTTACTCTTGCAATAAGTCTAAATTTATTCACAAATAATATATTCCATGCTATTCACTGTATTTAAAGACACAATACAAGTAGAATTACAATACAAATATCAGGAAGAAAAGGTACATACTAATAAGAGCTGGAGTTTTTGATCTTTTTACGTTATCATCCATGTAAGACAATCCTAAGGAATGGTAGAGTGATCCTCCAAATCCAGAGATTACTTGCGCTGCAAACAATATTATCTGTGGAGCAACACTGCCTTCCGTAGCGTCACACTTTACAGAGTTGTCTAACTGGCAGAGTACTTGTTTATCTAGGCATGGAAACAATAATATATAATTTATGAACCATTCACTTCTCTAAATTTAAAGTCAAGAAATGTAAAGTAATATAAAGAAAATGTAAATTGAAATTAAAACTATGTTTCCTTTTTGTGATCAGTAATAGGTATATTTTTAGAGAATGAGGAACCAAATTGTGGTACTCATGATGCCTTGAAATATTTCTTGGTTATGAATGTTAGAATAACTTTTCTATTAATATTTAAATTAGGTTTTTGAAAGCTGCAAAAATTTAATTTAGTTTTAAAATTATATAAAGTTCTCAAAAGCCATTCCAACACTGAATGAAATAATTCAAAAAATTAAGATAAAATTAAGGTCAACTAGAAAGGCGATGGTAGGGCCAGCAGGGCCGGATTTCCCAATATAGGCCCGGTAGGGATTTGGGAAAAAAATATCTAGAAATAAAAATAAATAGCCATAACTTAACATATTTTTTGAATTGATTACAAAAAAAATTATTCTGATTTTGAAGTTCATTGGAACAAATAATTGTTGGTAAAGTTAAACTATTTTTCAACATTACGCATCAACTTCGTTACAACATTGATCTCAAACACGGGAGAACTATGTTTTTGTGTGACTTTATCAAAATTCTTCATGTAAGCTGTGTTTCTGAGAGTGAACCTATTTTATAATGTATTACAGAGCTTTTTTTATTTATTTGCCCAAAATGACTAAATTGAACAAAACGTAAGTTATTAACATAGCAAAGGCCATGATTTGTTGCGGGAATTCTTTGCGGGTTGGATCGTTTTGTTTCAGTCCCACAAACGTGAGCTCACTATTTAATACATAAAATTACTAAAAGTGTTTTAAGATGGCATTTTGTTAAGCCCAGAACCAAGTAAATTACTCAAAAAACTTGCAATGATAAAATTGCATCGTGGAGTGGTGTTTAAGCAATTAGCATATAGGCCTGATATAGGGTTGCCATACATCCGGATTTCTCCGGACATGTCCGGGTTTTGAGGTAAAACAAAATGGCCCGGGGGATTTTCCTAAATTACAGGAAATGTCCTCTTTTTTTGACTATTGGAAGTAATGTATTAATATATTCACAAAATAACGTAAGGAAGGACTAAATTGGAAAATTATTTCATGAATTTGACTTAGTTTTTAAATGCTTACAACATAATATGCATTATTATAACAGTTCTTTTCACATTTGATGCGATAGTTGAGATGCTACGGTTACGCTGGTATGTTGATCACGTCTCCGTTGTTCTTACTACTGTCGTCTTAGTTAGCAAAAAAATAAGTTAGCAAAAATTGGTACTGTTATGTTTATTTTAATATTTTATATAGTTTAATATTTAACCTTAAGTAATATTGTACCATTATTTTTGTATTATTAATATTGTAACTTATTAACATTATACAATTCACACAAACATTTTTGTAGTTTTTTCTTTCCATTATCTACCAATAACTAACTATAAAAATGCATTAAACATATTTTGTATCAGGTAAATTCGAAAAAAGCAAAAAAAAAGACAGGTTCAAACCCGTTTCTGAAGGTTTAATTTTTCAATGTTTTCCCCGGACCTTCCCTTTTTTATGTGGGATATTACATATCAAACCCCTAGCCACCGCAACATAAAATGTCCTCTTTTTGGGTGTCAGAATATAACAAATTTCCTCTTTTTGGGTATCAGACATATGGCAACCCTAGCCTGATATAATTTTTTAATAAAGGTTTTTGGGGAAGTAACTTTATCCAGACTAGAGGGCGGAAAAAATTATTGGGCCTAGGGGCGCCAAAATGCTAAATCCGGCCCTGAGGGCCAGAGTGAATTTCAATTGGGGCTCATACCCGAGGGTATGCATTTATTCAAAAACTTCAAAGTTGTTATGATATGAGAGCTTTTTGAGTTCCTGAAATAATATTTTAAGTTATTAACTGCATCGATATGACAGATAAATTTCAAGTTAACTATTTTTCGAAAACGTGATAGCAAAACTTATGGGGTTGAAGAAAACACTGGGGGAAAAAAATTCTGGAATATACTACACATCGGAATAGGGAATATGTACTACAAACTACAAAAACATGCTTTCAAAAGGTGTTTTGTTCTGACCACTTTCAGTTGTCATCATTTTATTGATGAGTTATTTTTTCTTTACATTTGTTTAACTCCAATTGCTTTAGGGTCGTTTTCAAATAAAATTATTCTTTCAGTTATTCAGATAGTAGAACCTCGATAGCAAGACTCTCAAGGGGACTTGTTATCGAGGGACTCTTCTTGTTGAGGTTTGTGCTGTCAAGGTTATGTTGACTGAATTCGTACTATCAAGATCACTGTTTTCCGTTGAGTCACTGACCATGGGAACTTTGCATTGGAAAGGATGAAGTCGTGCTATTAAGGTTCCGTTGTGTAAAACGACTTACTACTGAGTTAGGTACAGGTTTCTTGCTATAAAGGTTTGGTTTCGCAAAAAGACATGCTATAGAAGGTTAGAGCTGCGATCTGTTTGGGGACAGAAATCCATGCTATTGAGGTTTTTAAAATAACAATAGTCGTGCTATAGAGGTATCTTAAACACTAAGTGTTTTGGCAATGTCAGAGAATTAGAAAAATATTTTTTTATCAACAAAGTTGTTTTATTGAGGGTCATGTTAGCAAGTTTCTAATGCATTACACTCAAGGCAGATCTAATATTGAAAGCTCAGATAATTTATGATATTAGGTTAATTAAACAACTCAAAATAGTCAAATTTGTTGGTCTACTTTCCGCGGCACAGTTTCGTTTACTTATCATGTTCTACATTTCATAGAAAAGTTACCATTTATTCTGATTTCCTTATCGCCAAATCTCTGGAGCCACCCTTAAAACATTGCCTTAGGAAAGTAATAAACAATACAAAGCACACAATGCCAGAACTATCAGGGCTGGATAGTTGGTTAGACTCAAGAGTTTGTGCCGCCTCACTTCATACCATCGGACTCCTGCCAGTCTGACAAATTTCCTCCAGAAATAATCTTTATAATGACAATTTATACACACACATATATATATATATTATATATACATATATATCTTATCATAAATTATTATTATTACAGTTATAATATCATTATAAATTGATAATCTCTGGTGCACACATAATCTTGTACTTATTCATTTACATTAATTAGGTACATTTCTTGGGTGTGACCATAGACACAGGACTGACTTGGTCGGACCACCTGAGTCAACTATGTGAGAAAATGGCTTCTAAGATATTCATTTTCTGGAGTCTGGTAAAAAGTGCCTGTAGTAAGCATACCAAAAATTTTTCCCCTCCTAAATCACAAAATTGTACTGTGGGGAAATTCAGGTATGCATCAAATGCAAAGATTGTTTGTTTTGCAAAAGAAAGCGGTTCGCTTGATTGCAAACTTAGCCATTGGCCAATCATGTAGGGAAGCGTTTAAAGTTGAGAAGATCTTAACACTTCCTAGCATATATATAATGGAAGTTATATTGTTCTGTCGGTTTAAGAGCTTCATAGCTCACAACAGCGATTTTCACATATATTCCAACAGAAAACGTGATGATCTAAGATTAACTAAACACAGATTAAATCTTCACAAAAAATTACCCGCTCAAGCTGGAATAGCACTTTTCAACAGACTCCCAGAGTCTCTTAAAAGAGTTGATGATTACTATAATTTCAAGAAGAAATTAAAACGGTTGTTGCTAACAGATGGCTGTTACTCGCTGGGTGAATTTTTGAGCATGGACGAGGCTGTGTGCCTTTTCCAAGCAGTTTTTGAAACACCACATTATTAGTAAAATATTTTTGTATTTATCTGTTTGTATGGATATAAGTATTGTTACAATTGTGATTACTGCTAAATTTTTATTGTTGTAACTGTTTACTCAGTATTTTTTTAATTGTTTCTTTATCATGATGTAAAAATTTTGATGCACTGTGTTTGGTTTAAGCTAAGTAAATAGTTAATTTCAAATTTAACGTTGTAGCCAACGGACTTTAATAAAAACTAAAATTCTTTATATGATCTGAAAATGGACTCACGAAGCCTGAAACTGCAGTAATCTGTAAATCAACGGAAGGATTAGTTGATGTACCGAAAAAAGGTAATTTATTTATTTATAAATAAATGTAATGAAATAATTATAAAATATGGATCGTCTACGAGGTGGATGCTGGCACTTTACGCACTTTTTTAAATTGTCTACTATGTAGATGCTGTGCTACTTATATTATTTTCTCAACTTTTTTGAACTGATTGTTGTTTAATTGTATTTTATGTGTATTTTTCTGATGGATTGTATTTTTGTGTATATGACCTGTTTGAAACAAATGATATTTGTCAAGAAACCAATGTTGAATAAATAAATAAAGGACCCAAACTAAAAACAACGTCAGTTCTAAAACTTTTTAAATCAATTTCCTCTCCAGGTTAATTTTCAAAAAATCCCTGTGCCGGATTGGTTGCACAAGCTTTCTGGAATTTAGAAGTAATAGAAGAAAAAGACGGTAAATTTTCACTATTGTTTATATTTCCTCACAATTCCACATTCAGGGGTGCGTGAAAAAAGGTAGTTATTTAAGGAATCTGCATTATAACTTTTTCATTCATTTTACAATTATCTTCACATTTTTTTAAACTCTTTGCCACTTGGTTGGTTTATGGCTCATTGCAGACACAGACTCTGCAATTTAAAAACATGATGATAATTATTATTTTAACCAACTCATGGCACACCATTCAAAAGTTGGACGATAAAAATCAGAGTAAACCGTCTGTATTTGAACCAATCACTGACCACTGACTGATTTATGGTGACTGATTTTTTACCGAGCGGGTGTGGGATTACTGCTGTAAACATTCATATTGACACTTGCGCCCTGGCTCGACCTAGCTACAGCCATTAGAGACACACTGACAGCCAAGCGTACGACTCAACTGAGCAGCTGCTTCAATAGACCTTATTCACACATTCTGCGCCTACTGTAACTCATTGTAAAACTACACGAAACTATAATCAACAATAATCACGTACACCAATAAACTGTATAAAATAAAATAAAATTAAGACTTTTCTAAACTGATCATACACATTGCCTTTGTTATTTAAACAATTATTTGGTTGGCTTGCTCCCTTAGGCCTCAGCCTTGTGAGCCTAATGGTAAATCCAACCCTGAGGACAATAGAATTAGGAGTACGAGATGTTACAAGAAAGTAACTAACCTGCTGAACTCGGTTGAAATCACTAAGTAAGCTTCTGGTTGTTATGGTTTATCAGTTGTAGCTCATAAAAAATATTAAATCAATTTGTCTTTGTGGAATAAAATTAAAATAATAATTTTGAGCAGGAAAAATGTCAAACTGATTCAGCAGACTTTCGTTCAGCTAAAATACTTAACCAATGAAATAAATCGCCAGGTACTGCCTTTTTATAAACTTCATATTTTTCATATAAAAAACAAATTATTATTGTTTTTGCTCATTGCAAACACAGGGAATTGCATTACTACATATGTTTAAAATTATATATAGTTCTAACTTACTAAGAAGAACTTGAGCAGCGGATTTGTTGCCCATTGAATGTCCTCCATGCTCAAGTGTAAGAGAAAGTGCATCTAAGCCAGGTCCGTACAGAAAATGAGGTAATGCATTCATAAGACAAAATGTCACGACTGTGTAAAGTCCTAATGCTATCCATCGAGGTCTGTGCCCTCTACCAGCGTAGTAGCTGAGGATTACTGATATAAACAGCTGACTGATATCATTGCCTACTGTAATTATGCCTGGAACAAAATTCAATTAATCCTTTAAATTTAAAACAATGTTATCGTCGTTTTTAAGATCAAAACAATAATAAGGCAAAGCAGGTTCTTTAATTAAAATTTTAATTCGAGTTAGTTACCAAAACTTTATTTTGCGGGCAAAATGTTAGTTATTTTTAAATTAGTAGGAGAATATCTAATTAGAGAACTTCTGTTGGTTTTTTCAATGTTTATATGTTTCAATGTAACGATGGTTAAATTAATTTTTGAATCGTGTTTTTTAATTGAACTCAAAAATGGAGTTTATTTGAAACTTACCAGAGAAATTTTACAAAGTAGCAATCAAACGGACTAGAATGATAACTTATGTAGAGTGCAGAAATAAACAAATAAAAAATTCTATCAAATATAACTTCATTTTTATAAAAAGTTGAATAACTATCTATTGTTTTTAATTTGTTATAATTTTTCTGCATGCAGACCTCCCCAGCAAGGGTTAATGTCATTAAATTACAAGTGAAAAACATGGACCAAGACCGGGATTTGAACCCAGAACCTATACGATTCCGTGATATCGCTCTACCAACTGAGCCACCCTGATCACACCAGATCAGTCGATGGTATCTCACTTATACAGTGCACTGCATTTTTCGAACCAATAGACTGAATACATCGTATATACGACATTGAAAACAATCAAAAATTTAGTAAGTGAGATAACATCGACCAATATCTTGGTGTTATCAGGCTGGCTCACTTGGTAGAGCATTACCACGGATTGGTAAAGGTCCTGGGTTCAAATCCCGATCTTAGTCTATGTTTTTTCACTCATAATGTAATTAAATATGTATGTATTATAAAATTCATTCTATAACAAACATGAATTATTTTGGTCAACAAGTTTGAACGTTATTATAAAATATGTATTTTCAACTCAAAATAATAAATGAATAACGGGACTACATATATTTAACCTCTTACATTAGAAAATATTTAAATTAACTTACTTATTTTTTGCAGTATCTTTTATTTCAAATGTACCATCAGTTCATTTTAAATAATTTTAAACAATCGAGGAATCCATTACCTTTTCTACAAATCCCCTTTTGATTGTGAGCAGAGCAAAACGTTTTCATTAAATTTCTACACGTTATCTCTACGGCCTAAAATATTTACACCCCCTACAGTGGGTAAGTCTTATTCTAGGTTGGTCATGGTGTGAATTCAGAAAAGAAACCCCTTTTTAGGGCAACTGTGATGTGAATGGTTACTTTTGATAGGATGAAATATCTGATTGTAGCATGTGTGACCCAATGGGTACGGATGAATACATAGTTATACAAATACATCAAACCATCATAATACATAATTGGTAATTGTCCATCATTCACAAAATACTAGATTCAGAAAGCAAGTTGGAAGTAAAAAATACGTGTAAAATCGCATCTAGTCTTGTAATTGCAGAACAAGCATCTCCGGCATTTCCATAGGGGATCAATTAACCAGGATGCAGTATCTTGGGAGAAGGCTCGCCGACTAGACATGTGAGGTTCCTTTTCATACCCTTTTTCCAGCGATTATATATTGTGCAAATATAAAGAGCCAGTAGGATTTGTGTATAGATAAACAATGTAACGATAAATAAAAGACCGTAATTAAATTAAAAAAAGCTTTTCTTTTCCCACGGACCTTCATGCCATCTATTTAGTTCAGAGTTGAAGAGGACAAAGGAAACAAGCAGAGGCCTAGTGTCACAATTGGTGAGCTTTGCGACAGCACAACACATGTTAGTTATACTCTTGACAAGTAATATAGTTAATGACATTATAACTGAATAGTAATATTTCTTAAAAGAAGAGTGTACGTTGGAATCGCAGCCTGGATTCACTTAATCTGTTGATGGAAGTTGGAGCTCTTTGTTGTCTGGTAAGTAACACTTTTGTTCGGCAGTCTTAAATTTTTCTTGTAAGTATTAAGAGTTTAGTAGTTATTACAAATAAAGAGCCTTTAACACATTCACTGCCACGCAAATTTCGTATTTCCTAAGCTAGGAGCTGACCTTTTATTTTTTACAGTTATAGCCTAAATGAGTAGAAATTACTTTATTTTTTATTTTTGAACCTTTCTACGTAATAATCACTAATATTTTAAACCGGACACACATAGGCTTAAAATTGGCATGCGTAGCACGAAATGCATTGTGTATTGAAAATACTCCTAATACGGGGGTTGGCGTGCGATGCACGCAATGCTCTGTGCTTCGGCCGCTTCTCATAGTGTTCAGTATCAAGCTCACATGTACGTCCCTAGCAGTGAACGTGTTAAATAAAAAAAATTGTTTTGAACCAATCCACATACAAAAATATTCATAACACATTCAATTTTGTTTTGGGTACCGTTAGTTTGTCACGTAAAAAGAGTAAATTACTGTTTATATACCTGTAGTTCTGCTTGGTATTTTGAACCTCTTCTCCAATGTGGTTATAGTCCCACTGAAGTATGAATAGCTCGCTGAGTAGATACATCCGACTATACCATAAAGTATTACATAAGCTTTCTTATTCGCAAATCTTTGTAACAAAGGACCTTTGATACAGCCGATACCGCAGGTCGTTTCTTCTGTTAACGGTAAACCAGTACAAACTTCCGTCACCCTTCTGGGTAATTGGGGAGGACGGAATGTATCTTCTGGCATTTTTGCAGTTCCGTTTTCTTCGTTAAATGTGTGTTTTGATTTTTTACAGGTCATTTTTTCAACTGATGATTAGGTAGAGTCTTTAATACAAAACGATCAATCTATCTTCGAGGTCAATTCAGTTAATTCAATCTGAAACAAAGAGTAATTATTGTTTTTCTCAAAGTTTTTGTTGTAACAATCATTAAGGTAAATACATTCACACTGTAATGCAATCTGGTATTTACATAAATGTTATACAGAATGTCTCGCAACCATTGTGCCAAACTTTACCATGTTATTTAGCAGGTCAAAACTAGTAAATAATGTACTATAAGATGTGTCCCATCTTGCTTAGTTTAGAATTTGTCCGTTTGAATGTGTGCTTTTAAAAAAAATTGTTATCTCAAGAATGGTTTAAGATGAATTTATGAAACTCAGCAAGAAATTTTATCACACTGGTTTACATAAATGTGGAAAATTTTATTTTGCTGTTGCACTGGACCTTCCACTCACTTAGTCACACTCATTCAACACTCGGTTCAGAATTTTATATCCGCCAAAAAAATAGTTAATTGGCAAGAAGTGAGGGGTCTTAATAATTGATAACATCTATTTAAATATTAAACGTCCGCTAATCGAAAAGCCTCAAGATATCCCCATACTATAATACAGTAAAGTCTCCCACATTAATCCTCAGCTCCGAATCTAAATGGGACAACTTGGGAGCACCAGACACCCTTTGGCCAGCCTAGCAGCACGGCTTTTTTAATGTTCGGCGAGCGCTGCAAACGACTACAAATAAGAGACCGATTATTCAGAGTCTAGGCGGCCAAAAATTTAAAAAACCAGTGATGCTTAAGTAAGTTTTAAAAAACCTCTTACTATGAAGTTTTTGATTTAAGTGATTATTTGATTTTTATTTAGGGGTATTACGAAATGGTGGGTGATTTTTTGTTTTAAATAACTAATCAATTTTCAGTCAGAAAGGTATTAAAATAGGGTTTTGGGAGGTTGATTTTTCATATTTTTTTTGAATCCCCTGTGACTGAGAAGTATTCCACATCCCCCGGTCATTCGACCCTACGTAGTGTTTTTGCCCCTCCAGTTTTTTCAGGCCACTGTCGTTAGGCGGAATATTTAAAGGAGGTATTTAATATTTAAACATAGGTACCTGAACACTGGCCGCACGGCGATTTATCATCTGTGCTATGTTCTCGTGATAAGCTTGCTTGTGTTTAATTGTTTTTGTATAAGAAAAGTCATCTCTTGATATAATACATACAATTTGTTTAGATTTCCAGACTTTTACTGAAAATTTTAATTTCTGATGAAAAGGTTATTGACTAAATAAGAGACATTTTGCCAAATTTTAGCTTAAAATAGGATTTGCCTCTAAAATTATCTATGTGCTATATACAAGTACAAAAATAATTACATGTACATGAGTACTTTTATTATATAAGTAAGCGTATTATCTGCACCCTTAAACTCGTCAAAGATACGTAAAATAAGAAAGACACGTTTTAGAAGTCAAAATTTTCCGGAAGATTTTTGTTTAGATCCGGCATTCGGTAATGGAAAAATTACGAGTAAACCCCTGCTAATAATAATAGATTATTACTATATATTATTAAGTCAAGGATAAGTGAGGAAATGCAATAATTCTTTTTAAAAGTGGCTTTTTGTGATTATTGAAGAAATTCCTATGAGTGACTTATTAGTCTAAATCAAAGTAAACAGATGGTTATAGTTTAAAAGTAAAATTAGTAAAAATAAAAATTGTATAAATAAATATCGCAACAGAAAGCTGGTTTTATTATGCCTAACTTAATTTACAATAATGATTACGTGTTTCAGTGTTTAAACAAATTATACGAATATCAATTAAGTCATTTATCAAAGAATGAAAATTTCAAATTAAAAAGATAATTTTTCTGCACGCTTTTCTCAGGTGGTATTTATTTATAAAACATTTTAATTTTTATCTAATTTTACTTTGAAAATTTTTAATCCTCTGTTTATTTAGACTAACATAGGGCATGCGAAGGCCTCACACAATATACTAACAACTGCTAGATAGTGAAGAAATAGCAAGGCATGGATGATAGCCAACAATGGCCAGCAGGGCTGTTGCATGCAATGGTTATAGCCGAAACGTAGTTCTACATATGATAAAAGAGGTTAGGGTTTAGTGGGTAAACCAGATGAACCGGGAGTCTTACACACTGGAAGACTTTTCTCCTGATGCATTCCGATTCAGAAAAAAAAACTTAATATTTCATTCATAAAATAAGCCGACAAAGTTACTGGTAACTTCTTAACATTTACTCATAAATAAATATTGAGCTTGACTTTTGAAAAGATTACTCGATAGAATAAACTATTCCAACACAAAATCTCACAACTAACAGGCCTAAGTTTATTAACTCAAACTCGTTTCAACGACAAAGTCGCCATCTTCAGTGATCCACCAGCTACAATAGTCAAGCTATAACTCACTAGTATTGGTATTAGTAATTTTAATTAAAAAAATGTACACTTTAGAAAAATAATGCAAAAAATTGCATTCTGTTCAAAATTTTCTGACGTAAGAAATACATTGATAACTCTCATAAATAAAAAAAAGAGAAAATATTAGGAACGGATTTTGAAATTTTGATTACCGTACCTTACAATTTCAAATATTTTCATGAAACTCATTTTGTCTAATATATATGACCAGGAATAAGTGTTAGGACTACATGGCAGACATTCTTTTTTAGTTTCTTTAATTCACTTTTAAACCAGTAAAGCAAATAAAATTTATTCATAAACTATACAGGGTGACACAAAAAACCGTAGCGAGCTGTACAAGATCGGATTATACGGATATATACATTGAAATAAATAAAAAATGTTCAGTAACTTTTTTCAAATCCAGCTTAATTTAGTCGCAATCCTCCATTTTGTTTTGTTTTTTCAACAACTCATTGTATCTCCAGAAATAGATAAAATATTAAGTTCGAATTGGGTATAAGCATTTTGCAAGTTACGATTTAATACACGTGAACCACAAATAAAGAATTTATTTTTATAATTTTCAAAATGGCGGTTGTGAAAAATTTTTAAAGTGGAATATTTTAAAAACCGTTAACTTTACAATAACTATACAAGAAATAAAATATTACATTTTTTTTACGACAAACAAAACGGGGTTTTGTCTTTTCTGCGGTCAAAAGATTACGGAGTTATTCACAAAAACCTGAAAAAATAATTTCTCTGTAATTGTCTACAACATTTAAAATTTGCCATATTTCAGAACTATGGATTTTATCTTATTTATTAAAACTATGATTTAATTTCTCTTATGATTAAATATCTGTTTCATAAGTTTTACAGATCATACAAGTAATTCATAAATGTTAATAAAAGCATGTAATAAGTTAAAACATTACTAACCATATCTTAGTTACCGTACATTCAGACTGTAGCAAAACAGTTGTTTATTTGCACAAAGTACAAGAACTTATGACATCAATCGTATCCTGGTGTTGTATTCAGTTTAGTTTCCCTGTAACAAAGAAACTGCAAGCAATGTTTTTAAGTATGTAATAGCTAATATCTAACTCAAGAACATGACTAGGGTTATATAAGCATCTTTAACATTCTAATAATGTGTTTGTAGTAGAATGATTTTCATTTGAATAGTTATTTTACAATTTAACTAACAAAACTGTTTAGTATAAAACACTTTTGACAATATTGTATAATTATAGACAGTGTATTTCAATTTGAGGCCTAACTCCGGTAAGTGATGTAGAGTGTGTATTTAAGTTACCGCACTAATAAAACGTGTGGTTTCTTATGTTAGAACGGACGGAGGACACATTTAACATTTTTTGTTGTAGTTTGTATATATATTCATGTATTTATTTAGTTTTAAAAACAATTGAAATAAATCAAATGTTTAATAATTTGTAGGGTTTAATGATTACCTAATTTCTTATTTTCACAAATATTTATTATATTAAAAAAATTATTAACAATAAATTATTTCGATTCATAATAACTTTACAACATTTTATTTCTGGATTAATTCTGGGTATTGTTGAAAACTACCAAGAAATACATTTTACGTTCTCCTGTAATTTTTTGTATGGTTAACTGTTTTTGAGGTATTTGACATTGAAAATGTAAATGTAAAACATTCAAAAGAACGTTCTGGGTTTTCTTACAGTGATAAACGGTTACGCGACAAATAGGTATACACAGCTTGAGCTCAATATCTTTTCTACTTCCAAAAACACGTTCAATCCTACCTCAAACTTGTCCATTACAAGGAGAATGTTTTCGGTGAAAAATTAAACGTTTCCTAAATTGTATCATAAAAAACATTAGAAGTTTTTTAAATTAAATAAATTATTCAATCACGCAGACGAACCGATGACGTGAGTTGAGCGATTTTCCAAAGTTAAGTTTATATGTTTTATGGTTTCAACCAACTATTTGGGAAATCACGAAGGTGCTGAATAGCTGCCTACATGTACAAAATATATTAGAACAGCTTGTTTACACCTCAGCCTCCAGCTCTGGCTCACGCGCTGGTTGGTTTCGCTCGCAACGGCCTCAGGTTATGGACTGCCCTTTGCGAGTTTGCACCTCGGATTATGGATTGCTTCGCTCGCTGAGTAAAATGGTACTTTTAGATCACGTTTGTGGTATTTTATGTTTCGATCGATTTTGGGGGAACCAGATGGACTGCAAGGTCGTGTAAAAAAACAAAATATGCAGAATAATCTCCTATATTTATGTTTTTAGATAAAACCCTAAAAAGGTTTCATTCTATTATGAAAAATCTCCATTCCTGTCAAAAAACTGTCTCGTTCGAGAGAATTACGAAACCAATGTGTGTTTCAAATTGGAACTAAAATACAGCTGTTAGAGTACGAACACAAATATAAATATAAAATGTTTAATGACACCTCAATTAAATGTTCTGAGGACCATGATAGGTGCTCATTGACCACTCCTGACCTTATATCTTGCCATAGATCTTCCCTAAGGAAATTCGCTAATAAAATTATGTACAGTACTAAACAAATTTCGTAGCAACTATAATTTTTGAAATTAATTTTGTATTGTAATTGTTATATATTTTTCCAGACTTTAGGAAGAAATAGAATCCTTTTGAATAGTTGTCTCCATCCATTTAACATAAACATGTTCTAAACCACCAAGTTCAATAGAAAAAATACAAGATTGGATTCATGGTGTATGATTTTCCATGTTGAGGAATTTCCTAATTCTACCACGAACATTTTAATTTAAATTAAGGTTTTTCAAAATACTGCAAAGTGTAAAATACACATTACTCGGTAGGTAAACAAGAACAAAATTATTCTTAAAAAAAAGAAATGGTAAAAAAAATAAATAAGTATGAGTTTAGTACAATCTAAAGTCAAGGTAGGATCCAATTGTAATGGTATTTTAACAATGATGCTAACTATCCAAATGCACTGACATGTTATTGTTGTTTGTCAAGGTCAAACCATAATAATTGTGCAAAACCATTTGTTTAAGAATTTCACAAGGTCAAGAGGAGGATCCATTGTTATTGTGCGAATAGGCATGCATCTGTGATTATATAATCTACGTGGTCCTAGTTTACAGAAAGTAAGGATACAATTGAATGCAGTGACATATAACTGGACTAACCTAATATACTTACTTTGGAAATAATTGCCAAAATAATAATTAAATAGCTGTAAGATGTTTCTGCTTACTTTTAACAAAGAAAATCTGATCTTTCGACTTATTTTACAAGTGCATTTTATTTCTCTGAATCCTGTAGTCTTAGGTAATATACCATCCACAGTCCCCAATCATCAATATTCCCAAATATCCAAATCAATTTTGGGGGAAATACAAAAAATATTGTGTAAATTAACTATGAACCTCGAGAGTGCATGCGGTAGACCTATAGCACTTAATATCTAGCTAAAAGCCTGACTTCTACCCTCCTACATGGGCGCCCATATGATATTTTCTAGGGGAGGGCTAGACCGGGGTATAACACATTCACTGCTAAGGACGCACATGTGAGCTTCACACTGAACACTATGAGAAGTGGCCGAGGCACTGTGCATTGCACGCCCACCCTCGTACTGGGAGTATTTTCAATATACAATGCATTGCAAGCTTCACACGCCAACCCACTGGGAGTATTTTCAATACACAGTGCATTGCGTGCTTCGCACGCCAATACCTATACTGGAAGCTAGGGGGGCCATGATCCCCTCTGCCCAATAGGTATTGGCACCCATGCCGTCCTATGTATCCGTCCGTCCATTCTCTATGGCCACTGTCAGTTTGCCAGACTGTTTATGCATCATAGTTTCTTTTAGTCAGTGTGTGTATTTACTTGGGTTCGAAATAAGGTCATAAAATAAACTTGATAATAAGTTGATATTACAAATCAGTTATTACAGAATAAAGAAGTATCTAGTAAACAACTGGCTAAGTGATTTGTTGTTAGAACTAATAGTGTGAAGATTTTCAACTATTTGAGCACACAAAAAGCAGGGAAAAAACAAAGCCGGTTTGCTTTGCTTTATATTTGCATTACTTGATCCTATTTATTTCAGTAATATAAATATTATTTTCCAAACATTTTTAATGTAACAAAATTTTTTTTTATTCTCATATTTTCTCTTGTGTACTTTAAACAATCCTCATCTTCCTTTGATAAATATTATAATACAAAAATTGTTTACATCTTAAAGGAAGTAACATTTTTAAGAATTTTGTAAAGTTGTAAGAAAATAATATGCATTCTTACACCTCTTTAAACTTTGCAGGATGTCAATAGGCTGATCAAAACCAGCGATTAAGGGAATTTTTAAAGGTAAAATTTACACAAATTGTTTTAAACTTATTATAGTGTAAATAACTTCTAATTCAGTTAATGACATTCACAACGTAACTTGTAATAAGAATAATGAAGAAGCACAAACATAATCCTACTGCTATTTTTTATCTGTCTTGTTTTGTTTTATTGAAAATTGGGATTGAAGTTGATAATTTAATTCTCTGAAGAAGTGAAATAAAATGTTTAATTATGAGTTACCGGTATCTAATAAAGGGTGTGCAATACCACTCGAGTAAATTCAGTGAGCAGAGTAAACATTGAGAAGGCTGGCCTATGATAATGTATTGGAAAGGCGCTTGAGCATGACTACAATATCGTTAATATGCACTTAGGTTTTTACTAATGACGGTCTTATTTTTTATTCCATCCATGTGCACACAACATTTAAATTTACAGAAAGCTCCAATGTATAGTTAGTAGATGACTAAATTCGCTCCTATGTACTACAGTTTTCAAGTAACTCGACTGAAAATCGTGTTTTTCATCTAGTTTACAAACAAATAACTTGAATAAAAATTTATGGTTTACCATTTTGTTTATAATTTAGTTCATGTGCGATTCCCTGCAAATTACAAAAGATTATCTTCAACATTCGATGAAAGATAAGTTATATTGAAGAGGGTATGGGATTGTTTTGTCATTGTATCGTACACCCTTAAGAACTAATTTTAAACCTAAACTTTTGTAATTTTTAGGTTGTACCATATGATGTCATGCCAGTAAAAAATGTTGTATCATTTTTAAAATGGCTCAATTTTGTAGCAAAAGTGGGTCATTTAATAATTTATACAAAGGAACATGTAACACAAATTTAAATATTAGATAAACAATCTAATAATTCTTTCTTTTTTTTTTTAATGTACATAAATGTGTTATTGCTCCATAACAATTTGAGGAATTGGTGTTCAGAGTCAGGAGGGAATGATAAATGTTTTGAAATACAAACTACAAGGCTTACTTTCTTTCTACTATAAAATTTCCTTAGAATAATTTTCTTATTTATTTCATAAAAAATGATAGTAAAATCTATACATTTTTGAAGTGATTGGCCCGTTGGGCACTTTCGCTTGACTATGTTTCTGGAATCTCGCGTCACGAACTTTTTGCATAGACATGAGTCAGACCGTGGAGAGTGACATAGTATATATAGACAAGTAAGGGCGTGCTTCCGTGTTAAAATGTAGGTAGTTACGTTTCAAAAATAATCCTGAAGGCAATTCGCCTCGTGCTCTTCTTACCGCAACCAGTATAAAAATTACAATTTATATAAACTTCGCGCTATTACAGACTAGGAACTTTTTAACTGGTTACTCAAAGTGCCTTGTAATAGTATCGTTTCTCGGCCTCTTGGCTAAGATCAAAGTGTAGTATCTGTTCTTATCAGCTTAATGTGTGAGTATAGGTGGTTCATCGAGTGTTCTAATGGTCTTCTGCTTTAAATATTTGATATTGTGTTGGTTTGTAGTTGTGTGCTGCCACCTTCGATTACTCAGAACTACAAGCCCATAGGCTGTTTACTCATCGTGACTTCGAGTATATTGTACATCGGTGAGATTTTTAACGGTTTTTAATTTGCTGTTTGAATACAGTTAGTATCATTTGAATAAATTAACAGTTAATTTGAATAAGTCCTAAATATAACTTAAAATCATTTTCTTATTTTTTATTAGTATTACAACTTCTGTTATAAATATTCCGTCACCTCTTTTCACGTTATTTACTATATACATAGAAAGTGACTGATGATATAGATAAGAGTGTTGAATTTTCTTTGTTGGATTCGTTAATACAGAAAGTCGGTAAGTACATTGACAGTTACAATTATATGTATTATTATTTGAGGATTATTCCATAACTTTTCTATAACTTTTTTAAATAGAAAATTTATAACCTTTGATTACGCATTTTTAAATCTGATAGGCAGAAAGGAAATCATATTATTTTTTGAAAAATTAACACTTTTTAAGGTAATTAACAATTTTTAAATTTTTTTAAAGTTTCTACAATTTCTTATAAACTTAAGGAAATTTAAAACCATATTACATTTTTTTAGTCAAAGCTAAAGACTTTACTCTATTTTGAATTAAACAAATGGAATATGGTCAATTTTCATATTGATTATTTATAACTTTATATAATTAGATTATATACCCGTACACGCTTAAAATGGAATAAAAATGTGTAAAGTATAAAGTCAGAAAATATATTAAATATCATGTTCTGCTGATTTACTGATAACTGAAAATATACTTAAATTACTTACAATTTTTAGGAGTTAAGAATAATTTGTTATTTGAATAACTAATTATGTAATTTCAAAATATGATACAATATTTTTTGACAATATATATTGACTTGTGTAATTTGTTGACCCTTATTCTCCTCTAATATGTTGATATTACAAGACACAGAAAATAAAATATGTATAGAATATATAGCGGAAAGAAACCCAGAGAGTTTATATGTTAGTCCTTTAGCAACATAAAACAAATTACCAAAAATATTTAAAGTTACTATGGTAAATTTTTTAATTTTATTTATTATTATCACTGCTGTTTACAAAACATGTATCATACTGTTAATCATTTATGTTAAAAATATAAAAATGATTAACAAAATTCACATAAAAATTCATATACAATCAAAAACATGTAAATAAAACTCTATTCATACCAAAATATTTGTTTAAATCCAAGTCCTGTATGCGATCTCTATTTCTACTTAACGATGAACTGATCTTGATTTAGGGACTAGTCCAGAAGGTTGTTGTTAAACCAATTTAGTTTCATCTTGTCTCGTCCTTGATGTGGGAGTTAGTATGCTAAGCATAACATCCTAACCAATTGGCTAATTTGTCAATAATACTGGTCATTGTTGTCCTGTGTCAGCTAAATGCAGTTTTATTTTGCTTTAATTGGTTTTCTCACGTTGAGGGTAGCAAAATGAGGACAAGATCTTGTGATGATTTAGGTACCATACTAACATAAAATGTTTAATCAAATTTATTATTCATAAAATTCTTACGAAGAGTTGAACATATGAAAAGAACTCTGAAAGAAAATATTCCAAGAAGCAGGTCTGATGAGTTGGAGGAGCAGGGGGTACATCCATAGGGAACGGGAACTTTAGACTGTAGTTATTGAAGTCAGTGAAGAAATTGAAAACTGATCATTTTTTAGATGTAGGCCTACATTAATTAGTTTTGAGTGCACAAATGTGATAAATATGAAAATATAAATGAAATAGAGCATGGATGATGTCCCCCCCCCCCCCGTAGCTTCAAGGGTTGAGAAAAATATGTACATATTGTTAATTATAGTCAGGTATTTTTCTTTTAACAGAATTATTTAAAAGACAGTTTTACATAGAAGTAGCACTAGAATATGTTTGGACCGTTTCATTTTATATATAAATTTTAGTACATATACTTATTTATTTTTTTACAAGAGTTCAACCATGAGCTGCTGGGCACTACTTGATGGGCCTCAAGGCGGTGTAGCTTGTGTATTTATTGACGGTGTAAAGGTACAGACTCAATTCTGATTCTGGTGGGTTTTTTCACCTAACAGCGAAATAGGTTTCTCAAAATTTTTAAAGTTTTCTGAGGGGGGATAAAAAATTTTCCTGGACCCCTTTTGACAAAGGAGGAGAGGGTACTCTTTATTCCCCATACCTCCGGCCTATAAAATCATAAAATATCATGTCGGCGCCCTTGAAAGGTAAAGAACTATTCATCCATAAAAAACTACTCATTTTCTGCAACCAACATTGATTTTTTAACATAAACGTATGAATACATATTTTTATTACTATAAATTTGTAGGTAGCAGTATCTCCAGACTACAGTAAAACGTCAACAAATGGTTTCAAATTTTAATCAACCAGGTGGCAGCACCTTATGGATAGAAAGATTTGTTTACAAAGATGACAACATCGGTAAATTTACAATTTAGTGCAGATTTACTATTTTGTTTTGGAATAATGTTTAACAGTGAGTGAAGCAGGACAAATTTATTGTTCCCTAAAATAAAGTGTGCCGCCTCACTGAGGCATTCTCGGTAACTATTTTTGCAGATTTATTTTGCAATATTACTGCAAATGTTGGAATCATGTTGACATTGTATTTACATTATGTAGGTAGCCTTGGCCATTTTCTAAACTTGAAAGGTCACAGATCCGGAATCGAGAAAGTATTTTTATTTTTTCTTATTATTTTAATAAATAAAATATGCTTCCAACTTTTGGTTGAATTTATGTATGGGAAATGGGGGGGGGGATATTTTGGGTATTGTGGAACAATGCATCGGATTTTACTATATGAAAGAAAGGGGAGAGGGAGTTAAGGCCGATAGAAGACAGCGATGAGAAGGAGCTTCGAAAAACTTAAGCCTAGGGCGTTACAAAGCTACCACCAAAGCCTACAATTGGTATTCTCTTTTATCTGCTACAAAATGATTTTAAATCTACCAATGGCCCCGCACGGCGGGTGCAGACTAGCTGCACCTACTAAGAGAGGTTTGGCGTCCCTCGCGGTACCCGAGTCAAACAACGCCCAACACATTCAACACTTACAATACATCCATCCAATTACATACACACATACATCAAACAATACATACATTCCTATTCTCACATTCTTTTAGGATTCTGACGTGCAGAGCCATTGCGCGTTGGGAGTGCTAAACCCGCCAGAGTTTTGACAACCTTGAGGAAGGCTGATGTGAGCTTGCTCTGCCGAGTCGTATGCGTGGTTTCTGTTCTGGGGCCAGCCACTTCGGTTCTTGGTCAGGAAGTGTTCGCGGCGTTGAAGAAAGTCGGATTCTTCCTCACAGTAGTTTCGGGTTCCAGACTGATGTCCATCCAGACTGGCAAAAGAGTGCTCGGGATCCTCACGGAACTGGGGGTTCGGAAGTGATCACAATGTGATCTGATGGGCACGCCCTTACCGAGCTCGCCCGATTCCGCCTAACACGATGCGCTGGACAAAAACACTCATGGTAAACAAAACCGTCAAAGATTTAGGAACAAAGAGACTTCATTCAGATTCGTCTGATGAGTCTGTAAACAAAGAACTGTTTAAAAAGACAAAGGAGAGGGCTGCTCAACAACCATCTGAGTTGCCAGCTCCCAAATTTTTAGTTTTTTCAAACGCGGAAAAGGATTCTGATTTATCAAAGGTATCACCCTTTGTAATCAACAAGGCAATTACTGGAACAGCGGGCCCTGTACTTTCCATTAGGAAATTACAGAATGGCAACATTTTAGTGGAAACTAATAGCGAGAAACAAAGTTTGTCGCTGTTAAAGATGACTTCTTTCTATGACAAAGTCAAGGTATCTGTGGAACCTCACAGATCTTTCAATTATTCAAAAGGTGTCATTACCTGTAGAGACTTGATCCCCATTAGTTTGGAGGAATTAAAAAGCGAATTAGCTAGCCAGTCGATCGTTGCTGTCACTCGCATAATGCGCAATGAAAATTGAGAGAAAAAAAGCCACTGCTTCTTTGATTCTAACCTTTGGCACACCCACATTGCTAGAGTATATCCTATGCAGGTTTCTACAGTCTTTCTGTTGGACCTTACGTCCCAAACCCTCGACGTTGCTTTAAGTGTCAAGGGTTTATAAACGTGAGTTCTAATTGCACAAAGCAAGAAACATGCGGTCAATGCGGTAAAAAAGGTCATAATAGTGAGGGCTGCAATGATGACGCCAAGTGTCCCAACTGTGGCGGCGATCATCCTGCACGGTCCTTTAACTGTGAAAAGTTTAAAGAAGAAAAAGCAGTCCTTACTATTATGGCTAAGGATAAAATATCTTTTAATACTGCAAAAAAAAATATATAAAACCTCTAGGCCTGCTCTAGAAGGTAAATCATTTGCTGCAGTGGCTTCAAACAAGAGCAACACTCCATGCGCAAATTGTGGAGAGTTGGCTAAGGCAGTTAAAATCTTGACTGACCAAGTTGCTCAACTAGTAGCCCTATTCTCAAAAGTGTCTCCTTCCGCTCCTCCTTTAGTTGATTCAAACTCCGTTCTTCCGTCCTATAGTTTCTCAGTATCACAAGCAGAAATAGAACCATCTATCCCTGCTCTTGATCTGAGAACTGGAACTCGGGAAAAAACTATAATAAAAAAGAAAATTACCTCAATAACTGGGGTAAAACAATTTCTAAAGAAATCTTATACTTGTCCATCTGTAGTAACAGGAAGAAGTTCTGGACCCATTCCAGGAAAGAAACCTGTTGCTATAAAAAGTAAAAATTTTAAAAACACAAAGAGTAGTAAAAAAGAAGAAAAAGGAGGTTCACCTACAAATCCTCCTAAAAGCCCTTCTAAAAACCCTGATCCTTGCCCTTCTCCACCCTCAACATCTTCCAAGACGTGTGAGGGATTTATGGAAGTGGACAAGGACACACAACCTAAAAACCATCCTGTCACTACAGGACAGGAAAACGAAAAGGTTACAAAGGGACCATGTCCCTTCTAATATTTATTTATTTAAATTAGTATATTATTATATTTCTCTGAGTTTATAATATGTACTGTTGAAATATATTATCATTAATTATCTATGTCCTGATCCCAAATAGGAATGTGTATCAGTGGAATTTAAATGGTGTTAGGAGTCACATGGAAGATCTGAAAGTTCTTGTGCGAGACACGTCTCCTCTATTCGTTTGTCTCCAGGAGACACATCTCCATAATACCCATTCTGTACATTTAAGAGGGTATTCCGTCTTCAGGTCAGATTTTGTTACAGAGGAGAGAGCAAGAGGTGGTGTAGCCATACTTGCTGACAACTCTGTGTATGGTGTTCCCGTAAATCTGGATACACCATTACAAGCAGTAGCAATTCGAGTCGCTGTTCCCATAAAACTAACGATATGCAGCCTGTACCTGCCACCAAGCTATAACGTCCAATCAAACGACTTGATCGATTTAATATATCAATTACCTGCTCCGATTCTGTTACTTGGTGATTCCAACGCACATCATTATTCGTGGGGATC
Organism: Philaenus spumarius; assembly: GCA_018207615.1. Lineage (NCBI taxonomy): Eukaryota > Metazoa > Arthropoda > Insecta > Hemiptera > Aphrophoridae > Philaenus > Philaenus spumarius. Next base: position 511,569 of record JAGFPH010000480.1, read on the forward strand.
CTCAACCTGCAGCCCAAGGGGTATCTGCGTTGAGAGGATACGATACGATTTAGATTTGTGTTTACTTAATGACGGATCGTTAATGCACTTAGCAGCTTTGACAGGAGGTTAGACGGTCGTAGACTTGTCATTCTGTAGTCCTTCGCTAGCTGCAAGATTTGAGTGGACAGTGATGGCAGATTTGTATGGCGGCGACCATGCCCCTATAAAGATGTCCTTTAATGACTCCTCTTCTATAAACAACCGAACACCTCGATGGATAATAAACAAAGCCTTATAGAATGATTTTATAAATCAATTTGCATTACCAGAATATAATCAACATATTTCTATAAATGAAACAGTTTATATGTTTACAGATTCCATTATTTCAGCAGCAGAAAATAATATACCAAAAACTACAACACGACCAAAACTTCCACCAGTTCCTTGGTGGAACAACAAATGTAAAGAAGCTCTGCGCTTACGAAGAAAAGCATTAAGGACCTTTAATCGAATACCGACGGGAGAAAATCCGGAAAATTATAAAATCTTGCGTGCCAAAGCTCGCAGAGTATTCAGGCAGAGCAGGAAAGATTCTTGGACCCATTATATCGGTACAATAACCAGAACGACTGCCATATCAACAGTGTGGAAGAAGTTACGTTCTGTGTGTGGCCATGTTTCCTCTGCTTCTTTGGTTGGACTGATGCAGCAGGATGGAATATTGACTACAGACAGCCATAAAATTGTAAACATTTTGGGCTCATCCTTTTCTAGGTTCTCTTCAACAGCTGTGTATAATGATGTTTTTCGTACATATAAAACTGCTCAAGAGGTCATGCCATTCACTATCGGCATATCGCAGGATTCTCCGATAAATTACCCATATACAATGGATGAATTGGAATCTGCCATATTGTCGGCTACGGATCAGCTCCCGGACCCGATAATGTCGTATATTCTATGATTAAACACCTTCCAGAGTCGGGTAGGGCAGCTCTTCTCCAAATATACAATTGTATATGGGATGAGCATATCTTTCCTGATTCTTGGTTGGAGGCCATAGTAATTCCTCTATTAAAACCAGGGAAAAACAAAACTGATCCAAGTAGTTATCGTCCTATCTCTCTCACCACCTTTCTATGTAAACTGGTGGAGAAGATGGTCAATCGGCGACTTGTATGGTACCTTCAAAGTAACCAACTGATCTGTAAAGAACATTGTGGTTTCCAACAGGGAAGATCATCTATCGATCAGCTGGTTTGTTAGAGTCGGCCATTCAAAATGCCTTTCTTCTTCGTCAGACACTTGTTGAGGTGTTTTTCGATCTTGAAAAGGCATATGATACGGCTTGGAGAAGAGGAATTCTAAATACATTACAATCTTGGGGTATTCATGGGAGAATCCTAGCATTTATTAAAAATTTCCTATCTAATCGATATTTTAGGGTGCGTCTTGGATCCACCTTATCAGATCGATTTTATTTAGAGAATGGTGTCCCTCAAGGCAGCGTACTTAGCATCACATTATTTGCAGTTGCTATTAATAGCATCACTGCTAATGTCTGATTACCTGTCCACTGTTCTCTTTTTGTTGATGATTTTGCCATTTACGTAGCAACCAGAAACACGGAAACCGCAGAAAGAACACTGCAATTAACGATCAACAAATTACAAACATGGTCCAATCAGACAGGATTTAAGTTTTCCGCTGCTAAAACTAGATGCATTGCTTTTACTCGTCGCAGACAACATTTTGGTCCCACTTTATACCTAAACGGAACTCAACTTCACTCCGATAACACAGTCACATTTCTAGGTCTTATATTCGACCATAGACTCTCTTGGAACCCGCATGGGACAAATTTAAAATCACGCTGCATCAAGATCTTAGATATGTTACGGGTTTTAAGCGGTTCTCATTGGGGAGCCGATAGAACCTGCATGCTGCGTTTTTACCGAGCTCTTATTCAATCACGAATTGACTATGGGTCCATAGTCTATTCGTCAGCTAGGTTATCGGTTCTTAAAAAGATTGATTCTGTTCATAACACTGCTCTCCGTCTAGCATCCGGAGCTTTTCGTTCTAGTCCCATTAGTAGTCTGCTTGTTGAAACGGGTGAGCCATCGCTCAAGCGACGCAGACAACAGCTACAACTGTCATATATGTGTAATTTGCGCTCCAAACCTTTGCACCCTTCATATCTTATTGTATTTAACAATCCATTATTTGCACAGTCGGAATTCCGTAAACAATCCACTGCTCCCTTTGGGATCAGAACCATCCGTATCCTCAATAATCTGGGAGTAACACTACCTCCTATGTATGAAAATACACCATGTTTTGTCGCTCCATGGTCGATTAGAAAACCTCATGTCGATCTCTCATTGTCTAGGTATCAAAAACAAACTACACCTGATGTTGTTTACCGTCAGGAATTTATATCCATATGTAAACGTTACCCATCAAGTCATAGTATTTTCACTGATGGTTCTAAACTGGACAATAGAGTCAGATGCGCATTTGTTCTGTCAGGAAACAGCTTCACCTATGGATTACCATCTTCCTCTTCTGTATATACAGCAGAATATTTTGCAATACTCAAGGCACTTAATATTGTTCTACCAACACCGGAGCACCTTCTCATATGTGCAGATTCAAGAAGTGCACGAGTCTATTCAAAATATGTACTCTCCTAACCCTTTGGTCAAAGATATTAAGCCACTTCCTTACAGCCTAGCGTGAATAGAGTTATGTCGTCAGACTGTGTGTCCTTTTTAAAACAAGCCCTGTTTAGACAGTGGGAAGAAGAGTGGGTAGCAGTACAAGGAAATAAACTCCACCAAATTAAAGATACCGTTCGGCCATGGATATCCTCAAACTGCCAAAGCCGTCGAAAGGAAGTGGTGGTTTCTCGTCTACGCATTGGCCATTCTGGGTTAACCCATGGGTTTCTGATGCGTCGGGGGGATCCGCCGCTTTGTCCTTACTGCTTAAATCTCCTTTTAATTAAACACCTCCTTTTAGATTGCGAAAAGCTAAAACATGTTCGTAAGAGGTTTTGCCTACCAAATTTCATTTGGAGGATGTTGGGTGATGACTCCCAAACTATTAATATGGTGTTAGCATTCCTCCATCGGTTGAATGTAATTGGAAACATTTGAAACAATATACATTTACTTACGTAACCTACGTAAATGTAAATACCATGTTTAGATTTATTACTTGTTATTTTATTAGAGTATTATTCATTGTTATGTAACAGAGCCCTTTACAGCCCTGTAACAAGTTGTTATTGTGTAATTATTGTTGTTATCGTTATTATTTTATCGTGTATTATTTGTAGTGTGTGTAAATTATAAGTTTAATTTTCTACCTGTGTGTGATCGTATGAGCATTATACGAATGTTCTCCGTTATCCAGGCAATGATAACCACCCAGGTTTTTCGCAAAAAAAAAAGAAAAAAGTTTTGTAAGTCAGTGAGTTTGAAAGTTACCAACTTATTTCTCGATTTGTGTGGAGCTTTGTAAATATTTTGTTGTCTGAATTTTTCTGTGGGCCAGGCAGATAGATCTTTTGTTTGGGGGGCACTGCCCCCACAACCCACCAACCACCCCTGATTATCAAGTCAAAGACTTATTTCATCAGTCGTCAGACCTGTCTATTTATGTCTTCCATCTTACGTTTTAATTTTATTTCTAACCGGACCTACTCGGCCCTTTGTCTGACTCTAAAAAGTGCCAACCTCTCCCAAATGGGAATCATCGTTACCTAACTCCCACTCACACATCTGTCTGTATCTGTATCTCCCTCACTCCTCCTGCACAATCCTATCGCTCTCCTCTCGCTCCTTATCCTTCAAAATTGCAACCCCCTCCATAGCAACTCAACACCAGTCTCCTTCCCCTTCACACATCTGCAATCTATAATACTGTCCCATCTTCCGGACTTCGTTAAATATTCGTCTCTATACTTCTTTGTCTCATTACATTTATAAATGACATGTTTAGCTGTTTCTTCTTCCTGGCAATCCTCACACATCCCACTACTTACAAGCCTGAACCCATATAACTTACTTTTAAAATTGCCACGACCACTCAACAGTACCCAAACATTAATGTCTACAATGGGACAGCAAAAGTTGTCTGATCTAGGCATTTTATCAATCAATCCAAACCATTAGTTTCTAATCTATAATTATGGCCAGAGAAGCGTTTCTCTAACAGGTCTGGTACTCTTTATGAAATAGTAATAAAATAGCTACAAAATCAGTTTCATTTTTGCTCTGAACATATTTATTCATAATAAATCTAACAAATATGTAGTACTATTCAAACAACATGGTATAGTTTCAATTCAAAACCACAAAAAAATGTAGCCTAGTCATTTTCAGAAAACTTAATGAATAATTCCTATTTACTAAGAATTTAACAAATTGAAAGTATAATTATTTAAAATTAAGAATTATGAATACGAAAACAATATATTAGGACACAAACATCATTAGAGCATGTACACTTTTATTGTGTTTTCAAAGCTTAGGCCTACGTAGTGGTAGTTGCACTTCTGACTGGAATACTGTAGGCCTACTGTATGACAGCTTATTTTCACTTTGACTCATATTTCCTAAGCGTTTTTAAGTTTCACGCTTTCACAAACTTAAAAATCCGTTAAGGATTGTAAATTGTCCTATCAAGGATGAAAACAATGACAATTTCTCAACAGCTATAGCAACCATTGGTTGGGATTATAACTGCTGCAATTAAGGATATTTTACATGTTTAGTACCTAGTTAGTACATACACAATCAATTATGTTGTAGAGAATTAAGAGTTTGTGAATTAAAAAACTATTATATTATACTGTAATATTGGGAGGGGTTAAATTTTGTCCCAGGGCTTGACATGGCATTTGACAGCACTGCCATGAAGTAAATGAAATTCTGGTAAATGGCAGATTGGAACACCCTAAGGTACAGATTTGTATTCCTAATTTCTATAATTGACCTGCCGAACAATCTAAATTCTCATAATTTATCCTCCGTATTGTATGTTGGTGATAGTACCCTTCTGGCAGTAGGTAAATATCTAATCAGTCTTAGAAAAAAATTAATGAGGCTGAGGCAATAGCTCATGATTGGTTTTCAGCAAATAAACTTTTATTAATCAAGAAAAAACTCAAAGAATTTTTTTTTCTTTGGGAAATTTACATCTGTAAAAATGCTTGGGTTATATTTGGATAGTAAACTTGCTTGGAAGCACCACTTTACCGAGTTAAATAAAAATGATCTAGAGTTGTATTTGCTGTACAACATTAAGCCACTAATTTCCTCGCATTGTCTGCGTAATATATACTTTGGTCTTTTTCAGCCGCATATTTACAATATGGTTTAATGTTATGGGGTCATGCTACTAATGTAAATGATGTCTTTATAATGCAGAAAAAAGCTATACTCATTATGTGTGGTGTAGGTCCCTTAAAGCACTGCAAGCAACTATTTAAAAATCTTAAGATTTTAAGTATATACAATTTATACATTCAGATATACAAAATTAAATCTTGATAGTTTTCCTCTTAGGAGTGACCACCATTCATATAATACCAGGAATAAAAACAAATAAATGCTCCTCAGTTTCGACTAATTAAATGAATTAGGAGCTATGGATTTAATTGTGTGTTGTTTCTTAATAAATTGCCTATGGCTGCCAGATTCACAACATTTAAGAAGTTTGATCAGGTGATTTTTGAATGGCTTGTTGTACACCCATATTAGGTACTCTTTGAATGAATTCCTTACGTTTAATTTAAAAGACTTTAATTTTGGTTAGACAGATTATTTATTGTATATCAATGTTTTATTATTAGGTAAATATTTTATTATTGTTATGTTCAATACTGTTTCAATACCTTTGTCAATTTATGTCTTTATATTTTAAGTTTTTAACGTAGGAACTTATGATTGAATTAATTGTAGCTTTGTGACTATGTCTATTCCAAATATGTTTGGTCAATGACAAATAAACATATGATTATGATGTTATGATTATGATAAATAAGATACTTACTTGTTTACAAGTAGACCTTATTTTCCTTGTGGTTGGGAGCTGGTTGATTATAAATTACATTTAAAAGTAATAGGAAATACAAAAAGGAAATATCGAGAAACTTTAAGAGTTTGGAGTTTCAGCATATTGGATATAAATGAGTTGGAAAGAAAAGAACATTTTAAGATAATGTCTATAATGTTTCTGTTATTATAATGTCCATTGCAAATACGAAAAATGTATAAATGCGCTTGAACAATATGAAATAATATATAAAATGTTAAAACCTAATCCGGATATAATACTTAATGAGAAATTACTTGTTGAATCATACGTATTATATGACACAATAATAACAGAAACATAATAGACCTTACTTACTGTCTTTCCTAATGACAAACCAGTTTCCATACTTCACATAGATAAGCAATAGTTCAGTGCGAGACAGTGGGCCCACAAGAAATGGTTTTATTTAATATGCTTTCGTGAATAATTTATTTAAATGTTTGTGAACGTGTTTTTGTTAAGTGTTCCTTGACAACGGAGGATGTTCTCCAATAATTTGAGAATGGCTGAATAACCGAAACGACCGTTATTTACAATAATACTACTAACGACAGTATGTTATAACGTTATTTTAAGGTAAATATTATTATAAACTGGAAAGATAACACTATACAAGAGGACATCCATAGTAATTATTGAAATTGTACCTGTAAAAATATATATTCTTTCAAATTTATGTATAATGTAGATTCCCTTTATAAAGTATAATGTATTGTAAGTAACCAAAATATAAATGACACCCTTCAGATAAATATTGTCTTCTACGGTGTTACGTTCCTGGAGGACCCATACTTGCAACCAGTGGCGTATCAAGGAAGAGGGCAGGGGCCGGCCCCCCCCGAAACTTAAGCTGTAGCAAAACACCTGGGTCCCCCGAAAAGTGTAGCAAAAACTGCTGGCATGAAGAACTAGGCTGCAATTTTACCAACATAACTGACAAAATATTTAAACTAACTATACTGTACACTACACTGTATGTTGTCAGTCAAGTCATGAATATTAAAGTATTCATTGTCTGAAGTCAGCCAATACAACATAATTTTTGAATTGTGTACATTTTTGTTTTATTTATTTCTTATTATTACAAACAAACTAATTATCTTGAAACAACCTAATTAAATTAATATACAATACTTTTATTACATCACTGTAAAATTATAAACGCTGCCGAGAAAGAAAAATACAGTTATACTGTAATTATTTTAAAATTTGGGCCTACAGAACAAATGCACCAGCTGGGAATCCGCCAAACTTAAATCCTGGATACGCTTCTGCTTGCAACACACATTAGCAATGTAATATATTGTATTAATCTTACATTAGTACAGAATATGTTATGTTTTACACTTTTAAGGTGTCCAGTAATGGAAAACCAATCTACTATCGGGTGAGAATCTGATTGTATTCAGCGTTTCAAGTGTTGCATTTGATTTAAACTAATTAGCGGGTAAGTAATAAATTAAATAATATTTTTTATAATGCATTAAGTAAGCATAATATTTAAATAATAAAAAAAATATACCGTATATATATTTGACATGAAATGGTTAGTTTTTTCAAAAGTTTGCAACAATAATCTCTATAAAACACTTTGCTCAAAGAGAAAGTAGCGTATAATTAAGTCAATTTCAACCACAATGAAATAATGAATATAATCACAAAACAAAAACTAAATACAGATGTAAAACAGTTCTTCTACAAATACACAACTATGAAATTTCAGGAAAATCATAGAAAAAACTTTTTCTAGAAATGTTCACTAAGACTACCTGGGATAAAAAACCATTGTTTACAAAATTTCGTGAAAATATTTACAAATATAATATGTTTAGTCATTTAAGAATATAAGATATATCAATTTTAATTATTTACCATCTCTATTAAGTTTCCTTTCTTTGAAGCACCGTCTATACAACTACTTTAATCTACTGCATTTTAAAGTAAAACTAACTAGCTGACCCATGCAAATATTTCGCAAGTTAGGAGTAGGCCTACTTACCTGATTTTAATACTTTGATTAAATTAAGTAAATTATGTTTATTTATTTACGTTGGTTTAATTTGATTGATTTGTGTGATAGATTACACCTGCATATAGACTGTAAACAACCTAACTAAGAGCTGTCATGTTAGTTTAACAGATTGTTAGTACATGGCACCTTTCATTAGGAACCTTATGAAGTATAATGCAAAAGTTTTAATCAATTTTTGTAACGTAAACATGAATTTTAAGCTGTTTGTCTATTTTTCATCAGTAGCGGGGTAACATAAGCTTTAAAATGATGTTTGAATAATTAAATTTGATGAAGAATTAAGGGAGATATCGTTTAGTGACAAAAAAAAAAGAAAAAAGAAACACCTTTGAGAAATAATATACAGGGTGTATCAAAAAGGACTTTACAACTTTGGAAACTCATATTGAGTTAATCATTTAACTAAGAGACATGGTTTTGGTGTCAGTTTGTAGCAAAATACATCAAGTTTTTCACCTTATACCTAAAGAGGTTCAATGTGGCTTCCATTGGTGATACGGTACGTATCCCATCTGAGGTTGATTTCTTGCCAAACCCGCTGCAGCATGTCAGGTGTGACTTGTTCAATTACGAGGTAGATCCTACTTCTAAGCTCGGGTAGAGCCGGTAAGGGCCATGTAATTATTGCACCGTGGCCTATCCATTTACAAGCTACATTTAGGAAATCCCGGGCTTCCGAGAGGTAGTGCAGCAGTGTGCCATCTTGCATAAAGTGTAAATAGTGTTTTTTGTCATCCTTGTCAATCTGTGGGATTAAAAAGTTTTCCAGCATTTCTAAGTAAATTATACCGGTGATAGCCTACTGGGAGGATATTTACCATATTCTGTACGAAAATATATTGCACAGTTGTCGCAGACTTCGACTCTTTAATCCAAAACACAAAGCGAGGACGCTCGGAACCAGTAAAGACACCTACATTTGATGCAACTGCCGATAGCGCTTGTGGTGCCGCGATTCTATACTAGCGTACCACATGAGTCAAAACTTGATCTACTTTCCTTCAACATGACACCAAAATTAAGCCAGTGAGTCGTATGAATAAAGTTGTAAAGTTCTTTTTGATACACCCTATATAAGGATACTTTGGATTTATATAAATTTACCCCACTTCCAAAGAATGCAATATTTTTTAATTTATTTATCTTTACGTGAAGCCCTGTTGCTGTAGGAGACAACGATACTCTGTCATGAGCGCCATGTTAAAATAACTTGAAGGAAAATGTATTTACTCTACAGTAACGGTTTTGTTAGTGACAATGTGTTAAAATCAGTGGATTTATAATTTCTATAAAGGTGATGAAAATAAAGAAGTCATGTGTTATATTTTAGTGTTTTACTTTTGTTTACTCAATAATATTATAATAAACTTGCTTACAAACTTAAATTTAACAAACAACAACTTACACAATAACAACATTTTCTATAAAATAAATTTAGTTAATAAAATTGTACTCTAAATACTAATTTATGCTATTTTCTAGTCTAACTTAACTGCTAAATTGTACTATTTAACATATTATACTAATTGGTATAGTGTGGTCTTAGTTAATCAATTTACTTTAAATAAATTTTATTGGAAGGTAATAAAAAGGTACATTATTAAAGGCTGTTAAGTTATTTTCAACTTTGAAGTAATAAAAGTAATAATTTTTCAAATGCTTTTCATAAATTTAATATGAAATTAATTAAAAATTAAATTAAATTACAAGTGAAAAAACCTGGACCAAGACCGGGATTCAAACCTAGGACCCTTACCATTCCATGGTAACACTCTACCAACTGAGCCACCCTCAGACATTGGTCGATGTTATCTCACTTGTACGGGTTACTGTATTTTTTAGACTGAATATGTAGTACATTCGTAAATTAAAGCAAACTTAATTCTTTTTGCAGCTTACAATGGTGTACAATTTGTACCAAATTAAAAATAACAATAAAACATCAAATTGTACAAAAAGAAGTATAATCACATTTGTAATTTTAAGAAATTGTCCATTCAATAGTCAATAATATGCAATCTGGAGTAAGTCAAAGTAAAAGTTGCATCGCGTGTTTTACATCGTTATAATAATCTTGTCACACTATGAACTTAGATCAAGGATATGTGTCTCGGAAGCTGTAGAACTAAGACCGACTAATAAGACTCACCGAATATTTATCATAAAGTGTTACATCTGTCTTTGAAGATTGCCCATCATATATTTCTTCCTTCATAAATAGCTCAAACTAGCTGACTATAAAATAAAACTAAATCCGTTTGAATATAAAAAGTATTGTAATCTCATTGCACATTTACAGATTTTCTTGATTTATTTTGTTTTTCTCCAAATCTGGTTTTAGAGGTTTTTCCTTTGTTTCTTCGTCAAATATCTTTAAGTCCTTCACATAATACCATACTCCAGCATCAAATAAAGCACCCAATGTTATGAAAACTGAAATTAATAAAATAATAATAATCGAAAAGGCAAAACAAATTTAATAATATTAATAAACTACATTTAGGGTTAAATATTTATTTTAGGGTTTCAACTAACTATTTAAGGAATTAGTGGGTGTATGAAATGTATTAGTGTAATTTGTTTGCACTTTATCCTCCAGCTTCAGTTCATGCGCTGCTTCGTTCCACTTGCAGCGGAAACACTCGTTTTGCGAGTTAGCACCTCGACCTTGCGGTCTTGGATTATGTACTGCTTTGTGAGTATGCACCTCGACTTTGCAACTTCGAATTATAGACTGCTTTGCTTCGCTTTTTATGGTATTTTACGCTTTGATCGACTTTAGGGGTCCAGACAGGCTATTAGTACTTAAACAGGCTATTTGTATAAAAAAACAAAATGTAAATAAATAAATGAAAAAAAAACTATTTGTATTGTTTCACAAATCTTTATTGAGCCGTGCCGACCTAAGTTTCGCCAGCTACGGCATTATCGAAGGCAACTTAAGGACTAAAGGAACAAGAAAAAATCCAACCCACAGCAGTTGGGTACAGGTAGGCCAAAATAACGTTAGGTTAGGGATGGGGGAGGAATCGAACTGGTCAATAACAATGGTTATAGAAGTGGCGAATTGCTTAAATCTATTTGTTCGTTTAAAACTAAACTTAAACGACGTAAGTTTAAGTATTTAAGTATTTTCATACTAAGTTCATTGAAAATACTTACCAAATGCTGTGCCATTGACTAGGAACCTCAATGATTGTGGGTTGTACAGCCAACAGTTGCCAGTTCCAGTGCAAGTCTTCCCCCATACTATACAAGCTTGGTCTGCAAAGATTTCAGTAAAAATTAATTGTTTCAGTTTTAGAAGTGTATAATTCGTGGGAAGCTTAACGCATACATATTTCAATAAGCTCACAAGTTCAAAATTAAAGGATATAAACTTATAAAAATCACATGAATAAATTATTACTTTGAATTATTAAATTGGCCTCAAACATGATCATCCTTGGCTGTCTATAAGTGTAAAATGAGTCAATATTTTAATGATCTAGGAAACTCATTACATTAATATGTGTATATCAAAATTTGTAGTACCTTTTTTTAGTATTAATTATAAAAGGACAGGAATGAAGCTTATATCTTTCAAAAGGTACTGTGCCATAGATGTGCAAAAAAATTACGTGTATATATATATATATATAGAATTTATGGAAATTTAAAAATAAATTAACTATTTCTAACCTAATATTGTATTACTAAGCTGGTTATACAAATCCGCTGTATTATTTGTTATTTTATGCAGTTGGTTGCAATGGTAATGAATTTAAAAATATATATTTTTGTAGATCATGGGTTTATATTTTTCTTCACACATGATTTTCCATAAAAAAGCATCAAACAATTAAATGATGTCATTTTGATCACATTCAGGGATGTATCCCTTTGCATTCCCTGCACGGGAAATAAAAAAAAATTATCCAAACAAATACGTAGCATTATTTCTGTTTCTTTCAAATGGAATTATCACTTATCTTTATTTTATTTGTTAAATTATTCTAACTTTTAATAGTTAAATTGTTTACTTCTAAGGAATTTCATATGTTTACCAAATATTTATTAAATTCCATCAAACTTCCTTTTTGAGATTTCCCACTCTTTTCCTCTTGTGACGGGTACCCACCAACTTATATGACAATGACCACTGGATCTATGTTGATAGTGGTTGTGCTAAATAATAACTTGCATTCTTACAATAGTTGACATCACAGTTTATAGTTAAAGGAGGGGGGAGCCAGCTTGAAGCTAAATGTTCAAGCCTAAAGCAGTCTGTCAGTAACCATGGTCTGGAGAAGACTCCAGATCACATCATGTAGCCTCGCTTGCCTTTACCTTAGTTTAGTTTAGTTGTAAGTCCGGACCAGCAGAGGAATAGGTTGTTTTACTTTGAATAAAGGCTTTGAAGTGAAACAGTCTTTCGTCACCTTATTGAAGAACCTTCTTACCCACCATCCATTTTGACAACGCACGTACGTCCGCAAGAGGACAGAAGGCACAGCCCAAAAAGGGAGTCGCACCATCGTCAGGGAACCGCAGGGGTGAACTAGACGGGGGTCGCGCCACACTCTTAGCGGCGAGATACAAATTAAGAATTTGCAAACTTATAATGAACTCCAATTAATTACATGAAAAACAAGTTGATTTTTGTTACGTTACTTCAAAATAGGTTGAATTTCGACCACAGGAGCAGCGCTGTAACTACCGCCAGGGTAACCGGGTCAAACTATGGATTTCAACTATTTTGGACGTCATTTGCTGAGAAATCTAGCCAAAACGACTCTATTATTATAAAATATGAATTTTTAATAAAACATTTACTTAATGCAAAGTTCTTTGAAGCCCCCAAAGTCCCTAGACCCTTTAATTAAGAAAAAGATTCAGTATTTCACAGCAAAACCTAGTAAAGAAACTTCAAATATGAGTGTGTGTTGGAGTATTTGCTAAAAAAAAAAAGAATAAGTTAAAAGAAATGTAATACAAAAATTATAAGCTCGGGTTTTCCCAAAAAAGAATATCCAAAAGAAAGAAACACTTTGATGGCGAGGTTCAAGAGCAAAATCTTGCTTCAAAGTGACTATCTTTTACCACATGATAGACACGCAATGTGGGCAACTAAATGCACAATTTCAAGGAATAAAGTCAGTTTTTCAAAACGTACAAAATTGTTCAACCTGAATTTATTGACCTGAATCAAGCGAAAATGTTCAATTGGAAGCCGTCAACTTCATGAAACTATTTCCTGATAACATTTCGAAGCAATGAATTTTCCTCAGCAAAAGTCAGAAAAAAGGAAATTTAATGGATTAACAAGATTCCAGTTTTGAATAGTAATGTAAGTTATTGTGCTTTGCTTGTAACAATAAATTTGCTTTCGTTTTGAACTTGTGTGATAATTTCAAGTCATGTCCCACACTCACTTTTATTATTTTCTTTACAATAATTTTATCAAAACAAACTTCAAAACTTTCTTTCCTTTACATATTTTAATATAAAAACTTGAAACTAATATAAGTTTCTTGAAACTAATTTTGGAAAAAAATAAAATGTAAAGTTGTTTGTTAAGACCAGTTCATATAGCCTAAGTTATGAGTGTAGTTATGTAGTAGCCTGATTGACACAGGTTACAGAGGTAGAGAGAGATAGAGGTAAATCATATTGCAAATCGTTCATTCTTTCAATATAATATTTTCAATTCAGTATTATGTGCAAAATAAAATACATAGGTACTAAAAATGTGGTAAATTTGACCTCTAGAATGAATGAAAACACGTTTTGGGGGTTAATTTTCCAACATTTTCCACCAGATCCCCTGTAGGGGCCCCAAAATTATCTTGCCCCAGTGCCCCCAAGTTTATACTTATGCCTTTGTACAGGAGATTAGTATTACTAAATCATTGAAAGAATTTATATATTATTTGTTAGTTACGATACAAATAGAACTTTCTTAACTTTTATTAGTTCGTAAGGTTTGCTAGCATGTAGAAAAGTGTCCATTTAGTTCCATATCTTACATTTTAATTATAATATATCAACAATCTTTAACCTGCCTCCAGATGATGTATATTTAAAGAGAAATTACCTGTGATTAATAAAATAGTAAATATTTCAACTCACCGATAATAAATCCAAAAGTAATTGGTGCTGGGATAAATGCGAACATGCTCATTAGCGTGCCACCAAACCCCATAGCAACGGCTTTATCTTTCTCATCAACACATCTGAAAACAAAAGGAAATTAATATGTAATACATATTGTGCATTCATTTTTCTGTCCAACTATGGTATTTCTTGATTGCCTACTTCACCAATAATGGTGGTTTATGTGCATTCATTTTTCTGTCCAACTATGATATTTCTTGATTGCCTACTTCACCAATAATGGTGGTTTATACAATATAAAGTCTATTTTTCAACAGAATTTACTTATTCTTTATCTTAACTATTTTTTAGCGAATTTCCATAAAATAGATGAGCTATTGCAGTCACTCTTATGGTGAGACCTAAGGCCAGGAGTACTAAATGAGCACCGATCTTGGTCCCCAGAACACGTTTTGTTATGTCATTGTAAATTTTATATATATAGGTATGTATGTGTTTGCACTCTAACGGCCGCATTTTAAGTCCGATTTTGTCCAAATTTGGTACACAAATTGGTTGTGGAAGTTGCTAGAATGAGTTCATTATAAAAAAATTCCAACAACCGGAAGCACGTTTTTAGACTGGTAGTAACTATTTTTTGAGATTTTTCGTACAATAATGAAACGTTTTTAGGGGTTTAACTCCATAAGAGTGCCCTAAAGTTTGTCCGAGCCCAGCAGTCCATAATACAAGGGCGCATGGACGAGCTGCAAACTTTCAAACAATTTTTTGCGCAGCGAGCGGAAAAATGGGCTCGAGTCTGAGGAGCAAACAAATTCTACTAATATATTTCCTACACACAGGCAGCTATGCAGCACCTTCATGAGTAAACCAAATCCCAACTAGGCCTAGTTGGTTGAAACCCTAAAACATATAAACTTAATTTTGGAGATTCGTTAACTCATGAAAACGGTTCACCGGTGATCAATCTTTTTTACATGGTCAGAAAGGCATGACATAATTTACAACATTAGAGACACAGGGAATATACATAATTTACACAGTTACGCAGCACACTAAGAATACAAGATACAGTTCATACATGAAACTAAAATATAAGGTCATTGATATTACAGTCCATAAACTCTTTAATAGTGTAAAAACTCTTTTTCCTTAGCCATCTATTCAACACCAACTTAAAATACCCAGTGGGATTGCCTCAGAGTTGGCAGGCAGTTTATTAAACAGCCTTACTCCTAAGTATTTAAAACTAGACTGAGTTTTTTTTTGCCGAACAAAATCACATTCAATCAAATTTCTGTTCCTTGTTGGATAATTGTGCTTATCAGCATTCACCACTCAGCTTGTATTCTTTACATTTACTTTTAAATAGGGCTTACAGTATGAAAATACAAGCTAGAGGAAGAATTTTGAGCTCCATGAAGAGGGGCCTACAAGACTCATGTTCAGATATCCTTTTAATGATTCTTATTGCTTTTTTTTTGACAGAGGAAAACTTTTTTTTGCACCTGAGGAATTTTCCCAAAGAGTTACACCATAAATGAGATGGGAATGGAAGAAGGCAAAATAGACCTTTACAATGAAACTGTCAGTATTACACAGTTTTAAGGCGTAAGAACATACAATATTTATAATAAAGAAAACAACTGACCTGTTGATTCAATATTTAAAGAAGGTAAAAGTATACATTTTTAAAATCTTTTACCTAGAAAGCAACGTATAAGTTAATTGATTTCAAGAATTGTTCAATATATACCTGACTGCCACCAGAAAGTTAGAAAGACGTCCTGTAGATCCCATAAATTTCACACTACTGAGTATTATGAGGAATATTAAAAACTGTTTAGAACAATCCACAGCACAGGGTCTATCAAGAACATGCCACGGCTGGTATTCTTCAGACGTAAAATTATTTAAAACTTCTAGTTTTGAGTAGTCAACACAACTGCAATCTGTATAAACCTGGTGAAAAGACAATGTATTAGAAACATTTTGCCATTAAAAATATACAAGCGTTTCCTTGCTTATGCTTAAGGTACATAACTTTCTTATTTTATATTTTCATTGCCAGGAAATAAGACTGACTACCTTTACAAAAGGAAAATTTCAATTGTAATTCAACCCAGTTATATAAGGTATGAGACTGGCTAACTATACTAGGTGTTTCAAAATGAATAATATCACTGTTTTAAGGATTTGTGGTATTTATTGCATTTAACTTACAATTATAAATAATACATCAAAAGAAAGAGCAAACAGTTTTGTTGGTACACCTTTGTGCATGCATTGTTTCTTCCATTAGAAAGCTTTAGCAGCAAAGATGGCGACTAGTGAGCAGAAAGCTTTTTGAGTTCTAGGGTTTGCAAGGACTGAATCTATAGTTACAGAGCAACTTTCATTCCGTATTGTACGAATGTAATTCTCCAAGTGATAATAACATCAGTGATGGTATCGGTATCATCAGTTTGAAGACTTCGGTTGTCTTTGCAAAGAGAAGAGTGTGGGACGACCAAAGGTGACTAAAAAATGTGTTGCACGAGTGAGAAAGACTTTCACACATAGCCTTAAGAAATCAGTTCAGAAGGCTAGTCGTGAATTAGCAATTCCAGTGGTGCCTGTGTGGAGAGTTTTAAGGAGACGCTTGCAACTACGCCTTCTTCGTTTACAGTTGTTACACTCTCAAAAAACCTACAAACTATGGTTTACGTGCCAACAGTTTTTCCTACATGTGATCAATTCATCAAACATTACACATCGAGTCGATAGCCGAGTATGTCCCAAACCTTGGTCAGTGTGTCTGGAGTAATTGTTGCAACTGCTTCAATCCTGATCCTTAAGTCGGGTAGGTCAGCTGGTAGCGGAGGCATATACATATGATCCTTTATGAACCCCTAAAGATAAAAATCGAATGGTGTCAGATCGAGTAAACATAGAGGCCATGCGAAACAAGCCCTGTCATTCCGCACCTTGCGACCAATCCAACGTTGTAAGCATCCTTAAAACTATAAACACAGACGTCACTGGAATTTCTAATTCATGACTAGCCTTCCCAACAGTCGTTTGCAACTCGTGAAAGACTATCACATGTAAATGCTACCATGACACACGACAAGGAGCTTCATTATTACTTATACCCAGGCACAGAACTGAGATTTTTAATAAATCTTTCACTGTGATGGCATGTAGGCTGTGGAACTCATTGCCGAAGAGTTTAAAATGCATCAATGACCATGTTCAGTTCAAGAAGGCTTTGGGTTGTTGGTTCTGCGACGGTTTTGGGTAGTTTAGGGCGTTTGGGTGGTAATTGAGGCATGTCCTTGAATGTAGGTGTGTTTGAGAGTGTAAGTGTGTTTATGTATATGTTTATGTATTATAGTGTAGTATAATTAATTAACTTTTAGTTTTATTTTACTTAGTAGACAAATGTGTATGTTTTTAGTTTTTATTCATTATGTTTTAGAAGTAATTATATTATTATTTGTAGTTTTGTTTCTTCATGAATTTTTATTTGTAATGTGAATTTTTATGTATTTGTGTATTTTTTGTGTCGAGGTTAAATGGAAGAGAGGACTCAATGGTCCTAACTTCGCCTCAATAAATAAAGATTATATTATTATTATCTCTCTCGTTCAACACATTCTTCAGTCACTCTTGGTCGTCCAGTACTCTTCCTTCTACAAAGACTGCCGATGTCTTCAAACTGATTATACCATCTATGGATGTTGTTATTACTTGGAGGATTACATTTGAAATTAATACTGTACACACGTTGCACTGTAACTATAGATTCAGTCCTTGCAAACTGTAAATCACAAAAAGCTTTCTGTTCTGTAAGTAGTAGTCGTCATCTTTGCTACCAGCGCTTTCTAACGGAAGACAGTGCATGTGCACAGGAGTCCCAACAAAACTGTTTGCTCTTTCATTTGATGTATTATTTATAATTGTAAGTTAAATATAATAAACACTACAAAGCTTTAATCCTTGATATTGATTTTGAAACATCCCATATATTGGAACGTATAACATAGGTTAATCTTTCACTAATCGTGCACTGTCTTTTACTGTTTTGTATTTCTGTGTTTCTTATTTTTTACAAATTTACCGTCAAGTATTGTCATTATTGTTCCTTTCTTGCTATTTCTTTTCTATTTATTTGTTCATTTAAACACAGCTCTAATGGTCATCTTGCTCTCAACTAAAGAGTCATCTAAAGTAATGGAATAAAAGTGTTTTTACAACAAATGAGCCTGGATGGATAGCTTCTTATTTCTTTTATTTAAATGATCTTTGGCCTGGTTGTGAAACTGTGGCAGATTATTTTCTAACCTGTTATCAAATTGTTTATTACATAATAGTATTTTGTGTGATTGTGTTTAAACGTTGTGAATTGGTTTTGTTATTCATCAAGTCAATAAGGCATTATGTTAACCTAGTAGAAATAACTTCTTGTGACTACGCATAATTTGTACTTGTAATAATTACAGACTAAAGGACGTTATACATGAGCAATCCATTTGGCGTCAGTCCGTTTGGACTCGGCCGAAATTAGGGTGTCATCCACGACTGTGCCAGGTTTCTTTTAAGTTTGCTCTACATAACCATTGAGTGTAGGCCTGATTCGTGAATTATTTCAAATATCAACCAGGAGGAATTTTTAAACTTAGCTGCCGCTGCAGTTTGTATTTAATTTATGTAGAGGAAAACGAATCTATAAACAA
The DNA here is from genome assembly GCA_018207615.1 of Philaenus spumarius. NCBI lineage: Eukaryota > Metazoa > Arthropoda > Insecta > Hemiptera > Aphrophoridae > Philaenus > Philaenus spumarius. The sequence goes on from JAGFPH010000480.1 coordinate 530,508, forward strand.
ATGGCAGAAAGGATAGCTAGCTGCTAGAAAGCAAGTGACCCATTAAATTTGTTTCAAGAACTCTCTCTCGAACTACTGATTGGCGAAACCTGCTTTGTTTCGAATGGAGGATAGATTCTTTTAAACAGTTTCCTCGCTGGCATTGGGTTTCTTTGTTTTAAATACGTCCAGTATATCAGCCAGGGCACAATTTCTTTTAATTTTGTTGTGCTAATCAGCATGACACTACTGCCATAAACATGGGTTTTCTCGATATTTTTCAATAACAAAGACAAAATCACGACCACCCGACATGTTAGGCATTTATTTGGCTAGTACAGTTAAAGCAAACATTTAAAACTTGGCTCAGGGTCTTTATGCACATGGTAAAGCCGAGCCATGGCTCTGTGGCTCAGCATGTTGGATTTTGGACCGAACAAAAATCATACCGAGAACACTGATCCAATTTATCTGAGCTCCTCCACATAAAGTGAATTTTGGATTGGCACTAGGCCGATCGACCTTTTGGATCTCTCATGTGTGGTGGCCTTAACAAATATAAAAGTTCATCTGCAGAAGTCTATTATCTAAACACAAATTTATATAAATACAAAATAAAAATCAAACATTCTTGTTCTTAACCTAAAATAAATATTCCTTTATAGTTCCTTTATGCATTTATATATTATTTCTTATTAAACTATAATAAATAAAACATATGTATGTGAGCCAAAACCCTGAGTGGTCTTCATCGCTTGGAAAACATGTGCGATCAATCTATGCTCACAAATTAAAGAATTGGGGCACCCACAAACACATAAGCACAAAAGTTCAACATTTAGTTCACAACACACTACTAAAACAAGTTATACAAAATACAATAGATAGTCTGGACAAAACAGGTATCTCTAAATATTACCAATATTCACATCCAAACGATACCAACCAACACCATTTCATGGACTTGTATTATCACCCAGCTTCGTCTGATGCAATTCGGTGCGGGAAGCTATATATATATCTTTCGGACATTCTTTTATGCTTTTAAATCCCTTCTGTTTTAAAGATATTTTATTAGTTGATCAAAATTTGATTGACTGCATATTTCTAATGTTGAAAGTAACATGTTTGATTGCTTAGTTTATGCGGTTTTCTCGAAAGCAAGTCAAAGAACAAGCAGTTTAAATAATAGTTTGTTTTTCAGGCATACTCAAAATACAAATTTAAATCCGAACCAAACTCGCAATATTGGATGCTTACCTTGGTGCCGTTGGAGAACTTTTGTACACCATTGCAACCTGCATGACACGGTGAGATGTATGTTTGGCCGTCTGGAGCGCACACGGGTGAGTATTTGACATGCTCACAGTTGCAACCTTGGTTACATTCTAAGTCCAACTGTAATCTGAAAGAAAAATCAAAAGAAACTCAAACAACTGAGGAGTTATTAAATGTTTCTGTAAAATGTCATGCTATTAGATGTATTGTAATGTGGATTAATTACTCTCTCAAACAATGTTAGTTTTGACACTGTCTTTCTCCTGTTTGAAAGTAATCATGGGCGGCCAAATCCAGCTTCCAGGAGAAAGAAAATATGTATATTATTAATTATTATAGTCAGGTATGTTTATTTGAAGAAAATTATTTAAAAGTCAGTATTATGACACTTTAAAAACTATTCTATAGTACATGCAGCGAGTGTTTGCAGGAAATCGCTGTGTTTTCTGTGGCCAGTTTGAAGCTTTAAATTTAGATTTTTAATGTGTTTCTTTAGTTAAATTTTATATTTACACACATGTGACTTAATAAAACATTTATTAAGAGGTTTTAATTGTCCATGTCTTTCCCTGTCATCCGTCATAGGTGGCGATTTCCGATTTACTGCAAACACTCGCTGAACGTACTATAGAATAGTTTTTAAAGTGTTATGTAATGTTTCATTTTACATTATACTTATTTTATTTTTTTACAAGAGTTAAAGCATGGTCACTACTTGGTGCTGCATCTAGGCGTGATGTAGCTTTGTGCTTTTGAGTATTTATTGAAGGTGTAAAGGTACGGACTCAATGCTGGGTTGGTTATTATTTCACCTAAACAACCAAATTGGCTCACAAATTTTAAAATTTTTCCGGGTTGATAAAATATTTCTCTAAATCCCCTTTTACCAAAAAAGGGGAGGATAGTTGTTAATCACACTCTCGGTCTAGTCTTTCCTAGAACATACCATATGTGCACCTTTGAATATAATGCCATGCTTAACTTGGTAACAAATTCTAATTTTGACAATATTGATTGACATTTGGAAAAATTTGTGCTATAGTCGAAACGTACTATACAGGGTGTCCCATAAGTAAAGTGCCAAACTTCGGAGAATGGTTCTATGGGTCAAAACAAGAAAAAAAAGTTCATATAAACACAGATCCGAAAACGCTGCCATTTTGTTTTTTGTACAAAATAATTCTTTTCTGCGGAACGGTTTTACTGATTGAGTTCAAACTTGGCATGAAGTTTAACCTAACAATGATATATCTCAAGAAAAATAAGCGGTTAAATCCAATCATGAGTTTCAAAATGGCGGCTGTTTGAAAATTTCAAACCTAAATTACTCAAAAACCATACATTTCACCAAGCAATGTCGAGACCCCTTTTGATTCCCTATCGGATGGCATAACTGTCAAAGCAATCGGATGAAGGGTAATAGCTAAGTTAAAGATAATGACAGCAAATGTACATACAATATTGCTGTGTTTACTGTGTTGGTATAGGATGCCGGGTTGAATAAACCAATTTTTGTACATAACTTATGTGTTAGGTATTTAAAATTGAAATAAAGTATGATATACAAATTATTCATCACACCTAGTAACATAGTGCATGAGTTAAATACACAGTTTTGTTTTCTTATGTGAAGTACTCCATTGACTCTAGGAATTGCTAATTATTAATAATTGGATAGTATGATAAAAAAAAAGTAAATAACACGACAAAGCCTACAATCTGACCACAAAGTGACCTGCCTACATGTCTTCAATAGCTTTGGATAAGAATGATTTTATTTCCATCCTAAGTCTCAGACCTCATTCTTTGCAATTTTAAGATCGCCTTCTAGCTGAAAAGTTGTGATATCTGACTCTAAAGCTCAAGGCCCTTGGTATGAATACGAGTAGAGATCATGGCTGTTTGTATAGTTGAACAAATTTTGATTTCAGGTGATGACCTTTGGTGCTTCAAAAAACAAACAATTTTCTTCTTCTTCTATGAAATTCTGGACATCAGACTCCGTGAAGATAATGGGATGAAACAAGTTGTTTGTATATGGTTTGCCTCATAGGTGATATCTTTCTTTATGAAGGTATACTACACTTTACTACCATTTGTGAAATAGGCTTCATCAATGGTAAAAATTTTGTCAATAATCAATATAAGTAAATCATAAAACAGTAAAAAGGATTTTAATTTTAGTCATGTTTTCTATTATTTCTCATTCAAAATTATTTTCTCGAAAATCTATTTATTATTAGAAGTTATTTTATTTAAATAAAATGCGAATAGATTAGATATATTTTACAAATAAATGCAATTAGTTACTTACTCTCCACTTGCTAAAATAGACATCTGATTTTCATTGCTTGGGCAACCAATGAAAATGTAGGAAAAGATTCCCATCACGGTAAAAACACCAACAATCACATTCCATCCCGCTAGCCATCGAGCTGATGGCTTTAACTTTGAGATAATAAATCCACTTGCAAGTAGTCCAATTGCAGAAAAAATAATTCCAACATAACCTTAAACATAGACATTTATTTTGTTATTGCGTATTACTTAGTTCAAGTTTTATATAATAATGTTGATTGTATTTATAATAAGAGTATTCTATAAACATTATACCTGTACTTGTAAAAAATATTTCACACTTTGTTTACATTAAAATAATATGCTATTAACAGTGACTAGTTTTCAACACGTATGTAAACGTCAAGCTACAATAAATTATCAATTTATTGTTGACATTATTTTTGGTCTAATTGGGCACTGGCACTTTATTTGATATACGATGCAGTATAGTGTAGGCCTGGAACACCTACGAAGTTTTCGTCCGCCACGGATTATTTGACGTCGACATCATATCAACAGTGGCGCAAAGGAGAGTATTAGAGCCTACACATTGGTCGGACAAATAAACTATCGGTTTATTTACCGCTGACGGTAGCTGTGCACCAGCTCGCTGTCGCTCAATCAACGGATTTTCCACCATCTCCGCAGAAACAGTGGCGAACGTGACCAAATGCACGCCAATTTTCCTTATTTTAGTATTTTTTTGTAGAATACTATCTATCAGCCGCGTGTGCAGTTCATCAAACGACGAAACCGACATTCTTAAATAATTGAAAAATGTTTCTTCTAGTTCCTCAAATCAGGAAACACAGTGTAGAATGCTCCAAAATCTTCTCTTCTTTTATTTATTGATTGGATGAACCCAAATAAGTATATTTTTTGCTTCTTTTTCAATCGGGGACGGAATAACAATAAAGCGAGAGTTGCTCTCTGTTCATATCAATAAAACATTAAAAGAAATAATATATTTCATCACACTTTGTAATTGATGAACTAGACCCTTCAGTTTAATAAATCCCAATGAGGTTTTTAGATGGCGTCGGAAATTTTACCGCCCTATGTGCACACTTTAAATTTTATGAGCTGCGACTGTAACTAATCGGCAGCCGACAAAAAAACGCTGTGTGTATACAAAGCCTATGGGGCTAGAGGCTTCGCACGGAAAGATTTGACGGTGGATGAGTCATGGTTGCTATTCTAAATTATTCTAAAATGGGCCTGAATCATAATTGAAGGGCTGAGAATCCAAGGGGTACAAGTGACAGTTTTTGAATAATGGAGTTAAGTGCAGAAACTCGCTCTTCAACATTTTAAAATGTTTGTGGCCAAGGAATATAACTGTATGTCTATTATATGCTGAGATCTAGTGACGAAAAAAAAACTACTTCGTAGAATAGCTGTTTAGCTTAGAAGCCAGGTGATACAAGTGATGCAAGTCACTTTACATACATAATTTACTTGTAAGGTATATTTTATTACAAAACTTATAATTCCTGTTAACACGTTCACCGCTATGCAAATTTCGTATTTCCTATGCTAGGAGCTGACCTTTTATGTTTTATATTCATAGCCTAAATGAGTAGAAATTACTTTATTTTTTATTTTTAAACCTGTCTATGTAATAATCACTAATATTTTAAAGTGGACGCACATAGGCTTAGAATTGGCGTGCGTAGCACGCAATGCATTGTGTACTGAAAATACGCCCAATACTGGGGTTGGCGTGCGAAGCACGCAATGCATTGTGTATTGAAAATACTCGCAATATTTTGTGTCAAGCTCACATGTGCGTCCTTAGCAGTGAACGTGGTAACAGCCCAGGTTTACAAGTAAGTGACAACTTTTATCAAATATTGGCTGATAACAAAGAATAAGAGGATGAAAATCAAACTAATCTTTGTTATTATGTTAGTCTAGAACCTAGCAATTAAACATATACTAGTTTTAGTGATCATGGTTTTACCTGGAGTACATTTTAAACTGAGTTTTCTCAAAACTAACTTCACTACACTTATACCCTATTGGCTTCTCATCCCTTCAATTAGAAGTGGAAAATTATACATACCTATATCATATTATAGTACTTTTGGGAAGCCTAAAACGTGTAATTTTGTATCTTAATTTTTAAAATTTGTCCATATTGGTGTTGTTACCACACCCACCCCTACCCCCGCCCATATGGTCGACCTGGTTACGCCTATATTATCTGTGGTTTCAGATGCACAAAAGTAATCTTTGTATACAGCATAAATTTAACTAATTCTTATGTCACTTTAGTTTGTACTAAAAATATGAAATATTTCTAGGGTACTTAGTATTTACGCGATGTTGTTTTTGAAAAATGTAAGGATATCTGGAAAATATGTTTTCAAATAAAAAAGTAAATATTGAACTTGACTTGTGAGAAGATATTATATATTGATAGAATAAAACAGAACAGAGAATCTAACAACTAATACGTTTATTAACTCGTAGGCGTTTCAACGACAAAGTCGCCATCTTCAGTGATGCACGAGCTACAATAATCAAACTATAACTGATTATTGTAACGCAGTTATAGTATGATTATTATAGCTCGTGCATCACTGAAGATGGCAACTTTGTCGTTGAAACGCGTTTGAGTTAGTAAACGTATTGGTTGTGAGATTCTGTGTTCAAATTTTCTTCTATCAATGTTTTGTTTCTGTTTTGTAACTGGAGAACTGCAGTACTGATTTAAAAAAAGTTAACCAGCTTTGCTACTGATGCAAAACATAGGCTGCAAACGCTTTAGAAAAGTGTATGAAATTTATTTTTTAAACTTGAGTGGATCAAAAGTGGCCTCAGCCCCAGATGCTGCAATTCGCTTTAATTGAATTTTTCAATACACAAAATCCTTCTACATATAGTTCCCAAATAATGATAATGGAAAAATTGTTATTTCTTCAGACAGAAGTTTGAATGGTAAGTTAATTATGGCCAATAATTTAAAGAATGTTGGAAACTAGTACAGCAACCAGTAACATATAACCAAGGAAAGAAAATTTCAGGAGAAAAGAGGTTTGCCGAGGGCAAGGAATTCAGAAGAAGGCTTTGTGGTTTACGATCATAATTGTTGCACGGAATGGCTCCTTCTACGACAGAAATGATTTAAAATGTTAAACTTCAGGTACAAGGTTGATACCACTGAGTCTAAATGAGGCTGTATCTAATACAAACTAAGTTTAACTATCACACAAAATTATAATTCAATGCCAGAATATATGCAACAATATATGTAAAACTAGGTTTTGTAGATTCAATAACATAACTCAGTTGCAGACAAAAGTAGTACTTTTTCTCTCTGGATTAGTGGCTACATGTTTCGCTACCACAGGCAGCATCATCAGGCCAGCCAATACACTAACACCACTGTTTACATATCATAAACAAATATACATCTTGGCCTGGCACAAATACGTGGCATTCGTTAAATATTAAAATTCAAAATTGTTTTTGTTCCCAGCGCTTTGGCCACATGTTACCTTGCTGGGTTGTATTGGGAGAAAAAGTACTACTATTTACTTCAACTAAGGTACGTTAATTAGTTTAAAGTTGTTAAAGTCCTCTGGGCTCGGATGGCCAGTAGCGCTGGCCACAGCCATTTCTTTGTCAAGTATGAATTGTTGGTGCAAGTTACGTTCCTCTCAGATCGGATGGCCAGCAGTACTTTTTTATAACTAGGGAAACCCAAGCGTGCTCCGCACGCCAACCCCGTTGGAACCTTCTATACACATAATCATTTGTCTTTATAATAAAGGTGTAGGATAAATAATAACCCCAAAGCTAAGATGTTAAATAATGTAAAATGTTGAAATAAAATTATTTTGTATATTTTAAAACGGCAGTTATAATAAGGTTAAAAGAACCAGCCAGGCTTAGGTCTACACTTTAATAAAAACCTAACCTAAAAAGTTAGAAATACAAATAGTTTCTTCAAAGTGTGAAATCAGGTGTTAATGGAAATATTAGAGCAAACACAACTGCTGTTTTATCTGTTATTTTATTCATTTTATTCAATTGGTTGCTATGGTAATTCATCAGTCTAGGCCTAACCTAAGATTTTTTCTGACTAAATTTACAAATTTAATATTGAAATAAAAAATGTTTTTATCAAAATTAATTATAGTCTATGTTACTCAGGGATAGTGAAGCTTTTTATTAGTAAACTATTTTTTTCAATCAGTTTAGTTCCAGAGATTACCCCTACATACAAACAAACAAATAAAATTTACCTCTTTATTATATTAGTATAGATTAAATACATTTTTTGAAATAACTTTTCTTTCTTAAATTCAACTTGTTTTTACGATTTTTAGCTATAGGCCTACTTGTTTCAACCCTCTAGAAATGTTGACACAGAAATATGCGAACAAATAAGAAACTTAAACAACAACCAACTTCCTTGCTTTGTTTAGTTTTCTTAAGAAATTATGGTTTAAAATAAGCATCCCATTTTCTTTTTAAATTCAACATTGTAAAGGGACACCAAGCGGAGTCCTTGCCCTCAGTAAAAACATATTTCTTTCATAAAATTATTACAAGTTGAGAAATATAATACTATTTGGTATGAATTACGACCAAATTTAAACTAAAGCCAATTCATACATGTAAGCCTATTTATTATGTGGTACATATTTATTATGTTTATGAGATATACATTCCACAGAATGGACAAAAAAAGATATTTTTCATTGTATACATTATGAGATACATTAATTTTAAGGTGTGATTTAAAAAAAAAACTGAAAAATAAATGTAGGCCTACAAAGTCATATATATAATAACATTTAATAAAAGTTAACAAATTTATAAACTAGAAACTTACCAGTTACAAAACTTGCCTCGGATGCAGATTTCTTGAAAATCATTTCCAAGTACTTAGCCATGAAGAACCAGTAAGGCGTGTAACCGAAGAAGTAAAACAGAGATGAAAACGTATTGCACATCAGTATTTTATTTGAGATCAACCTTTTTAAAGTCTTCATCATATCTGAAATATTTTAGAAAATATTAGGCCTATATGTTTAAGGTTACCTTCGAGCTTGTTAGCGAATTTCCATAGAAAGATGAGCTATTGCAATGGCCCTTATGGTGAGAACTAAGGTCCCCGGTGTAGTCGACGAGAGCACTGATCACGATTCTCAGACTCCTTTGGGGTGTCATTAAAAATTATATACAGTATTTCTATATATACAAAATCCAAATACCACTCACTGACTCATCACGAAATCCCAAAAACTAATGAACGGATTGGAATGAAATTTGATATGTAGCTTCCTCTAGGGCCATAAGTGCTCGTTAAGAAAGGTTTTTTTAAAAAATTAAAATTTTAGAGGGATTTGGGGGGCGGGTCAAAGTTACTAAAAAAAAAAAACACTAAACTGATTGGAATGAAATTTGGTATGTAGCTTCTTCTAGGGCCATTGGTGCTCGCTAAGAAAGGTTTTCAAAAAATTTGAAATTTTAGGGGGGTTTGGGGGGCTTAAAATTACTAAAAATCTCCATAAGAAATACATACCGATAGTATAATATATTTATTTATATTATTGTTTTTTTGTAATATACATTTAACTTTAATTTGTCTAGCCGTGCAAAGCTGGATCGGGCCAGCTAGTATCTATATATATATATATATATATATATATATAATCCAAATACCACTCACTGACTCACTCATCACGCAACCTCAAAAACCACCAAATGGATTGGAATGAAATTTGGTATGTAGCTTCCTGCTCGATAAGAAAGGTTTTAAAAAAATTCGAAATTTTAGGGGGGTTTGGGGGGCTCAAAGTTACTAAAAATCTCCATAAGAAATACATACCGATAGTATAATATATTTATTTATATTATTGTTTTTTGTAATATACATTTAACTTTAATTTGTCTATCCGTGCAAAGCAGGATCGGGCTAGCTAGTATCTATCTATATATATATATATAATCCAAATACTACTCACTGACTCACTCATCACGCAACCTCAAAAACCACCAAATGGATTGGAATGAAATTTGGTAATTAGCTTCCTCTAGAGCCCTAGGTGCTCGCTAAGAAAGGTTTTCAAAAAATTCGAAATTTTAGGGGTTTTTGGGGGGCTCAAAGTTACTAAAAATCCCCATAAGAAATACATTCCAATAGTATAATATATTTATTTACATTATTGTTTTTTTGTAATATACATTTAACTTTAATTTGTCTATCCGTGCAAAGCTGGATCGGGCCAGGTAGTATCTATATATATATATATATATATATATATATATATATATATATATAATCCAAATACCACTCACTGACTCACTCATCACGCAACCTCAAAAACCACCAAATGGATTGGAATGAAATTTGGTATGTAGCTTCCTCTAGAGCCCTAGGTGCTCGCTAAGAAAGGTTTTAAAAAAATTCGAAATTTTAGGAGGGTTTGGGGGGCTCAAAGTTACTAAAAATCCCCATAAGATATACATACCGATAGTTTAATATATTTATTTATATTATTTTTTTTTGTAATATACATTTAACTTTAATTTGTCTATCCGTGCAAAGCTGGATCGGGCCAGGTAGTATATATATATATATAAAAGCCAAATACCACTCACTGACTCACTCATCACGCAATCTCAAAAACCACCAAATGGATTGGAATGAAATTTGGTATGGAGCTTCTTCTAGGGCCCTTGGTGCTCGTTAAGAAAGGTTTTAAAAAAATTCGAAATTTTAGGTGGGTTAGGGGGGCGAAAAGTTACTAAAAATCCCCATAAGAAATACATACCAATAGTATAATATATTTATTTATATATTCTTTTTTGTAATATACATTTAACTTTGATTTGTCTATCCGTGCAAAGCTGGATCGGGCCAGCTAGTATATCTATATATATAAAAGCGAAATACCACTCACTCACTCATCACTATTTCTCAAAAACTACCAAACGGATTGAAATGAAATTTGGTATGTAGCTTCCTCTAGGGCCATATGTGCTCACTAAAAAAGGGTTTGAAAAAATTCGAAATTTTAGGGGGGGTTTGGGGGGATCAAAGTTATAAATCACGATTTCTTCAAAAATACCGAACTGATTGGAATGAAATTTGGTATGTAGCTTCCTATAGGGCCATAAGTGTTCACTAAAAAAGGGTTTAAAAAAATTGGACATTTTAGGGGGGTTTGGGGGGTAAACATTACTAAATCACGATTTCTCTAAAATTACCGAACGGATTGGAATGAAATTTGGTATGTAGCTTCATCCTAGGGCCATAGGCGCCCGCTAAGAAGGGTATGAAAAATTTCGAAATTTTATGAGGGGTTTGGGGGGATCAAAGTTACTAAAATCATAATTTCAGATCTTTTATTATTATGACAAAAGTGCTTTTATTATTTGAGATCTACATATTTAAAAGCCAAATACCACTCACTGACTGAACACTTAAAAAGAATACAATTACGTTAAAAAGACTGAAAATACCAAAAACCACGGGCAACGCCGTACGGGTCAGCTAGTTATATATATAATCCAAATACCACTCACTAACTCACTCATCACGCAATCTCAAAAACCACCAAATGGATTGGAATGAAATTAGGTATGTAGCTTCCTCTAGAGCCCTAATTGCTCGGTAAGAAAGGTTTTAAAAAAAAATCTTTATTTTATGGGGTTTGGGGGTGTCAGAGTTACTAAAAATCCCCATATTTAACTTTGATTTGTCTCTTCGTGCAAAGCTGGATCGGGCCAGCTAGTACTGTATAGTGTATATATGTGTTCTCACTCTAACTGCCACAATTAGGCCCGATTAGGTAGACACGTTGGTAGTTTAAGTCGTTCTTATGAGTTCGTTAGCCAAAACATCTAACAACCGGAAGCACGTTTATTGACCTGAAATAAGGTTTTTTTTTAGATTTTTCGAACTAGAATGAAACTTTTAAAATAAAACAAAAAAAATAAATGTAGGATATTATTTCGCACATTTTGTTTTTTTTTTACACGACCTTCTAGCTTGGTTCCTCCAAAATCTATCAAAATGCAAAATACCAGAAAATTACCCGGTCCACGTGGGGGGACTATACTGTGAAGCATCTTCTGATCCGAGGCCGACTGCCGAGTTTATACGCTGAGAGCGAAGCTAAGCAGTCCAAAACCCGAGGCCGCAAGGTCGAGGTGCAAACTTTTCCACTGCGAGTGGTACGAAGCAGCGTGTGAGTCGAAGCTGGATTCTTAGGTGCAAACTAATTCTACTAATATATTCAGCGCCTTCGTGAGTAGATCAATTTCCCAAATAGTTGGTTGAAACCCTAAAATCATATAAACTTAATTTTGGAAATTCGCTCAACTCACGTCTGTTGCATGGGTGTCATAAGCAGTTTT